>CM060315.1:77240933-77248433 GCA_030674185.1 Monoplex corrugatus
ACCTGTTCAGTTCTTTACAAAATTAAACATACTGAATTATGACAACAATTCTAATGGGGTCTGAAGACAGATTTGCTTTCACGATGTCTCATTTTTCTTTGGTTTGGCAAAGTAATCTGCCGTTATAACAACTCCCACGTCATCCATCTCCCATCAAACAATATATACATACCAACACTCACACACACACTACTCGTCCATGTGCTGTTGCTATGAAATAATCTTCTTTAAATAAATATTAAAAAAAAAAACAAGGGGGAGTGAGAGAGTGGGGAAGATAAATAAATAAATAAAAAATAACAAAACAAACCGCCATCAACACTAGTCACCTCTGTTCAGAATGACTGAGACTATGAAAGATGCACAGAGATGTGGAATGGCAAAGGGTGAATCGCGCATGTGAGCTGGGAAAATGGTGGTGAGGTGGCAGGACAAAAACAAATAGAGGGGGGGGGAAAAGAAGAAAGGGACAACTGAAGGCAAACCAGACGGTGGAAACTGATACCAGAAAGTAATGAGAAGAAAAAAATCCTTAAAACCTTTCTCTCTCCCACGTACACATCCATGCGCGCTGTATCTCCTAATGGTTCCCCAAACCCACCTCGCCCCGTAAAAGTTGTACTGCAAACATCCACAGAGAAAATGTACGTTGTGAAGAGACTGACAAGACAACGTCAGGGTTAGGGATAGTTGGACACGTGTGCGTGCGTGCGTGTGTGGGCGGGCGGGCGTGTGTGGGCGGGGGCGGGCGTGCGTGCGTGCGTGCGTGCGTGTGTGCGTGCGTGCGTGCGTGCGTGTGTGTAGTGTGTGTGTGTGCCCATG
Organism: Monoplex corrugatus; assembly: GCA_030674185.1. NCBI lineage: Eukaryota > Metazoa > Mollusca > Gastropoda > Littorinimorpha > Ranellidae > Monoplex > Monoplex corrugatus. The sequence goes on from CM060315.1 coordinate 77,241,756, forward strand.
CCATGGGCAAAGAGAGAAGTAGATGGGGGAGGGGGGATGAATGTGTGTAATGTATGTTCGGTGTTTTTTTTCTTTTTTGTTGTTTTGGGGTTGTTGTTTTTTTTGGTTTCTTAATGTGATAAGCCAGACTTGCCTGGACAACTAAGCAGTTCCTGACTGACTGGTGACAGTTTCTATCAGGACGGGACGGGGGTGGTTTTTGGCATAGCCGCACCTAGCAAACACCCTGAACGTCCTATGGCGGAATCATTATAGCCCAAGCTCCCTGCACCACAGTGTAGGTCTTGTTGGCTTTGAGCTACGCGCGGGATAACCGCAGAGATCTCGTCCGCAGGGATAACCTCTATAGAAGACCTAGCGGGCCAAGTCAGATCTATCAGGCTGTAGGCGACTTCCAACAAATCATTGTAATTATATCATGCAATATAACGTAAATGTCTACACAGTCATCTACATCGGAACAAAATGGCGTTCGCACATCGCACCAACCCGCCCCAGTGTTCCTACATGGCAGCTAGGTGAACTGAAAAAACAACAAGAAACAATGGCAGCTTGGTGAACTGAAGGAACAAACAAAAAATAAACCGGCCATATTCATTGCCAGATGTGGCCTGACCATGAACAAGGCGAACGAACGAAGAAGACTATTAGCAACAAGAAAAGAAAATGGTAAACGCACATTATAAAACAATTACAAATACTCTTACATAACAGAAGCAGACTGCAATGTGAACACCACCCGACTGTCGCACTGTCCATAAAACACACAATTTAATGCAGTATAAATATTTACCTACCTGGATTCGCACTGCTTTCAAATTTCACCAACTTCAGTCTTTCCCTTCCAAATTGCACGCATTAATTAAAAATGTCTGCTCCATGTCCAGACGGTCGTCAGTTTCACTCTTACTAGAACTGTCTTCACTGAAGACGAAAACTAAGGTCGTGCAGTAGCCTAATTTGCACCTTTGACTGAACGGGCCCCGGAACATGGATATGCATCGATTGAGCCAATCACGTAATTGGACCCTATAGGCCTAACACAGATTGAGTACTTTAAGTCGTCTGCTTAACTAAAACAGGCGACAATCTTAAAAGTATTTTCTCTTCATAGTTCTCATTGTGAAAAAAGACTGATAATGAAAAAATTGCCGACATTTCGAAAGGATCTCCCAAGTGGAGGATGAGACAACGATTAAATGTGATTTCTTGTTCCGAAAATAACTTTCTTGCACGGGGAAAAAACTGTGATTTTGTGATCGACTGGGTGATACTGTGAGGTGAGCTAGAGGACTGGTGATAAGGTATGGGTTTTTTTTGTTTTTTTTTATTATCATTATTCTTTGGAGTAAAAACTATTTGTCAGGTGGAAAAATAAGAAAAACTCATATATGTGCACATCATATTTCTTGATAATTTAGAATTTTTAAAAATGAATTACAACAGGCTCACAGGTTGTCGTTTACATTCCAGTCTGCAAAATACAAAATGGATCCTGTACCTTGGCGACCGTCGTTAGTCAATAGTTGTGTGCAACAAGAAAAGTGTGTGATGGTGAATTCAGACGTCCTCATTCAGTCAAGTGCAAAAGCTGACAAAAAAGACTAAAATGAACTTACTGTTGTGTCACCCAAGCTGTACTGAGGTTTACAATTCTCACAGCTGCAACCATGCGTCATACTCCGTTTTACCAAACGAGTCTAATTATCATGGTGACTACATTTAGCTGGGTGTGCCACCGTTACCTCATTAAAAAAAATCATCCGCTGAATAACCTGTGCACATAAAAGAATTTTTAGACTTTCACATAAGGAAAATGATTCCAATGTTTGCTGTGAACAGGATATAATCTAAAAATGAAAAAAAAAAAGAAAAAAAACCACATTTCGTTGATCTTTTGGATACGATAAGAAATAAAACTTGTACAGTCCTAAGCCATGACAATAATTTGCTTCAGCATACCTGAAAGACTGCTTCAAGTGACTTCGTTGGAACGGTATAATCTGTTGGACACACGCAAACCAACAGACAGGGACTGGGAGCAACAAAAATGCAGTGGTGGTCCAAAGCCAAAGGGAAGGAAAAAAGAGACCTGATCATACAGGAGTTGAAGGAAGAAGAAGATGTCAAAAGAGTGCAGAAGGCAGTCCAGCAAGGTCAACAGGGGCAATGGACAACATGGGACAGTGCACTCCAAAGAAGTCTCAGCTGGAACGATATGTGGCACATGGCTCCTCTAAGGATAAGCTTCCTCCTCAGATCTGTATATGACCTGCTCCCCTCGAATGCAAACTTAGTGAAATGGGGGAAATCAGACGACCCAGCATGTCCGCTCTGTCAGAAGAAACAAACAGTGGAACATGTCCTAAGCTCTTGCAAAGTAGCGCTAGCCCAAGGAAGGTATACATGGAGGCACAACCAAGTTCTGAAAGTGATCACAGATGTGGTTAGCGAAAAAACCATGACCCCAAATGCACCAATTGCTATGACAACGTTCTACAAAGCAGGAGGGAAACAGGTCTGGCCCGAAAGTGCTATGACAACCAGCACATTGCCAAAGGGTCTTCTGGATGGAGCAGTCGACTGGGAGTGTACAGCAGACCTCCCAGAGTGGAGAAATTACCCAGATGTCATCAGCAAGACAGGCATGAGACCAGACATCGCTCTCCACTCTGACTCCTCGAAACAAGTGATTCTGATAGAACTCACTGTGCCATACGAAAGCAGAATGGAAGAAGCACATATCTACAAGACCGAAAAATACGCCGGTCTTGCCAGCACCCTAAAGAAAGCAGGTCTGCGGGTCAAAATCTTCGCCATAGAGGTCGGGGCAAGAGGGTTTGTGGGCACCTCCGCTTATGATCTCATGAAACAACTCGCCATTTCTGGGAAGAAGAGGACTAGAGCCCTTAAAGCGATGGCAGAGGCAGCAGAAAGGAGCTCAAGCTGGATCTGGGCAAGGAGGAACCAAAAAAGTGAACTTCATAAGGATTAAATTCCCTACAGATGATGTGTGCCCCGTTAGCACATTGGTAAAACCGCGTACCGCAGTTCTGAAGCGCAGAATCGCCCAGGTTCGCTCCCGGGCGTGGGAAAAAAAAAAAAAAGACAACAGCAGAAGGGCATCCAGGAGTCATGACCTGGATGTGGCCCGGCCCCCCGAGAGTGTAAGGAATTCAGGGCCGAAACACTTGTTTAAAGGGGGTTACTTCTCTGAAGACCTTCTGTTGTCTAGCTCTCCCTAGAGTTTCTTTCTACCTGTTGTATCCCTCTTGAAATGTTAAATTACCTGACATTCTGTATTACCTACTTCCAAGAACTGTGACTTATTCTACCTGGATACAGTAAACTGTGATTTCCTAAAGGATTATTACCAGTGACCAAGGAACGGTTTGGGGATAAACTGTGTGGTGTCTGGTGATGAAGGAAACAAGCAGGTGTGGTTTTCATCATTCAGACAGGTGAGTGCCCAATGACACACTATCATGCACAACAGATTTGTGATGTTGGTTGGTTAGTTGGTTAGTTGGTTGGTTGGTTGGTTGGTTGGTTGGTGTGTGTTGGTTGGTTGGTTGGTTGGTTGGTTGGTTGGTAGGTAGGTAGGTAGATAGGTAGGTAGGTAGGTAGGTAGGTAGGCAGGTAGGTAGGTAGAGTAGGTAGGTAGGTAGGTAGGTAGATAGGTAGGTAGAGTGGTTGGTTGGTTGGCTGGTTGGTTGGTTGGCTGGCTGGCTGGTTGGTTTTGTTTGTTTGATATGTTGGTATGTTTGTTTGTTTTGTTTGTTTTGTTCTGTTTATTCAGTTTCTGATATTTTCTTTCACGCTTATGACAATAACCAGTAAAAAAGCTGTATTTTCAAGTTGTTCTCTCTCTCTCCCTCAACTCCCACCTGAGGAATTGCTAACGCATTATAGATCATTCTGCACCCTCCCCCCCCCCCCCCCCCCCCCCCACCTTCTAAAGTTTACTTTTTGATAATTCATCAGACAGATACGCTTACGGCTTTGCATTCGTCGCCTTTAAAGACTCCACATTCCAATTACAATCTCTATTGAAGTGTATAAATTCGATTAAAAATTCCCATTTAACCCTTTGACTCCCGCACCCTGCAGGAAGCTGGTGGATAGGGTGAGGAAATCAAAGGCTAACGTTTTCGCTTTGCCTGGTTGACAGTGCAGGATGCTGATGGACAGGGCGCGGGAGTCAAAGGGATAAACGAGCATTCTTTAAGTCATTAATCTGTAACTCGTTGATACCAGCATAATCCTGGTCTTTTGCAACGATATCCACCCAGTATCTGCTAAACCGAAATTGGTACGTTATATACAAGTCTTTATCAAAGTAAAATGTATTGTAAACGTGTTCATTCTCTAACAATCCTTAATACGTCCTGAATCTCCTCCAAAATGTAGCAATAACAGTAATGAAAATCATGGTGAAAAAAATGATACAGAATAAACAAAGCACATCAAAAGCACGCCTGTTGCATTTTACATTAACAAGAGTACACTCGTCTGTCTGCTGCGTGATCCTTGACCCAAATTGTTATCCATTCTCTCTCCCTCAACCTTCTGTCTCTTTCTCACACTCCTGCGTAATCATGCAAATAAAACGTTCATAAAGCTATTACGTACATTTCCAATCTTAAGAAAACTGTACGAAGTATCTTCATGTTTTACCAAAAGAATACTCTCTCTCTCTCTCTCTCTCTCTCTCTCTCTCTCTCTCTCTCTCTCTCTCTCTCTCTCTCTCTCTTCTCTCTCGTGCATGTGTGTGTGTTTTAGTGTGTGTGTGTTTTAGTGTGTGTGTTTTAGTGTGTGTGTGTGTGTGTGTGTGTGTGTGTGTGTGTGTGTGTGTGTGTGTGTGTGTGTGTGTGTGTGTGTGTGTGTGTGTGGTGTGTGTGTGTGTGTGTGCTGGTCTCGTTTCTTTGCTGTCGTTCTTATTTCTGCCTAACGGTTTATTCACCTGCATTTCTCCTATTATCCTCTTTCCTGTGTCTTCTATGATCTGTAATAGATCTGAAACTGTTCCCTCAGAGATGAGAGTTCAAAACTACTCACTTGTCAAGTGTTTAGTTATTTATAAAAGAATGTGTAGACTTTTCATACGTGCGTGCGTGCGTGCGTGCGTGCGTGCGTGCGTGCGTGGGTGTGTCACTTGTCAAGTGTTTAGTTATTTATAGAGGAATGTGTATACTTTTCATACGTGTGTGCGTGCGTGCGTGCGTGCGTGCGTGTGTGTGTGGGTGTGTGTGAGTGCGCGCGCGCGCGCGCACGCGATAAATAATACAGAGAGACCACAGGAAGGCTCCCGGACGTCACTGCACTAGAAAAGCATTTGGTTTTCAATGTAACCTACTTTTTTTTCTTTTTTTTTTTAAACACGACCAACGAGTTTGTGTGGGTGTGATGACCGCTTTTGAATTTTCGTGTAAAAGTTCATTGTTTTATAAAACCGAAATCTACCATAGCAAACCGATTTACACCAAGTGTCCTTTTTTCTAACACTGATCAAACAAGCTTACAAAATATTTATTTCTATGTTTCGAAATAGTGGAATAATGGAAGAGTTACTGGTTTTTGATTTGATGTATACGAAGTCAAAAAATTATTTTCACTATAAAACTCTCTACATTTCTAAACACCATTTAATCAATTGTCTCCACTAAGAAAATTTTCAGTCTCATTTACACTAATAACATTTCATGGTGTATCCAGCTGAAATAATTACTCTTAAAGTTATATGAAATAGTATGGTACACTTCAGATTTCTGACACACACACACACACACACACACACACACACACACACACACACACACACACACACACACACACACACACACACACACACACACACACACACACAAATCTTATGTACATGTTTTGTGAAGTGTCGATTCTCTAAAGAACTGTACCGAGTATACTTGAAGTATTTCCAGCTTGTACGAAAGTGCACAACGGTAGCTTTCCTGTTTAACCCTTTGGCTCCCGCACCCTATCCACCAACTGCAAAACCTTAATCCCTCGACACCCTCACTCTATCCGCCAGCTTCCCGCAGGAAGCTGAAACTGGTGGATAGGGTAAGAAAGTCTAAGGGTTAAATTTTTGTTTTGCTAGCATGGTTGACAAAACAGAATGCTGTATACAAAGTGCAGGTATCAAAGGGTTAAAACTTAACTCCACTGAATATGTTCCCAGTTCCACCAGACCTAGACTGAGTGCATTTTAAATACCAACCAAACTGTACTGAAGTATCCCTAATTTCTACTAAATTGTGCCGTCTGACTTCTAGACCTAAAGTAACCTGTTCTAACCATTTCCCTAGTCTCCACGAAACGGAAAGAGTTAGTTTTAAATTTCTTTTCACTCTCTTCCAATGGTACCAGGAGTTAAATGTACCTCCAATCGAGTGGTCTGTCATAGTTCTGCAAACTTGCCTATCAGAAACCAACGTGAAAACTGGAATGCACAAATTACCGTAACAGGAGATGATAGTCTAATTTTAGTGTGTGTGTGTGTGTGTGTGTGTGTGTGTGTGTGTGTGTGTGTGTGTGTGTGTGTGTGTGTTGTGTGTGTGTGTGTGTATTTGTGTTTGTGTGTGTTCGTGTGTGTGTGTGTGTTCGTGTGTGTGTATTCGTTCTTTGATTTAACGTCTTTTCACCATAAGTGATATTAGA
>CM060315.1:77253433-77280933 GCA_030674185.1 Monoplex corrugatus
ATGTATAGATATATATATATAGTCTATATATATATATATATAGTCTATATATATATATATAATATAATATATATATATATATATTAATTATTACTTCACTCGGCATTCCCTCTCCATTTTTAGGTGCATAAATAATTATTATTTGATTTCCATCATTTATAACGCACATTTTGTAATGAATGTGAGAAAATATGTAAAACAGACTTCTACAATTAAACGTGGAAAAGACAAAACAAAGCAAAGTCCGTTCGTTCGTTCCTTCAGTTTGTGAAATTTTGTCATCACAGTTAAAGGTGCCATTCAAGGCCGAATCATGAGTCGTTAACTGTTAGAGTAAATAAACATAGTTTTCTTCTTTTCATTCCCCTATACTCATAGATCACTCACACACATACGCGCGCGCGCGCGCGCACACACACACACACACACACACCACACACACACACACACACACACACACACACACACACACACACACAATCAGTCTGAACGATTCACTGATTAGAGTTTTTGCCGTTGACTAATCGCAAAGCCTACTGCAGTGTTTGCATTTTTATTTAATGACAGAAACTGACCAGTCTAACATAATTATCAACAGCTGGTACCAGAAATGTTTAAACACTATCTGGCACATTTTAATTCAACATTATAATTTTTAGACACACATGTACTGAGATTCTCAGTTCAACAGCATATACAAACAACTTACATTTTTCAGACAACAAAAGAAGAGAAAAAAAAAAAAATGAATGAATAAAAACTGGACGAATTTTTGTCTGATCACATCAAAACTGAGTTTGAGTTTCTATTGTCTTTCTTGTCACAAAAAATACAGTATACTTAGTAGTGAGGCAATTGTTACTTACATTACAGCCGAGACAACTGTCATTTGTTAACAAAAGTCGCTTCAATAGTAGCATAATTATCTCTTGCAACCTCCCGGACAAGACCCCTTATAAACTTTTTACCAAAATCTATGTATCCTCGACTTTCATGACTGTCGATATTCACAAAATGTTCATCAACAAAACATCATCATTTCATTAACACCCGTACCATATTCCCGCGCAGTACCCAGATCGTCCAGCAAACTCTGCGATTCCCTTCGCGTGCTAGAAATCTGACAAGGTTTTTATCACTAAATACGGGAACAAGTTTGATTTCTGCCCACGATGACAATACAACAGTCAACAGATGTAGTGGAGGATGAAAAGGAGGAAGAAGAGGAGACTGCCGCACATCCCCATCCACTTATCTTCCTCCACCCCCTTCAGAATAGCATGAGCTAAGCTAACCTTGGGTATAAAGCCAAAGCCAGGCGTGTGCGCAAGTCTCTTGCCGTGTAAAGAGACAGAGCACCTGCCAGGGGCTTTCTGTGCCAATCAATACTGCCGACTTGCTGCCTTTACAGCTTCATCCCAGTGCCAGAACAGCCTCTGTACAACAACTCCCGCCACCATCACCACCATAACCATCCCCACCACCGTCTACCACCACTACCACCATCGCAAACCGTCACCACGGCAGGTGAGGCGCGCTAGCACTGACGCCAGCGTTTATGATTGAGCTGACACCTTCGGTGGACAAGCATTGCTGTCCCATAGGCACGGGAAAAGTGCAGTCCATTTCTGTGTTAGATCTGTTTTCTGCTCTTTGTTTAGTTGTCTTTTGCTTTGGCCTGTTGGCGATTAGTCTTGCTGATTTACTTGTCTCTGGTTGTTGCTGTCTAACCCCTACCCCATCTCTATTCATATGGAATGAACATTCAGTCATGTTTTTGTTTTGTTTTGTTTTGTTTTGTTTTCCCCCGCCTCAGGCTTCTTCCTCCCATCTTCAGCGGTCAGGATTAATATTACAAAACACGCCCCGGGATCACACACACACACGCGCGCGCGCGCGCGTATCTCTTACACACGGTCACTTTACAACGGCACTCGTGTGAAACAAAGATAATTCGACGTCATCAGTATCCATCGTCACGTGACCACCATTATTTCCGAATCAGTGGCAATCTGAGAACGGATTTTTTTTAACGCTGTTGCTGTTCTTGTTCTGTTCTTGTTCTTCTTGCTTTCTTCTTGTTCTTGTTCTTCCTCTTCTTCTTCTTCTTGTTCTTGTTCTTCCTCTTCTTCTTCTTCTCCATCTTCTTCTTGTTTCTCCCCCGTCCCACTCTTCTCACGAAACACTTCAACATTGATGTTAACATTTTAAAATTCAGATGGACGCAAAAGTATTCTCGTATGATTCATGCCTTATGGCAACCCGAGTTCCGATAGTTTTTGTACGTTTGACTGCAGATTGCCAATGTTCTTCTAGTTTAAAAAAAAAAAAAAAAAAAAAAAAAAAAAAAAAAATCTGGTGCTGAGTCTGCAAGGATTACAGAACAAAAAGATTCCCAATTAATATTCACAGCAAAAGCATAACATTATTTTCATTTTACTATGTTCGTTTGAAATTTCTGCACGTACAGCGAATACACGTATTTCTTCCTAAAAGTACAAGTATGAAAGCAAGCCAGTATATGACTGAAGATATATGACAACCAAATATCCGCCAACTTTTGTTTTTACGTATTTCTACAACGTATCGATCTTCCTAACGAGCAAGTCCTCCAATTATAACCTCCGACCATCATCCAAAGAATAGAATCTTCGATCAAACAGCTACATGGCGTATATAGATAGTACTGTGGTCACTGATGTGCTGTGCGGTTCTTTATAACAGATTTCCTCTACGTCAAATGAAGGCTGACAGATTATTTGTTATCACAATACAGCGCCAGCCAGTTGTTTTGTTTTTTATTTTGTTTGTTGTTGTTTTTTTCACAGAGTGCGTCATCATAGTCCCTCCACCCTACCCCCACCCTGAAGAACTACTCCAACCATCGTATTTTTAACCAGACAATACCATTTAACTCCTCTGCTGCCGCAGCTCACAAGGAAGTATTTTATTTTTTCATCTCAGCGGAAGACTTATTTTAGCACCCTGTATAATATTCCAGGTAGGGGAGAAGAAATGGAGGAGAAAATACACCTACACAATTTGGAAATCGAACCTGGAATTCCTCGCAATCTTGGCAGGAAGTCTAACCACAATTCCGGATGACCATTAAACAGGCGCTGCTACACAACTGCTGGACTCTGCACGTGCAACTAAACGGATGAACAAACGGGACGTGTTCGGTTTACTGTCTCGAAGGGTCTTCAAAATATCGATTTTCGTGTAGACTAGACTCGCTGCCAGAAAAGCTTCAAAGCTCTGCAGTTTCCCTCCTCAACCCCAACCGTTGATTCTAAAAATGGGTAAACACGCATGAAATGAAGTAAACGAACGCATAAGAGTTTGAAAGATTCAAAATCAACGAACAACCAAATGCAAACGATTCAAAATCAACGAACAACCAAATGCAAACGAACAGCCCAAACTATGGGCATTCATGGGGAAAATGGGCGAGAACATTTAAAATCGAACCACCAGCAACCAAATCCGAACACACACCAACCTTCACACAGTCGTGGAAAGAAATGGCTACCTGGCGATATATTTAGCGACATATAAAGCATGATGTTTTATCAACCAACCAGCCAAAGAGCCAGCCAATACAAACTTAATTCCACCAATCGACCAAGTTACACGAACAAGCAAGGACGGAGGAAACATACGCAACTAAGTAAACAAACGAGAATTAAGTAAATTTATTCCTAACACACACACACACACACACACACACACACACACACACACACACACACACACACACACACACACACACACACACACACACACACACAACTTGTTACTATGGAAGGGGAAGGGGTAAACTAAAGCAGAAAACCTTTAACGGTTTCGCAGGGATAAACTTCATTTACGCTAACAGTATCTGCCCTTTACATCTGTGAGCATGATTCAATGTTTTACTATTAAAACTGCACGTTCCAGAATTTGACTTAGTTCTTACGATGCAAGTGACCACAACGGTATACACTATACATAAATATAACATCAGTGGAGAAGTGTTTTCATGAAAGACGTGGGATGGGAGAGAAACAACAACAATACATTTATGATACACGATACGTACCTATGTATTTCTACACTATAGATATAGATTTATTTATACATGTGTATTTATAACTACGGGGTATAGGGGGCTCTGGATAGAGGTAGTACCTTTGACGTCTGGCTGCTGCACTCTACCTGGTAGGGTGGACGGGCATCACTGGTCCTCGTCCATCCTCTAAATCTCTCACGTGCTGGCTCCAAGCGCCACACCCCGGGACCTCGCCTCAGCAGGCGTGCCAAACCATGTGAGGGGGTGATGTTAACACTGCATCACTGGGCGAATAACCTCCACGATGCAGGTTACCGGCCAAGGCGGACGAAGTTCCGCAAGGAACTCAACGGCTATGTGTTCAAGACCAAGGCGAACCACCTAGATGGAGGACGTCGGCTGTGGTCTGGCATGGAGAGGGATGGGCTCCGCCATGCGACATTGCCCAAGACACACTAAATGAAGATTACAACCGCAACTCAATCCATACCGGCCCGGTCGTCGCCCGGAACAAGGACCGCGCCTTCCGTCGCTGGCCATCAGGGCGGAGGTGAAAAGTATGTGACTGGTGGACCAAAATCCCTACGTACAAGAAAAAATGTTACTATCGGCACCTGGAATGTGAGATCGCTGAGAGCAGCAGGAAAAGTTGCAGAACTAACACATGAAATGAAGAGATACCGATGGAACGTCCTTGGGCTCTGTGAGGTACGATGGAAAAACCTCGGAGAAACGTCTACCCCAGAAGGCCACAAACTCTACTTCAGTGGCAGTGAAGACAAACATGAACATGGAGTTGGATTCCTCATTCACAAAGACACTGTGAATGCCATCATGGGATGCCGACCAGTCTCTAGCAGACTCATTACTATTCGGCTTAAGGTTTCACCTTTTAACATCACCGTCATCCAAGCTTATGCCCCAACAACTGACTATGATGACGAGGCTGTCGAAGATTTCTATGATCAACTGCAGGAAATCGTAGATCAGACGCCAAAGAAAGACATCATTATAGTGCAGGGCGACTGGAATGCGAAGATTGGAGAGGATGAACACAATAACTGGAAAGGGATATGTGGCCAATACTGCAACCCTGAGACCAACGAAAGAGGTTTGAGGCTCCTAGAATTCGCCAGTTACAACGACCTGAAGGTAGTGAACACGTTCGGTCCACACAAACCATCTAGACGCTGGACATGGCACAGCCCAGGAGAAAAATACCACAGTCAGATCGACTACATCATGGTTAAAAGACGCTTCCAGTCAAGTGTTAACATCGCAAAGACCAGGAGCTTTTCAGGAGCCGACATTGGAAGCGATCATGAGCTTGTAATGATGACCTTCAAACTCCGCCTCCAGAGGATGAAGAAACAGGGCAACATAAGAATTAAGTTCAATCTTGAGAAGCTCAAAGACCCCAACATAGTTGAAAACTTCCAAGCAACGATAGGAGGGAAGTTTGCTCCTCTCCTCGTCCTTGACAATGTGGACACCGAAGTAGACACTCTGATCAACAACTTCAACACTACCGTGACCGAAGCAGCCAACGACATCCTGGGAAAACACCGACCAACAAAGATGCCCTGGGTCACGGAAGAAGTACTAAAGCTGAGCGACAAACGCAGAGAACTAAAGCAAAAGAAGAGTACGGATGAAGGTGCTAAACTATACAGAAAAGCCAACCAACAAGTTAAAGAAGGCATGAGGAAAGCAAAGGAACATGGATTGAAGAACAATGCCAAGATATCGAAGCAAACCTGTAGAAAAATAACAGCAAGAAAGCCTACCAGCTTGTGAAAGGACTAGCAAGCTCAAAACAAGGCAGAACCACTACCATACAGAACAAAGCAGGGAAATGTCTAACAGAAGATCAAGAGATTCTGCAGAGGTGGACAGAGTACTGCTCCGAATTATATACACACACAACAACAGGAGATCCCAAGGTGCTAGACGTTCCTCCACCAACCAACAACGACAGCTACCCCATCGTGCGAGAAGAAGTTGAAGCTGCAGTAAAATCATTGAAGAAAGGCAAGTCGGCAGGAATGGACAACATTCCCTCAGAACTGGTCCAGGCAGGAGGAGAGGCCATGATAGATATGTTACTCATCATCTGCAATAAGATCTGGCGGACAGGTGAGTGGCCAACACCTTGGACCCAGTCCCTGATCATCACTCTCCCGAAGAAAGGCAACCTACAACTATGCCAAAACTACCGTACCATCAGCCTGATCAGCCATCCAAGTAAGGCCATGCTAAAAATCCTTCTGAGTAGACTGAAGCCACAAGCTGAGGAGATAATAAAAGAAGAGCAGGCAGGTTTCAGACCAGGAAGAAGTACCACAGAGCAAATTTTCAACCTCAGATTGCTCTGTGAGAAATACCTGCAACACCAGCAAGGCCTTTACCACGTCTTCGTGGACTTCAAGAAGGCATTCGACAGAGTTTGGCACGCAGCCTTGTGGGCAACCATGAGGCTGTACAACATCAATGCCAACCTGATCAGAACCATAGAATGCCTCTACGAAAAGGCGACCAGTGCAGTCTACCATGACAACAACATAGGCGAATGGTTCCGAACCACAGTTGGAGTACGCCAAGGATGCCTGCTCTCCCCCACTCTCTTTAACATCTTCTTAGAGAGAATAATGGCTGACGCACTTGAAGACCACGAGGGAACAGTCAGCATCGGAGGTAGAACAATTACAAACTTCGTTTTGCCGACGACACTGACGGACTAGCTGGGCAAGAGCAAGAGCTAGTCAGCTCGATAAAACATCTTGATGAGGCCTCCACAGCATATGGCATGCAGATCAGTGCAGAGAAAACCCAGTTGATGACAAATAATACCAATGGCATCAGCAGTGACATTACCATAGACAACAAGAAACTTGAGACCGTCCATAGATTTAAATATCTGGGAGCTATAGTATCAGATGAAGGATCAAAGCCCGAGGTACTTTCCAGGATTGCCCAGACCACAGCTGCAATGACCAAGCTAAAAGTCATCTGGAATGACAAGAATATCGCAATCGGCTCCAAGATCAGACTGATGCGTTCCCTGGTCATGTCAATATTTTTGTATGCATGCGAAACATGGACCATAACAGCAGACATTGAAAGAAGGATACAGGCAATGGAGATGAGATGCTTCCGCAAACTCCTTGGTATCTCGTACAAAGATCATATAACCAATAAGGAAGTGAAAACCCGAATCGAAAACGCCATCGGGCCGTATGAAGACCTCCTGACCTCAGTGAAAAGACGCAAACTGAGGTGGTACGGGCACGTCACACGATCATCTGGACTGGCCAAGACCGTCTTGCAGGGAACAGTTCTGGGAGGGAGACGAAGAGGCAGATAGAGAAAAAGATGGGAAGACAATATCAGAGAGTGGACTGGCCTTGAATGGAATATCATTCTGCGGAAAGCTGAGGACCGTGAGGAGTGGAGGAAGTTGGTTGCAAAATCTTCAGTGGTGCCCCAACGGTCAACCAGACTACGGGACTGATGATGATGATGATTTATAATACACTATACATACATATTTATTTATACAACATAAAGGGACACATGGTACATATCCACTTACATATCTGTCATGTACCTGACATATCGGGTCATATCTGTCAGTTTACGTTTACTAAGATTGAACACATTAAATAGTATGTAATAGTATATCATGACTTCAAAATTTTAAGTCAGAAATGACTGGAGGAAGAAGATGTTTTTATTTTTGTTTTTGTCTGTTTTATTACTTTTATTCTTATCCGAGATTTCAACAATGTTCTTTCACAGACACAGTAACAGTGAAAATATTCAACAAATTTTGGCACCCTGGAGTAAATGGCAGTTTGCAATCACCAACCCCCCACCCACCCCACTCATAAGGACAAAAAAAATCGACTTGCAGTCTGCTCGCACAACCATCTGATTAATCGAACAATGCTGAATTTGGATCTCTTTGGGCCATTCTGGCTTCTGACTTGGCTCATGTCTTTTTCAGCTAATGCATTCACATTCGGACAGACAGATAACCAGATTATGTTTCGTGATAACTAAGCGACCTTTGCTGAACTATGGACGGCTCTTAATGAGCTACTCGGCTTAAGTCTTGATCCTCATTAATATTCATGAACCCAGCATACACGTGCACAGAGACTTTGAATGACGATGAGCTGCTGCCAACCTTAATACCGAATGACTCGTAGAATCATCATTATATCATGACCTTTCTGTCATTCCATTTGCATGAAAAACACGATCTCTGTTCACTTGGCCAGTAACGGTCCATGTTCTCTGAATATCTGACACGAAAAGGTTATTTATTCAAAAATTGTTTGCAAAAACTCGAAAGCTTATATATCCATTCTTAACGGAAAATCTTCAACTGACAAGAAACGACATTCATTCGAAATTTAATAGACACTGTATTTCTTTTAAACTGAAAATGTAAAAATTTAAAGACAAGAAAATCAAATACTGTCAGAGCAATAGTCAAAATAAAAGTAACAAACATATTTTAAAGCAATAATTAAACAGAAACAAACAGAACACTGGTTTTATGCCGTTATGGACGTTTGATTGTCCAATGCTGGATAGCATAAAGTTTCAATCAAGTTTAATACAGTCAACAGATATAACTGGACGTAAGTTTACATAAATTATAGAAACATGCCAAGATCTATGTTGCTAGACAGAATCAAACAGCCTAAACTGACCAAGTGAGATCATCTCACGTCTCATCAGGGAAATCGAAAGTTCTCTTGTTTACCGTTATTTTCATAAAAATCCTCAAGCTCTTTAATCATTTCAAATAAGCCAATGGTTCCCCAAAACAACATAATTTTGTGATTTGTCGACTCCCTTACAAACGAAGACCCAAGACAGCTGCAAAATTTTCCGGTCCCTAATACTCCTCCTTTACGTCACATATGGCTAGGCTTCGTCTTCAGCAATGGAAATCCAAGCCAAAGAAAATGATTTTTTCCCCTGAGCATGAAATACATTCATTACAAATTTTAAGTAAGCAGTTTCGGTATATACAAACAAACAAACAAACAAAAAACAAAAGTTGTTTGGGAGCGTAATACCAACCTTTTCCCTTTAATGTGTGTTTATCAATTTCTTAAAGATCAGCTTCTCAGTGGAAGATGCTCAAAACCACACCTCTGTTGCACTGTATCGATATTCTCGTCACTGCCGAGGCCAAACCCATTGCATATCGATAGACACATATTAAAGAAAAACATTAGATATAACTACATAAAATAACTTTTGCCCTTGAACTTCTTTGTTTATATACTCTCTCTCTCTCTCTCTCTCTCTCTCTCTATTCTTCTCTTCTTATATATATATATATATATAATATATATATATATATATATATAATATATATATATATATACAACATCAATACACATATATAAAATATATAACAGGCACACACACACACACACACACACACACACAAACTTGAAGAAAACACCACCCGCCCACCCACACGACACACACACACACACACACACACACACACACACACACACACACACACACACACACACACACACACACACACACAAACTACCGCAGGAACAAAACCACCAACACCAAAAATACAAACAAAATCCACTGTCTGAAAGAATGAATCAAAACGATCCAAATTCAGACGATCCAAAGGTACAAGGAACATACCAGATTTAGCGTCGGATGTGTGTCCTTCTGTCGATCCGTCTGGAGACCTTTCCAGCTTTACTGTTTCTCCTGATCTGTCGATAGAAGAATAAGACAATGTGAACTTACGCTTCAAGAAGTTATTGAGAAATAGTAGAAACCACCGCTATGATCTTTGAGAATGTTTCTCTAAGAAAGTAACACCCCCAGCCACCAAACAATCTCCGTCCTTTCCCTTTACCATTACGCAATGTTTGTATAAACATAAACATGCCAGTGAATGCTTACAAACACAGACACACATCCCCTCATCTTAGCGCATAAAGTAGATCAGCAGATTCGGTCACTGTAGTCCTTAACAGGTGCATGTCAAATTTATGCATTAACAGTTCACAAGTACGCAGTACAGTCGAATTTGACTAAAGATCAAAGCAGTACCAGCTGTAGTTTCAGTTTGTGTGGGTTCAGACGACAAAGAAATGACGAATAAAAAATCAACGAAGCCTTTATCACACACTAATTTTTCTTTTCGCCATACGCTTGATTACAAATGGAAGAATTTCAAATACAATTCACACACAGGAAAGATGTGTTTGTGCCATTTCACTGTTAGTATCATTATGATTAGCCTTTACCCCGCTGAATTAACGTCCATGCACGTCACACGACCTAACCCCATCAGAAATAACGATCATCAGGCATTTTGATGAGCCCCTTCACCCTCCCAACCCACTTTCACCTCTTTTGTCTCTCCTCAACATCCTCATTTCACCGGGATTTTTACATGCGCCTAAACGGAGCCCCATATACTTGTTTGCATACTTGTGATAGGCAGTGCGTGGTGACATCATTTATAGCCGCCATTGTCAACTCACATAACCTTATCCAAACTGTACCTCAAACCGTCCACCTTTTAGTCGGATTTCTCCACAAATGGGTGGAAAATCTCGAGGGTAAAAATTAATTAAAGGTTGGGCTAACGTTAGAGTTAGTGTTGTCAGATGGAGTGAACTCAAAAATCAAGATGGCGGCGGAAATCGTTCAAGAACCGATCATATGCATGTGTATGAAACTAGTTAGCTGCTTGTACAATTTTCATTCTCTCTCTCTCTCTCTCTCTCTCTCTCTCTCTCTCTCTCTCTCTCTCTCTCTCTCTCTCTCTCTCTCTCTCTCTCTCAGGCTTCTGATGTAAAACGACAAAGCATCTTGTGATATATCTGTTAACCTGATGTACAAGTTAACCATAAGTGCGCCTTTACCAATCGTGACCCCTACCTCTACCTTCATTATTATATATGACCAATAGTAATTGCAGGAATAATAGCGGTAGAAGAAGTGATGAAAGTAGCAGCAGAAGTAGCAGCAATCGATGAGTTGTTCCTGTTGTTTCTATTATCATTTCTTGAATGTCGTTACATGGAGTAACATAACCCTTTCTTTAAATGTCTATTTACACGAAAACTACTTCCAAAGAAACAACACCTCGAGCGCTGATTCTACAAAATACAAGAAAGCAGATTCGACAAGGAAGATATCAATACTCACAATACGTCCGCAGGTGAGACAAAAAGGGGAACACTTGCTACTGACAGATAGTATCTATTTTAGGATGTGATGGGAAAGAAAGAAAAAAATCTTCCACTGTACAAGGATGTAAACTGAACGGATCGTTAGTCGAATCAAACATTTCCCCACATAATGTCTGAATGGCATCATGGATCGTTGATTCAAGTACTGGAAACCTTGTCTTAAATACAGTAAAAAGTAATATCAATAAAACTACCTAGACTGTTTTTACTCTTTTAAATAACTTAGACAACTTTTGGGTCATAACAAGAGAAAAAAAAAACTATCGTCAGTGATCGATCACTCACTGAAAACTTGAATGAATCACGACCAGGAAGACAACGTTAAATCATAACAAATGACTACAGCAAAACGTTTCTTTTAAACAAATTTAAAAATACATTGTTATATCTTAAAGTTGAGTTTTAAAACCAGACAAAAGTTTACTTAAACCGCGCCAGAATTTTACCTGCAAACTGTCAAACATTGTGCATCCGGTGACAAGTGAATAAGTCGCAGAAATATCCGTCCAGGAGTCGAGCTGCTTAGTTCAACGGACAATTAACTGATAGATCGTGGGTTCAAATCCCCATGAGTCCAAAAATACACTGATGGAGTTTTCGGCCCCTGATCAGCTTCCACCTGAGTTGAGCGCGCTTTGGGCTTCCTGGGAAGTCTGGAAATCACATGAAGGAGTTTCATCTATCTTACAGATGCGTCACTAAAGATGTGGTTCGAATTTCTAACCAACACTGCAGGTCTCCGTATCTCTCGGGCCTGGTTGACACCAGGGTATATTATGAAAGTAAACGTAGAGTTCAGGTCTGTCATGCAGTCTCAGTCCAAAACGGAACTGCAAGCACCATCACCATTATTCTGATTCTCATCATATTACTGTTAAAAAAAAAAAATGTGGCCCAGTGTGCCCTGCTCTCATTTTGACCTCTGTTTCGGTTTCGGTGGCTTTGGAAGTGTGATGGAGAACTAATGAGCGGCGTAACGGTAGTGACACAAAAAAAAAAGATATAAAAGATGGAGCAGCAGAAGAAAGAAAAAAAGGGGGGGGGGGGGGTCAAATTTTATTGTAATATTGGAAAGAAAAAATCGGGATCATACAGGTTAACATCCTCGATGACTGAAAAGTTCAGAATTTACTGCAATCGTGCAAAAAAGCAAAAATCGGGATAATAAATGTTAACATCCTCCATGACTGGCACGATCTCCAAGACCGAAATTCTGAATGAACTAGTTAAAAAACACGAGTGAAATGTGCAAACAATATAGGGCAGACGAAACCAGAGAGCGGATACAAGAGAACTTAAACAGAAAGGAACGAAGAAAGAAATAAAAAAAAAGCTCCCCTAGTTTCAAAGACAGCGAAGATTTTTAACATTTTGCAGCCCGCAGTGTATGTAGCGATGAAAGAAATTTTGAAGGTAATATTTGTTCATGGTGGTATTAAAAAAAAAGTCGACATGAAATAACCTTCTTATACAAAAAGCGATGTGAATGGATACGAAATCAAAACAAAGATAGATACAAATGACAAACCCCGCATAACTGAGCGATTGTTGTCGTTAGTATGGTCTTAGTTGGCAGAGTCCTCAGTAAAATGGATCAGAACAGGTAGGCCTACTACAGAAGTCCACCGAAGTACCTAGCAAGGTTTCTTCTAATGTACAACCCTATAGCAGCTTGACACCCCTGGCACATACCCGTAGGTTTCCTGGCTCTGAAACTTCAACTGAATGAATTTGCGGTTGGTAGTGCGTGTTGTGGAACCCGAATCATCGGCCAGGGATCAACGCCACTGAGGTGGCGCTGATGATGGAACAAAACAAACAACAACAAAAAAGAAAAAAGGGAAAAAAAACCGCATCCCATTCTCGAAAACCGATCGTTACTGTTAGTTTTCTTTAACCCTTTGACTCCCGCATCTGTCCACCAGCATCCTGCATTGCTAACCATGCTTTCAAAAGCAAAAACTTAACCTTTCGACTTACTTATCCTTTTCACCGGTTTCCTACAGGAAGCTGGTGGATAGGGTGAAGGAATTAAAGGGTTAGGTTTTCACAGTTGGTGGATAGGGTGCGAAAGTCAAAGGGTTAAAGTCTAGCCGGTAGCGTAGAGCCATATCAGGGCTATAACCGTTTCAAAACATAAACAATACTTCAACAGGATAAAAAAAAAAAAACAAAGAAAATTTAAGTACATATATCAATACATTCACGCACATTACTGTTACTGTTATTTTTGTTTAAAGCCCAGCCGATTGCGTAGAACCATATCAGGGCTACAACCGTTTCAAAACATACACAACACTTCATTCAACAGGAGAGAAAATAAAAGAGAAAATTCAGTACACATATCAATGCATTCGTGTACATGATCTAAAGACATGCCCCTGACGTTGATCACTCGGTCCAATTTATCACAAAGGGGATTTAAAATAAACATACCTGAATACAAATTTAAACATAACTAAGAACTCTCAAAACAAATAAGAACGGGTCTAAAATTCCTAAAATTTCTCCGCATATCTCATTTCCCTAGAGCCAAAAATGCACTTAATACAGGTACCCAATTATCAATCCAAGGAGAAAATACGTAAGAAGTTATCGAACACATACAGGTGAATGGTCCAGCAAGACAGAAAATGGTAGGAAGAAATGACAGAAAGCAAAGGAACACGCCAGAAACAAAGAGTGACAGGAAAAAGGAAATTTCTAGCACGAAATTTCCAGAAGATGGGGATAGTATTCATACTGAAAGAGCCACCGGCATCCCTCGGAGGTGTGTGTGGTGGGGGGGGGGGGGGGGGGGGGGCTCTTTTAAACACACATCAACAATAACAACAACAAACAACAAAAATAACAACTACCATCAACTGCATTTTTATAAAGTACATACACATTTCATGAAGAATAATTAAATATAAAAAAAAATCTTTTCTTCTTTTAATGTTAAAAAAATCTTTTCTTCTTTAAATGTTAGCTTATAGGGGAAGATAGCAAGGAAGTACTAATTTTGCCGTCACATTTTATTACATACACTAAAAACTGTGTTTTATATAAACTGAATGAGTAATGCCGAAAACAATAACGAACGTTATTAAATGATTGCCCTCGCCTGTGGCAAGCCGCACACATCAATAATGTCAGTGACGTGTTTTCTGCCCAGACACAAGTCGCGTCAATTGAACGAGGTGTATGGCAACGGTGGGGCTGCAACACAATAGGCCTCTAATTATTCATAAATCTTGCCATCTCTTCTGCAACGAACCGTGGCGCGCGGAGAGAAATTACGGATAAAACAAAGCAATACTAAACAACAATAAGACAATAAGAATTGAGTACAGCGGAGAATCTATGAGTTTTCATATGTAACCATTCGAAAAATAATATAATTTCCTGAAAGGGTTGTCAATGCACCAAACTAAAAACAGTACGCTTGCACTCTGGGTAGAACGTAGTGGAGGAGGGAACTTTGACGTCACTTGCAGCAGACACCATGTAAGGATGATGTTGTTGTAAATTATGTCAAATGCCCTGAAAATACTGATCTGGATGACATTGCATTGTATTAGCAATTTTCTTCAATAAATATAAACGCTTTGAGATTGTAATTCATATCGAATGTACTGTACACTCTGTAAAGTATTTGATGGCACTGTACTGTATTGCTTAAATAAGAGAAAGAAAGAAAGAAAGAAGGAAAGAAATACTAACGCAACTCTTATTTCAAAGACGTATAATGTCTGCACAACTGATAGTTACGAGTAATACTAATGGTTGTGGTTTTCTGGCTGGTTTTTTTTCCCCCTCTATCTTCTTAGTTCTTGTTCCCTTCTTCCTCTTCTTTTTCTTCTGCTTTCAGCGTGTTTTGGAAGGACCGACGAGAGAAAGGCTTAACTGAAATCCCACGTTAAAAAGAAAAACTATAATGTATTAAAACCATTGCTTTAGGTATTAGTTACACTTAACAGGTTAAGTAATTTCAACAATACGTTCATTTATCATGTGATGAGATTAATTTAATGTATATATGTGCGTTAATTTGAGATATAGCCATCGTGCGTACGTTCACGCATTTTTTTTTCTCACTTACATGACTGTAATCTGTTTTCTCTAATTTGATTTGGACACGTCCATTAAAATGCACAATGCCATGAACACATACAAAATGTAGCACAGATTTTAACGGAACATGAAATATTTTTTAAATCAAATAATCGACATATTTCAAATAAGCGATTAGAAAAACGAATTACATGAAACAAACCCAAAGAATTGGGTTTCTGTCTATAAAATCGGGTTGGCCAGCAGATCGTTAAAGGTCATTACGTAATCGCGTTTACCCTCTGATTCAAATGCAGCGAAGATATACAAGCGCGTGTACTACTTAACGCAGAAAATGGGCATTTCAGTGATTCTGCAAATTGTTTTTTTCGGATTGTGTCTCAAAGCAATCAAGAATATGGCGTCAATTTTCTAACCCCGCAGGATGAGAGTCTGATAATTGATGATAGTTGCCGTAAAATTCTTGTCATCTGCTGAAAAAACGAAATGAACGGGTCAAGCCTTTCAATTATTTCTTATCTAATTCAATGTTCCTCTCAACCTGCATACCTGACCTGTGGTGTTCCACAAGGATCTGTCCTTGGCCCTGTTCTTTTCACTCTTTACACCTCCCCCCTGTCCACCATCATCAACTCCCATTCTATAAAACACCACTTCTATGCTGATGACACCCAACTTCAAGACAGTGACTCACCTGATAATATACAGCGCCTGTTGACTCGCACCACTGAGTGTTACTCGGACATTAAGAACTGGATGACACACAATAGACTTCAGCTTAATGACGACAAAACAGAAGCTATCCTCATTGGCACCCGTCAGAAACTTTCTCAGCTGCCTCCTCTTTCTCTCCCATTATGTAACACATCAGTCCCAATTTCTGATTCAGCTAAAAACCTTGGTGTCTGCATTGACTCTACCCTCTCCATGAACAACTTTGTTTCTCAAACTGCCAGATCCTGCTATTATCATCTCCATCGTATAAGGCTGATCAGGAAGTATCTCTCTGTCGAAACAACTGCAAAACTCGTTCTCTCCTTCATAATGTCTCGCATTGACTATTGCAATTCACTCCTGTCTGGTCTTCCTGCCTCCACCATTCACATCCTACAGCGCATTCAAAACAATGCTGCACGCCTTGTACTCAAAAAGAAAAAAGCTGACCACATATCTCCTCTCCTGGCACAACTTCACTGGCTCCCTGTATCAAAGCGCATACAGTACAAACTAGACACCATGTGCTACAAAAGCCTCAATAACGCAGCCCCCGATTACCTGTCAAGCCCACTTGAGATCTATCTTCCCTCACGTACCCTCCGCTCTGCCTCTGATCCTCTGACTTTTCGCTTTCCACGCACTAAGCTCATACCTATGGTCCACGAGCCTTCTCTGTTTCTGGTCCACTCTCCTGGAACAAACTTCCTCTCTCAGTCCGTCAGCAACCTACTTTTGTCTCCTTCAAGTCCGCTCTCAAAACTCACCTTTTCTCCTCCGCATAAAATCCTAACCTCACTCAACCCCCCCCCCCCCCCCTCTGCAGCCTGTCTCCGCTCGGAGGGAATCACATGGTTATAATATATAATTGTATATGCTATGCTCTCTATAATTTTCCATTGCTTTTATTCTTGCTTTTATTGCTTTTATTCTTTCTCCCATTTATAGCCATGCGTGTGTGTGGGTGTGTGTGTGTGTGTGTGTGTGTGTGTGTGTGTGTGTGTGTGTTGTGTGTATGTGTGTGTGTGTGTGTGTGTGTGTGTGTGTGTGCGTGCGTGTGTGTGTGTGTGCGTGCGTGTGTGTGCGTGCGTGCGTGCGTGCGTGCTTGCGTGTGTGTCTGCTTCAGCGCTTAGATTTGATTTTATCAAGATTTGCGCTATATAAATATTGTAATTATTATTATAATTATATAATTATTATTATATGTAATTATTAATGCTTCGTTCCTCATCAGGAGTTATGTTACAATCTGAACAAATTCGTAAAACTCTCTCTCTCTCTCTAATTCACTCATTTACTCTCACACACACACACTCTCTCTCTCTCTCACACATACACACACACAATCTCTCTAGGGGAGGGAGGAGGCACGTTGGTTGTGGGGTGGGGATAAGGGTGGATCATTAATTTAGCAGTGACTCTGCTATTGCTAGCGCTACATTATTCACACAACAAGCTCGTGTAAGTCGTTCAAATTAAATTCTCGACCTTGACTCCGTAAGTGAAAGGACTATCAAATAAAACGCAGTGGCTACTCCTTGAATGAGTGAGTGAATGAATCACTATACATAGTATGTGTTAGAGGGGGTGGGAGCGTCTAAGTTTACATGTTGGGTCCGATATTCTGGAATCGAACAAAAAATGTTAGGGAAATATTGACTTTTTATTTATTTCGTGTTAGCATACGGAGTGTGTGTGTGTGTGTGTGTGAGAGAGAGAGAGAGAGAGAGAGAGACAGACAGACAGACAGACAGACAGACAGACAGACAGACAGAGACAGAGAGAGAGAGAGAAGTGTGTATGTGACAGAAAGACAGAGACAGTGTGTGTGTGTGAGAGAGAGAGAGAAAGAGAGAGTCAGTAAATGTGTGTGTGTATGTATGTGTGTGTGTGTGTGTGTGAGTGTGAGTGTGTGTGTGAGTGAGTGTGTGTGTGTGTGGTGTGTCTAACTATACCGTTTATATATCTACCCATCTCTATACAAACTATTGTCCTTTGAAACGGAAGAGAAGCAGGTAGGATGGGGTGGCGTGACCAGGAGGAACAGCATCAACACTTGGACAACACGCACCGAACACAAATGAGATTTTCGAAACTAAATCTCTCCAAGAGATTACGCCCTTAAGACATTCCGGGTAGTCCCTCCTAGCCCCTATTCCCGACCCCCTTCTCCTCCACACACACACACACACACACACACACACACACACACACACACACACACACACACACACACACACACACACACACACACACACACACACACACACGATCCCCATCTCTGTAACTGACATCAGGAGATGCCGTGTGTCTGTCAGTCTTGCTGTCAATCTGGAACGGTAATGTCTGTCTGTCAGTCTCTCTGTGTATCTGTCACTCCTTCTGTGTATCTGTCTGTCAGTCTCTGTGTATCTACATGTCAGTCTCTCTGTGTATCTATCTGTCAGTCTCTCTGTGTATCTATCTGTCAATCCCTCTATGAATCTATCTACCTGTCTGCGGAGAGTCACAGATTCATTAAGAATTTGATTTCTTAAGTTGTTCGAAAATGGATCGGTCGGCTGGACTCTAAATAACATGACCGATTGATTAACTGATCTGTTGGTCATTTTGACACTGTATGCCATTTAAGCAATCGCGAATGCGCAATTTTGTACTAGCATGACCATTTCTCATAGCAGTGAAAGAAAACGTGAAAAATATAATCATGACTCTTTACTGATAAATGCTCATAGAGTTCCGACTGTTTACTGACGGATATTACGTCAAGCTTAGTTTAAACATTCGCATTTGCATAATTCGCGATTATATGGCATATTTATCTATCTTATGGAAAGTGGTCAAACTGCAGTTTTCAAATGCGGGAGGAGACAGTTTTATTGAACAGCACTCTCTCTCTCTCTCTCTCTCTCTCTCTCATGTCTTTAGTCTTACTGTCCCCTTCCTTCCCCCCCCCCCCTGCACACAACACTGTTTATATGATGATGATGATGACTATGGTGATAACGATGATATTATTATTATTGATATTATTACTGTTGTTATTACAGTTATTATTATTATCACTATTATCATCATCATCATCATCATTATTATTATTATTAGGTCTTATGTGTAATATAAGGAGGCACTGTTCATATGACGACGTGTATTGCAGAGCCTAGAGTCACAGACTTGACGAGGCAAAGTGAGGCGAAGATTAAAAGGATGAGGGTTGAATGGACACAGACGGCGTTGGGGAATGGGAAGGAAACAAAGATCAATCCTGGTTTATGTACTTTTTTAGGCCATTGTCAACATATATACAAACTGCATAAAGATGGGGACATTAGGGCGATCAGACCGTACTAATTATTTATTCAACGCTGCACATTACAAAAACGCACATACGTTCGCACATACTAAGTTTACGTGTGAACAGAAACGTGTTTAAAATAATTTTTCAGAAGAAGCATATGTAAAAGTACACCCACCCCTCCTCACACACTTTTAAAGATCTAAGGCGCTTAAACTAATCCTGAGAAGACCTTGATCGGCTGAAGCACACATCATAATTTGAAATAAGGTCCACACCTGTTAGAGTACACATCATAATTTGGGTTAAAGCCATTTATAAACACACTGTTTCCCGTATATCCACTACAGCAAAGACCAACAGAACAATAAAAACAGCTAACAGTGTGGCCTGACGCCGAAGAACAAGAAATAAAAAACAACAAAAACCAAAATCAAAGAGAACGAACCCGTCGTTGTCTCCTTTAATCGCTCAAAAGACAGCGTTCAAGCTATCACACTCACAGCAGGACACTTGATCATTTCGAGGCCTCCGCGTCAACTAGATTAATTACCCTCATGAAAGAAATTTACGACTTCAACAGAACTTTTTTTTTTCTCCCTACACCCTTGTCTGGGTAGATTTTTTTTTTTAATACTAGGTTTTCTTGCAAAGGAAAAGTGATGACACTATGATAGATGGCGACCTGGGTTGCGATCGTAGCCCAGCAGGATACAGAAAAGGTTTTCATTATGCTTATCTGCGAAGTGCTTCATCACGTCTCGAGCGCTATCCACCGTTGCCTGGGCAACCGTAGTCCCATGACCAAGCGCGTGGCACTCTCGCACTCTCGTTCATTCCCCTTGTTCACCGGGAAATATCAATGTCAACACTGAGGCCGAGAAACAAACGGTGTGGAGGGGTCGAGCCGTTGAAAGGCTCAAAACTGTCAGATTCACCCTGGGTGACCAAACAAACCCTGTCAACCGCTTCATTATTTTCTACCACGTCCCGGCTCCGAGTTCATTTTGCTGGGGATGCATCAAGTTTGTTCGCTTTTGGACTGCACGTGATCTGACAGAATGGAATGAAGTGGGAGTTCCTTCCAGGTTTTTGTTTAAATAATCCTATATGGATATACTCTAAAATGTTTAACAAAGTACACAACTTGGAATACACTACAGAACAAAAATCGATTTTTTTTTTTTCACTTATATGTAATATAGGCCTGCAACAGGCGCAAATCGCTGTCCAAAAGAGGTTTAAATTTCCATTCATGACAAGAATTGACCATTTTGTTAGGTCTTCGTCCCAATTGTAAACTGTCTGTATACAGAGCTGTAGACTTAACATACTAGACTGCCTTAGTGGCGTCTCACACAATGCGATTAATCGAATGAAAACCAATCGAAAACGATTATTTTATCGTTTGAAACTCGACAGCTTGATCGAACGGGTCTCTGTTCAATTACACATAACTGATGCATGCACTATTTTTGTTCGACTGATGATAGTATGCGATTATCAAAAGAGAAAATAATCGCGTATTCTATCATGTGATTATCAGCTTCAATATGGAAAGGAAATATCGAGTCACAGACACGCCCGCCGCTCGACACAATTTGAATCTTGTATTCTTTTTGTAGGTTAGTTCTATAACAGTTGAATAAGAGTTTCCCATTTTTCCACTGCACACGGGTCTTACAGTCCAGCTCACTTTTACCTGCCTCCCCCATCCCTCACCATCCACCTTCAAAAAACCACGTGTGGAGCCTTGGCCCTGTCCTTGTGTAAAGCCACGTATATCTTGTGCTGGTGTGGATCTGGCGTGTTTGTGTGTTTATATTTATGTGCATCTGTGTGTAAGTGACACCCTCGCAGAATTTCTCTTGTTTGCTCGTTCATGTTTTGTGTATTCCACGTGTACTATGTCTAACTTGTATACTTTGTGCTGAGTTTGCTGTGAACTCGAGATTAACACTGGTAGATATATCAAAAAGGATACTGCTGCACCAGTTAGAGTGAGGATTGCACAACTTGAGAGCGGTCGAGCAGCAAGTGGGTTCGTTTGGGTCAGTTAGTCGGACAAGAAGACCAGCATCGTAGCTGGGCCTATCCTCTGGTCCTCAACGCCTGGACGAAGGCGCATACCCAGTTGTCTTGTTCACTGTAGTCGCCATCACTGTCCAATGGTCGCCAATGTCTAAAGGAAGGCGGGAATGGTGTGCCAGTCTTGTCCTTTAGGTCTTGGGTTCCTGTCCCGTTTCATCTTTATCTTCACGTTGCTATGAGGTGTCAATTATGGGAGAAGAACAGAATCTTCATCTGGGGAGGTTAGCTACGGTTCCAATCTTGGCCAGGGTGTCAATTACGGGAGAAGAACAGAATCTTCATCTGGGGAGGTTAGCTATGGTTCCAACCTTGGCCAATCACCTGTTATCCATCCTTCCAGGTGTACTCAGCGGTGTCAACGACAGAAGAAGAGGAGAATCCACATCTGGGGAGGTTAGCCACGGGTCCGGTCTTTGCCAACCATCCTTCCAGGTGCGCGTACCCAGAGTAAGTGGGAGCCAGGCCAGCGATAATCTTACTAAGTAAATGAACATCCTACCACGATATTAGGCCATGTGGAGGTCACGCAAGACATATAATAACACGAGAACGGCTGACGAGACTTACGGCCATGGAACTCCGATGAAATGAAACGAGTGTTTGAAACAGAAAGCGCATGTGTCGTAATATCAACGAAATAATACCTTACCATGAGAGAAAATCCGTGAAAACAAACTGGTCGTGATAAATAACAAAGATTAAAAAGGAACATGAAACCCAAAAAGAAATAAAACATAACAAAAGGGGTAGGTGTGATTAACACTGTGACATTTGTCATACATTGGAATACCGTCAGCGTGAGTATGATCCTATATTCAACTGATTTGTTTATCCATTTGTCCTCGTCTTCTGGAACACCTGGACTCATGTCCACTCGTATTTATCGATAAACAAAATATCCACGACACCTTTTCGTGTTGCTAGTGTATCACTACATTTACCAAATATTGTAGTTCCATTCTTTTTTGTACGTATAATCTTAAACTATATACATTTACATAAAAGGGTATGCAGGTGAAATGGTGTACCTGGCATGTGTGTATGTGTAAGAGAGTGAGTGTGGGGGGGGGGGGTGCACAACTGTTGGGGTTGTTTCGTCCATGCTTGTTTATTGTGCTTAAGAGAGAAACATATAGTTCAACCCGAAAGTGAAATATTATTTAAACTTCTATTTCTCCCAATCGGTCCACTAATTCGGAGTTTATCGCTGCTTTCCATTCAAATGATCGTTGTTATTTGTTTACCATTACAAAATCTTAAGGAAGGGAAAAGGTGTGCTCCCATACAAGAATTGACGATGGAACTTGAAATGCAGCTGTCAGCACTGATTAATAACAAACTCCTTATCTTAATAGCATCTTTAAGCAGTTTTCACTTTTGCTAACCGGCTGATATTCAGTAATGGCGCGCTATAGCCTATTTTTGTAACACACACCGCACGCGCGCGCGCACGCACACGCGCACGCGCACGCGCACACACACCACACACCACCACCCACACCACACCCACACACACCACCACACCACGCGCACACACACCACACACACCCACACACACACACACACACACCACGCTCACACGCACGCACACGCGCACTCACACACACACACACACAGATTTCTCTCTCTCTCTCTCTCTCTCTCACACACACACACACACACACACACACACACACACACACAACACACACACACACACACACACACACACACACACACACACACACACGAAACATTATCACGATTACAGATAATGGCAATGCTTGCTTTCGTCCTTCATATCATTCTCATCAACTGATCAAGAAGGTAAAAAAAAAAAACATTTCCAGTACTCGTTGATCCATTTTCCCGCCCTCTTGCAACATTTCCAACGATGGTGTTTGTGTCTAGTGGCCTTTGCCTTTTTATAATGTCATCCCAGTGATATGGTTTCACCATCTAAAGCAGCAATGCTCTATTAACGCTTTTTCAAATGGGTAATACTCGCGGTTATGAAATAATCTGGTCATGAGGTTCTCAAGAGACCATGGGAAACGCATTTCTTTTGTTCACATTATGATGATACCAGAACATTTAAATTAGTTTAACCCTTTGACTTCCGCACTCTGTCCACCAGCGTCTTGCATTGCCCATCATGCAAGAAAAGCAAAAACTTAACCCTTTGACTCCCTCACCCTGTCACCAGCTTCCTGCACTCCCTCACCCTGTCACAGCTTCCTGCAGGAAGCTGGTGGACAGGGTGAGGGAGCCAAAGGGTTAAGTTTTTGCAGTTGATATAGGGTAGGAGTCAAAGGGTTAAACAAAATCCAACCAATTTTCCTATAGCAAACGCTTGTTCCGCCTCTATAGTTCTCAATCTGGCCGGTGTAGAGGCTACAAAAATTACGTCAGTTTGAGAGAGGTGATGCAAAGTATAAATTTACTGCAAAGAAGTTCTTGTTCCTTCATCTTCTACAGATCCGGTCTTTACCGAAGGGGCCTTACTGGAATTTAGCTGTAGCTCTATGATAAAAATCCATGCCAATTTTTGCATGTTCTGAGCAGGACAGATATTTTTTTACGCGTTGTACAGCTGTTTCAGTCAAGCAGAATATCTAAACACCATTTGTCGCCTTTATCAGATTTCTGTAACAGTCATGACAGTCATATTTAAGGAAAAGAGTGGCAGAATGGTTCAGACGTTCGTCTTCCAATTACCGGTACTATTAAACTCGAGTTCATGTTTCCTTCCACGTTGAGACCTCGATTTTTCTCCTCAGTTTGACCGGAAAATCTAACTAAACGTCTAGTCCTTCGGAGGGGGACAAAAAAGGAGCCTTCTGGCCTGCACACGCACAAGATTCCACGGCAATTGAAAATCGTGAAAAGCAGGGTACTTGCCCGGCTGCCCTGGTATAAACATTGGGGAGATAGGTTGATTTCCCAGGTCCTTTCTCTTGAAGGCCAATTAATTTTCTTGTCTTTCTGAAGAATTGTACTTCGTTCTTCGTTTACAATGTTATTTATATAATAAAAGGCCTGAGAATCGCGGATGGGTTCATGTTGATCAAACTACTACACTACCCAGCTTTGCATGCTCCATCAATAAATCTGTTCATTAGTTAGTCAAACCCACCCAGAAACTCTAGTTTACTACTAACCATTTGCTGGTGGTCAGTAGTTAATTCCAAACGTTCAGTGCTGCTGTCTTCCCGTAAATCTATTATCGTCAACAATGCAGGCCTACTCAAGTCCACCTGACCATAGCAGAATTCACGATAGTAGGTCAGGCCTTTGGCGGTCTCTCCTACGATCATGAAGAAATGGAACAAAACTCTTAGAAATGCGAAAAACTGCGTGACAGTGAAAACAGAGCAAAGCAATGCTACAATTGATTATACATATACACCCTGTGTGTGTCGGATAGGGGTGGGGTGGGGCGTGTTCAGTAAAACAAGTTTTCCTACCTTCTGGAAATTCTGTGCAAGAAATGTCGTCTATTCTGTAATGCTCTTTGTTTCAGCTAATTTGTCGCCGCCTCCTTTTTTTCCATTTCCATTCTACTGGTATTTACACCTGTATTTTTCAAGAGATTCTTGCATATTCTTTCTTTTATTAAATACATACGAAATATCTTTAGATGTATTTATATCAATATAATAACAGTATACTGAACACGGAACTAACATCAAGTTCAAACTTACGCTTTCATCAACCTATGTGTACGATCAAGAGGACCAGACAGCTGATCACTGCAGTGACGTCACATCTATCAAGTAGAGCTATATTCATCACCAGATATGGTATGACCATGTACAGAATAAAAGAAAGAAAAAGAGATGATTCAATGCATTGATTTCTTGAAGTTTTAAGTCTCAAAGTCCTCGGACATGTAACTTAACCCTTTGACTTCTGGACCCTATTCACCAACTGCAAAAACTTAACCCTTTGACTCCCTCACCCTATCCACCTGCTTCCTGCAAAAAGTTCGTGGATAGGGTCAAGGAGTCAAAGGGTTAAGTTTTTGCTTTGCTAGCATGGTTGACAATACAGGATGCTGGTAGACAGGGTATGGCAGTCAAATGGTTAAGAGACGAACAGAAACACTGATGTTAGATACTAAAGCAACCAGATGGTGAGCAAAAGCCATTTCACTGAGCATATTATTATTTACGTATGATCACTGACACGCATTTCTGCCTTTGAAACCATTAGCTTCAACTTAAAGTGGCTTGCATTTAACGTCAGCACAATCAAGGATATATCCCTTCGCTCTGTCAAATATTCCATGCAATCGTGTCTCAAAAGAGACCCCCAGGCAACTGATCATCATGACCGATATCGCGGTTTTTCTTTAAATCAATACGTGTCAAATGTGAGCACAGTATTTCTGACAAAACCTTAATGTGACACTCTCACAACAAGCAACATAATGATAAATATATGCATATTGTAATCAACGGCTGTATGCAGTTGAAACACATTCAGATAACATACTGTGTACTGGGATAAAAACTGGACATTTCTGGTCATTGTTGACAATGTTTATTCTAACACTAATACGAGTTTGCCACGTACAGAAATATCTTTATCTCGTACATTTAAATCTCTGCTTTGACAGATTACATATCTACCAAGGTGAATGATCTTCCGAATACCAAGGAAATTCAATATCAAAATATGTATGCAGTGAAAAGGATGTGGAGGTGTGACGTTCTAAATCGACGAAGACCTCTGACAATGTCAGTACTCCCTTAGCCTTGGCAGTTATCCTCCAGTTGTATGATATGTCATTACAAACAGGAATGCTCCTTACGTTGCAGTCATTGGTAAAAAGAAATCTGACCTGTTGGACCTTGCCAAATCAACAGGTGGTCATTAATAAGTAGCCAAGGTCATCAGTAGGCAAGAACGAGCCAATATTCACAGCAGACCAGCAAAGCTCCGGGAATCAAGCCCCCGTTCAGGCCAAGAGAAAGCTTAAAACCACTGAATTAGTTTTCCAAATTCTCCAAGAGTCGCCCAAGAATAAGTAAAGAAACCTGAATAAGTAAAGAAACGACACAAGTAGTGATCTTTTAAGGCTGCTTGTGCTTCCAGCTATGCTACACATCACATTTCTCTTTGCAAACTCGGACCAGAGTCGAATGAATTATAAACGATAAAGTTACGTTATTTCAAATCACTTGCACTCTCACCTGTGCTACACCTCTCGTGTTTCTTCAGAAAGTCAGACTGAATCGAGCTCAACAGAATCTCACGAGCGTAACATACACGCTACGTTTTTGTTCTACGGATCGAATTCTTTGGCGCCCAAAGCAGAGGTATCCTCAGAGGTATCCTAACAGACGAACATGAACAAACGAGGTCTGACTTTGAACCAGCCAAGTGAAGAGCAAAAGACATTTCAGTGATCATATTTCATACTACTGTCATCGTTTTCCGACTTTAAAAACATTCATAGCATGCTTCAGACGCCTTGCATTTCACGTAAATACAACCCGGAGTCTATAGTTCCACCTTGTCAAATCCTCCATACAATCCCGTCTCCAAAAAGGCCACCAGGTCAGCCGATCATTATGGCAGATACCGGATCTGTGTTCAAGTCAGGAAGTGTCAAATGTGGGCGAAATAGTTTCGACAGAAGCTTGGCTTCACAACGCAGCACACATAACGACATAATGTAGAGACTATAAGCCATGGCTGCAATGTCTACGAAAAACACATAGATGTACTGTGAGAGTGCAACACATTGTACTGAGACACCAATGTACAGAAAAAGCTGGACGTTTTGTGATTATTCAGGTTGTGTATTTTAAATTACCGCAATATCAAATAGCCGTGTAACTTACATATTTTTTACCATGTATATCCATATGTGGCATGCTATAGATCCGCAAAAAAAAACTAACATTACAAGTGACAATGAAATTCAATATCGAAATACATGCACTGAAAGATCTACTAATGTCATATTTATACTACATCTTTGTTTAAAAAAAAAACATCGAGTACCTTTTATTTTAAGCCCCATAGGTTTGGCAAGGGGAGC
>CM060315.1:77288433-77295933 GCA_030674185.1 Monoplex corrugatus
AAGGGATTTTCCTCCTCCTACAAAGTACAATTTGGTGATTTTCACTACATGTAACTTGTGGAAACTTTATTTCAAGAATGGAAACTTTTCTGTGCTTCAACAATTCAATGTCTGTTTTCAATGCTGAATCATGACAGCTCTGTGTGTGTGTGTTTTAAGTACTTGCAGGAATAATATGAGTGTATGACAGTAACTTCTAACATTTGAATTAATAAAAAATAATGTGTTGTGTTGTGTTGTGCTGTGCTGTGCTGTGCTGTGCTGTGCTGTGCTGTGCTGTGCTGTGCTGTGCTGTGCTGTGCTGTGCTGTGCTGTGTTACTTTGCATTGCATCTACTGAAATATCCACTCCTTAGCATGCCTTGTATCATATATTCCTCTCTCTCAATCTCAAATTCAAATCTAATTCAACCAACCTGCACAATAAAACATCATTATAATGTGAGGAAATATCATTATAATTTGAGTGAGAGAGAGAGACAGAGAAAGAGAGAGAGAGAGAAAGAGAGAGAGAGAGGTGTGTGTGTGTGTGTGTGTGTGTGTGTGTGTGTGTGTGTGTGTATGTGTGTGTGTGTGTGTGTGTATGTGTGTGTGTGTGTGTGTGTGTATGCGTGCATGAATGTGTGTGTGTGTTAGTTATTAGCCTATGCACTGCCTCCTGACCTATCCATACTTAGGTCACAGGTCAGCCTGTGAACTGCTTCCTGACCTATCCATACTTAGGTCACAGGTCAGCCTGTGAACTGCTTCCTGACCTATCCATACTTAGGTCACAGGTCAGCCTGTGAACTGCTTCCTGACCTATCCATACTTAGGTCACAGGTCAGCCTGTGAACTGCTTCCTGACCTATCCATACTTAGGTCACAGGTCAGCCTGTGAACTGCCTCCTGATCTACCCATACTTAGGTCACAGGTCAACCTGTGAACTGTCTCCTGACCTACCCATACTTAGGTCACAGGTCAGCCTGTGAACTGTCTCCTGACCTACCCATACTTAGGTCATGAACTGTCTTCTGACCTATCCGTACTTAGGTCACAGGTCAGCCTGTAAACTGCCTGCTTACCTATCCATACTTCGGTCACAGGTCAGGCTGTGAACTGCCTCCTGACCTACCCATAGTAAGGTCACAGGTCAACCTGTGAACTGCCTCCTGACCTATCCAAACTTGTGTCACAGGTCAAGGCCTGTGGATCAATAGCAACAACATAACAATAACAACAATAACTACAACAACAAGTCATCATCATCATAACAATGAAAATTATACAAGTTAACTTGTACAGTCCACATCAAAAGTATGGTCACTACATTTTGCAGTTTACATAGAATGTACCATCAATTCATCAATTCCATACAGTGATGACAGTAAGAAATATGTATAGCTTAACATACTGCAGGAAACATAGTTCATCAATAATAGCAGACAGTAAAGGAGATCAAATCAAAAAGGGATAAGCCTACCAAAACAATAGTCCAAAATAATTCAATAAAAACTAATAATACACTATACAGCACAGACAGTTCTGAGTTCATCAAGAAATATACTTTTTACATACAATAAAATGAAGTCAAAAAGAAGTCCTACCAGAAACATACATCCACAACTCAACAGAACGTCATTTACAAGTTTACAAATTTGAATAAATACGAATCATTTTCATCACAAATGCATATATATATCTCTTCAAATCCTGATTAAATAGTAAACCCAACAATTTCAAGAGGATTTTTTTTTTCAAATCAAACCCTGGTTAACCACAAAGTTTTTAAAACATTTGTAGAGATTCTTCATGTTACTAGAAAAGACACCCAAAAAAATGTACTGTCAGCATGGGCTGACTGTTTTGTTCAATCAGCATTTCCTAATAAGTGAGAAAAATTCAAAAAGTCAAAGTCTTGTTGAAAGCAGGTTCCTATTCCTTAAAAAGTGAAGGGGGGGGGGGGAGTCTTGTCAACACTGGGTTCCTAAGCCTTTTGGTTTTATTCAAAATACTGTCATGACACATCAATGTATTCATGATTTTGATTATCTGCATTAATTCTTCAAGTATTAAACTGTTAACTGATGATCAATATTCAATCAGTCTAACCAGTTAAGGCAGTTTCAGCTCCTATCATTGTCTGCCAAACATTCGGCAAACGGAATCGGTGGAATGCTAACTTGTCGAGTTACTGAAGTTGGGCAGAGAGACGACACTGACACTATCATGTCAACCGTGTACACAACATTGATGTCAAGTTACGTTGTACACACACACGCGATACAGATGAGATAAGCCAAAACAACGTCGCTGATTTCAATAAGGAATACCGTCAGCTCAACTGTACATTTGATTTACTGAACAAATTCAACAATTCTAACGGACTGCTTGCTTCAACACAAGCCAGACGCATCATGATGAGACCACTACGGCCCGACATAAAACAGGTGTCGCACCACTCACGAACAAGTTCGTATGGTGCGACAGACAACAATGGCGGAGACCTGCCTCTCGAAGCGGACGACGAAACACCGAGCGAGTCACTGATAAAACTAAGTCCGCGACCCGGAGAAAATCAGTTTCAAAACGACAGATACATGGACAGAACTGCTGCAGTCTCGACTCAAAAACAACACAATTACGTACCTGTACTTATTTGTGCCTCGAATCAGTGACGCGTACAGTATTCAAGTCAAATTCAAAGGTGACAAGTGCCGATCGTCAGTTCGGAAACTCGTTTCCGCTTCCTCAGGTAGAATTGACTTCTACCACTGCGTCATCGTGAACAGAGTAGGAGGGACCTTCCTGAGGTGTTCGCGGTAGTTCAACGGGCAGAGACAGGTGCGACATCGTTTTTACAAAAAAGTTGGCTGGATAATGTTTGGCCAACGAATAATAACGCCCTGAGCATTTGAATTCAGTTGTGTTTCCCTTTCTGTTTGCCCTTTTTGATATAGTAGGCTTTTACAACCTAAACTGCAGTCACTTCGACCAACAGGTTAACCTGAGTTTGACAGGGTCGGACCCAGGAAGGCGGTAACTTTTAGATTCTCAGTAACCAGTAACCCCCCCCCCCCCGTAACCCCCCCACTTCCAAAGCACAGAGAGAGAAAGACAGACGGACAGACAGACAGACAGACAGACAGAGACAGATAGAGAGAAAAAGACTTCAGCACGGACTTTAGGACATTTCATTATTCAAGGATAGTAGCATTAGGTATCACTGGACCTGTCTTACAGCTTGTCCTTGCTATTCTACACACAAACGATAAGCATAAAAAACACAAAAACATAAACTGTGAAAGAAGTTATGAGTTCAGGTAAACAAAACAATTTAAAAAAGACTTACCATGTATGCCACTGGGTCATTCGCTTTATAAAAGCACGGGAGACAAAAGCACACATATGAAAAAATATACATATCAAAACCTTTAACAACAACAACAAAAATAACAACAGTAATAAAATATACAAGTTATATTATCATTTTATTGTAAAAAGTGAATTACAGACATAACATCAAAACGAAAGGAGAAAGTAAACGAATAATAAAATTAACTAAACAAGGAGGGGTTGTGGTGGTGGAGAGGCATGTCAACTAACGCAATGATGATAATACATTAACGTATGCCACGTAATAGAAGCTATGAAATGTTCAAATGATAACATCAATGTCCATGTATATGTCATGAGATAAAGGCAGATAAGCCTAGCCGATACACATGAAGCAAGTACATGTCAACCCCTAACAGCAACACGGTAGGGCCGATACACATGAAGCAAGTACATGTCAACCCCTAACAGCAACACGGTAGGGCCGGTACACATGAAGCAAGTACATGTCAACCCCTAACAGCAACACGGTAGGGCCGGTACACATGAAGCAAGTACATGTCAACCCCTAAAAGCAACACAGTAGGGCCGACACACATGAAGCAAGTACATGTCGACCCCTAACACCAACACGGTAGGGCCGATACACGTGAAGCAAGTACATGTCAACCCCTAACACCAACACGGTAGGGCCGAGACACATGAAGCAAGTACATGTCAACCCCTAACAGCAACACGGTAGGGCCGATACACATGAAGCAAGTACATGTCAACCCCTAACACCAACACGGTAGGGCCGATACACGTGAAGCAAGTACATGTCAACCCCTAACAGCAACACGGTAGGGCCGAGACACATGAAGCAAGTACATGTCAACCCCTAACAGCAACACGGTAGGGCCGACACACATGAAGCAAGTACATGTCAACCCCTAACAGCAACACGGTAGGGCCGATACACGTGAAGCAAGTACATGTCAACCCCTAACAGCAACACGGTAGGGCCGATACACGTGAAGCAAGTACATGTCAACCCCTAACAGCAACACGGTAGGGCCGATACACATGAAGCAAGTACATGTCAACCCCTAACAGCTACACGGTAGGACCGATACACGTGAAGCAAGTACATGTCAACCCCTAACAGCAACACGGTAGGGCCGATACACGTGAAGCAAGTACATGTCAACCCCTAACAGCAACACGGTAGGGCCGGTACACATGAAGTAAGTACATGTCAACCCCTAACAGCAACACGGTAGGGCCGATACACATGAAGCAAGTACATGTCAACCCCTAACAGCAACACGGTAGAGCCGAGACACGTGAAGCAAGTACATGTCAACCCCTAACAGCAACACGGTAGGGCTTATCATAGATGGCTAACTTATAAACATATGAGAAGAAAATAAAAGATGCATGAAGAAAACAAAGCGGAAGAGGGCGGGGGGAACATGTCAACTGTAATGCTATGATGCAAATAGTTGAACGGTAACATTTATATGACAGTCAAACAAGTCATAAAAGCTTAATTACTTTCAAATTAAATCAATAGGAAGGGATTAAAGAAAAGAAAGATTTAATGTTTTTGATACGGAAAGATGATAGCATAAAAGTAAGATGAATATGGTGTACTAGAGGTTTTTATTTGCACAGTGTATGTAGATCTAGAAAAAAGCGTTTAATTAGAAACATTATTTATGATATTTCAAGCAGATATTTGTGAACATTTCGTTTAAAAGTGTTTAGTAATGTGTATGATTTAATGTATTCCAGAGATACGTACCAGAAAAGGAGGCGGTTGTTTTAAATATGTCTAATCTTGGTCTTGGAAGAACAAAGTTGTAAATTGTATTTGTATAGGTGTTTGGCTTGGTTTAAATAGTTCTGTTAAGTATGTTGGGGCGGATCTGTGCACAAGTTTTAACAATTGTGTGCTTCTGTTGTCCTTAAGTTGGTTTCTGAATGATAACATTTCCACTTCTTGAAAAAAAGAATGTTTTGTCTGTAGATATGCAGCTGTCAGTTACTAGAAGTTTTCTTGCTCTTTTGTGCAGGGAATCAATTTTTTTTCAATAGAACTTCACTGTACCCATCCCATATCAGTGACGCATAGGCAATATGGGATTTGATATGGGCGTGTAAAATAGCCTTTTGCTTCAGAGTTGACGAAATATGAGTTTACTAAGAAGAAATAGATTCTCAGAAAGAGTTTTACTGAGATGATCAATGTGGACTTCCCGTGTAAGTTTTTCGTCTATATATACATCAAGTACACGGCGCTCACAAACTTGCGCTCTATTTATACCATCTAAAATGAGCAGAAGATGTAGTTTTGAGAGTTGGTGTTTTTGGCGAATTGTTATTACCATTGATTTTGTCTTTTAGGATTAATCTGCATATGGTTTGCATTACACCATTCTGATGCTTGGTTTATACATAACGTTTCTTGGATTTCAGAAATCTGTTTCCCAGATGTGTTTAAGGTAGCGTCGTCAGCAAGCATATGACATTCAGTAGGATTTGATGTTATGCATAAGGTTAAGTCACTGATGTAGATACATAATAAGATAGGGCCTAGGACTGAACCTTGTGGTTTTCCAAACGCTACTCTTCAGAAGAGAAACTATATGTGACCCACCACGAAATCAGTCTTAACTCGCAGTCAGTCGAACAGCACTAGGAGTTGAAAAGGTGACTGAGGGTCTATCTGGGGTGTTTTGACTTTTTCTCAAGATTGATTTCTGTAGACTATAATCTATCCTCCACAAAAATGTTTTTCTTGAAAAAATATTATTGATCAATTTAAGTCGGTATTTTAATGCACTGATGGCAGCAGAAAGAACGCAATTTCCTACCATAAGTACCTATTTTTGTCTCTTATTATAAACCGTAATCTGTACAGTACCTGCACATGTAATTTACTGATGGAAAGCTCTTTGGTGCACCTTTCATATAATACAGCGAAAATTAGAAACAAACTGGGTCAAAGCCACCAAATAAAAAAAATTAAGGAAAATGTGTAGGAAAGCACACAAAAACTTTAGAGGCCGTTTTCCTCAAAATGGCTGTCATACAACTTAATGACTTTAAACATACATAACTTCTACATTTTTTGAGTACAAGCTTTATTCAAGTACTAAAATAATCAGTAGAATTTACACTTTCCAGTGATATGTATATCTCAAAATGCCCAAAATGCTGGTTGACTGATTTCGTGATGGGGGGTCACATTTGAGCATATATATGTTGTACCCTTTGAGTGTGAGTGGAAGAAAGAAAGATATGAGGGTCATTTAGATAGATATTAAGTTTTGAAAGAAGGGTTTTATGGTCAATGAGGTCAAAGGCTTTCTTTAAGTCTAAGAAGAGAACCCATAATAAACGTATCATTTATGACCAATAACCGTGAGCTTGTTATGTTTGAAAGAGCAGTGTTGCATGAATGAAG
Source organism: Monoplex corrugatus (assembly GCA_030674185.1). Lineage (NCBI taxonomy): Eukaryota > Metazoa > Mollusca > Gastropoda > Littorinimorpha > Ranellidae > Monoplex > Monoplex corrugatus. Next base: position 77,295,200 of record CM060315.1, read on the forward strand.
TTGACGGAATCCTGATCGAAGTGGGTGAAATAGTGATTGGTATTCCATGAATTTCATTGTGTGTTTGTGAATGTGTCTTTCAAGTGGTTTAGAGACCACTGATAAGACTGATATTGGCCTGTATTTGTCTAAAGTACTGAGAGAGAGAGAGAGCGAATGAAACTTCTTTCTCGTTCTACTCTCTCCCCCCCCCCCTCTCTCTCTCTCTCCCCCCTCTCTCTCTCTTACATTTATCCTAATACTACAAACGGATTGGTGCCTGTTTATCATGATCATATGTGATTATGTTGTTCAAGTTGGAGTATGCTCACATTTTCAGAAGGGACTTGGTCATTTCAGAGTTCTGGTGTGCAGTTCTGTTTGTCCTGAGGTGTTTTTAGCATTTCGCTTTTCAACTTCTACGTGACTCTCATTTGTATGTCTAAGGCGAGAGGAAAAGGTCATATGCCTTCTTTAGGAGATGTTGCACCTTGACTCCTACCAGTAGTTCTGCTCTTAGACCACATGGGTAACTCCATCTCTCACCTTTACCAGTGCCAGGCCTGTTTGGGAACGAATGACTGTGGAAATGTTTTATAGACCTTCGTCTTTTAGAGACCTAAAGAGATCAAAGTATATCTGTGGTCAATTTCCGAGTCACATTTTCGCAACCTTTATGGTCATAGGTATACACGTATGTAGGTTACGGTTAGACGCTGTTAGTATGTACTCATTTGTGTACATGTATGAATGTG
>CM060315.1:77300933-77308433 GCA_030674185.1 Monoplex corrugatus
TGTGTGTGTGTGTGTGTGTGTGCGCGCGTGAGAGAGAGAGAGAGAAACAAAGAGAGAGAGAGAGAGAGAGAGAGAGACAGAGACAGAGACAGAGACAGAGACAGAGACAGAGACAGAGCTCTTGCATGCGTTAGTACGTGAGAATGGGGATGAAAAGTGGACACACATAAAACCAGAACATAGAACAAGCTTATTTGGTATATAATAATAATAATAATAATAATAATAATAATTACAATATTTATATAGCGCAAAATCTTGATAAAATCAAATCTAAGCGCTGAAGCAGACACACACGCACGCACGCACGCACGCACGCACGCACGCACACGCACGCACGCACACACACACACACACACACACACACACACACACACACACACACACACACACACACACACGCATGGCTATAAATGGGGAGAAAGAATAAAAGCAATAAAAGCAAGAATAAAAGCAATGGAAAATTATAGAGAGCATAGCATATACAATTATATATTATAACCACGTGATTCCCCTCCGAGCGGAGACAGGCTGCAGAGGGGGGGGGGGGGGGGTTGAGTGAGGTTAGGATTTTATGCGGAGGAGAAAAGGTGAGTTTTGAGAGCGGACTTGAAGGAGACAAAAGTAGGTTGCTGACGGACTGAGAGAGGAAGTTTGTTCCAGGAGAGTGGACCAGAAACAGAGAAGGCTCGTGGACCATAGGTATTGAGCTTAGTGCGTGGAAAGCGAAAAGTCAGAGGATCGGAGGCAGAGCGGAGGGTACGTGAGGGAAGATAGATCTCAAGTAGGCTTGACAGGTAATCGGGGGCTGCGTTATTGAGGCTTTTGTAGCACATGGTGTCTAGTTTGTACTGTATGCGCTTTGATACAGGGAGCCAGTGAAGTTGTGCCAGGAGAGGAGATATGTGGTCAGCTTTTTTCTTTTTGAGTACAAGGCGTACAGCATTGTTTTGAATGCGCTGTAGGATGTGAATGGTGGAGGCAGGAAGACCAGACAGGAGTGAATTGCAATAGTCAATGCGAGACATTATGAAGGAGAGAATGAGTTTTGCAGTTGTTTCGACAGAGAGATACTTCCTGATCAGCCTTATACGATGGAGATGATAGTAGCAAGATCTGGCAGTTTGAGAAACAAAGTTGTTCATGGAGAGGGTAGAGTCAATGCAGACACCAAGGTTTTTAGCTGAATCAGAAATTGGGACTGATGTGTTACATAATGGGAGAGAAAGAGGAGGCAGCTGAGAAAGTTTCTGACGGGTGCCAATGAGGATAGCTTCTGTCTTGTCGTCATTAAGCTGAAGTTTGTTGAACGTCATCCAGTTCTTAATGTCCGAGTAACACTCAGTGGTGCGAGTCAACAGGCGCTGTATATTATCAGGTGAGTCACTGTCTTGAAGTTGGGTGTCATCAGCATAGAAGTGGTGTTTTATAGAGTGGGAGTTGATGATGGTGGAGAGGGGGAGGTGTAAAGAGTGAAAAGAACAGGGCCAAGGACAGATCCTTGTGGAACACCACAGGTCAGGTATGCAGGTTGAGAGTAAGTGCCATTGATGAGAACAGTTTGTTTTCTTTTTGATAAATACGAAGTGAAAAAGGAGAGAGCAATGTCAGAGATGCCAAAAGTATGATGAAGTCTAGAAAGGAGAATACCATGGTCAATGGTATCGAAGGCTGCAGACAGATCAAGGAGTGTGAGGAGAGAGACTTTGCCAGTATCAGTTGCAAGGAGGAGATTGTTGAGAATGTGTAGGAGGGCAGTTTCAGTGCTATGGCACTGGCGGTAGGCTGACTGGAAAGGATTGAGGAGATTGTTGGCAGACAGGTGAGAGTTCAGCTGGTTGAGGACGACTTTTTCAAGGAGTTTTGACAAGAAAGAGAGATTAGAGATAGGCCGGTAATTTTTCAGTTCATTTGGGTCTAAACTGTGTTTCTGGAGGAGAGGGTGAACAATAGCAGACTTGAAAGAATCTGGGACAGTTCCAGTTTGAAGAGAAGTGTTGATGATGTCAGTGATGAATGGGAGGAGAGTAGGGAGACAGTCGGAGTAGAGAGAACCTGGAAGAGGATCCAGTTCGCAATATATATACTGAAAAACCATCTTTAAGTGCTATAAAATATCTATAGAACTGCAAGTGAAACACTGATTCCAGACCAGTCGGTAGTTCCACAGAAATAAACAAGACATCTGGAATAGGCAACGACATGATGATTATCGTTTTAGACTGTGATTAATCATTAAATTCAAAACTCACGCTTTTTATTTCGTAGATTTTGTTGTTGTTGCATACTCTGATATCTTACCCCGGACACAGAGGTGGAGTATCCTGTCCACTACCGTGACCTATCAGTTACCACAACAACGACACTAGTTATTCATTTTTGTTGACTGCTGTATGTTGATTCGTTTGGAATTAATTTATTAGCTGTTATTCTCCTTGATCTAATAGGGGTGAAGGGTCTATTAAACATTGAATATTGAACATTGAACTGGTTATGTGATTAAATGATGAAGATGATACTGTAATGAGTTGTTGCGTCGCATCAGTTCCCTCAGTGATCACACTAGATACTGGATTAAAAGAAAAAGAGCAGACTTTGGATAAAAAGAGATAATGAAAAGGTTAATACAGTACTTAAAACTATATCTGGCTTTTAGATCTCCTGAAGATAATGCGTAAATGTCCATGCAGTAGCCACTAATCTGGAATGTTAACGTCCTCTCTCTCTCTCTCTCTCTCTCTCTCTCTCTCTCTCTCTCTCTCTCTCTCTCTCTCTCTCTCTCTCTCTCTCTCTCTCTCTCTTCTTTTTCTGCTACTGCTTCCATGTCGCCTTTTCTTTCCCAAGTTGTTCCATGTCGCTGTTTCTTTTTCTTTTTCCACATTGCTTTTTCTTTCCTTTGTTCTGTGTTGCTTTTTCTTTCCCTTGTTCAATGTCACTTTATCTTTCCCGTTTTTCGATGCTGTCATTGTGTGAGTGAGTGAATGTGTGTGTGTGTGTGTGTGTACGTGTGTGTGTGTGTGTTGTTGTTGTTGTCGCCATACATTCCACACTACGTCAGTGGCATTGGCCTCACACTACTCTGTCAGTTCCTCGACACCCTCCAAATTCAAGTTCATTTAGCTGAACACCTATTGCAGGGAGATCTGCAAGACGAACAACGTCGAATGACCACTCACCAGGCGATATCATGTCCTGTTGCCGTATCACTTTGGTGGATTTCATTCGTGCCTGTTTTGATCCAGCGGACTGAGGACGCTACCTAATAACACCCCTAACAACAACAGTAACTGTTCAGTCGTGGAACCAGATCGAGTGAACGACCACTTGCTAAGGAGACAGCCATCACATCTCTCAAACATCAGCCTTTATGAACCACTGATAAAAAAAAAAGAATTAAAAAAAAAAAAAAGAAAAAAACAACGCTAACTGGCTTCATGCATGAAAATGGCAGACGACACCACAAATTGATGTCACCTTGTGAGCTGGGCATAGAGGGTCACAGACTGTGGTCAACCTTCTCACACTGTCATGATGTCATACGAGACAGACGTTACGGATTCCATTTCAGACTGAGGCATCGTGACAGGACTGCACTCCACGCTCTCTTTTGCCAGAACCACGCCCAAAACATACAGACACAGACGATATTGGTCAGGAAATTTGAGCAACATCCTCAGTGACGTATCAGTAAAGTGAATGATATACGGCTGTGTAATCCAAGTCTTCCCAACGAGCCCATGGAATGATAGCATCGGAAATATGATATTTTCATCATTTAAAATGATTGTACAAATGTCAAAATGCATGCAACAACAACAAAAAACCGAAACAAAACAGAAATCTGGCCGTGACTTGAGAAGGTTGACTTTCCAAGTCATCAAAAAACAAAATACTCTTCTCAGACGGTGATTTCACGAGAGTTCCATTTACCCCAACACATCCGACTTTCAGCGGTTGCAGAGATTGAAAGATTTAGTGAGAAGTTGCTGGGAGGAAATTCAGTGCAAAGAACGAAACGACCTTTTTACCCCGCCTCGTTCACTGCTCATTATCTCTTTCATCGTGACGAGAAAGATGACAGGTGTGGCTGCCTCTAAGTCAGTCACAGCGGTTCTGTGTTGATGACTAGACAATTTTTTAAAACCTTTTTCACCTGTCTTCTTTTCTTTTTTCTTCTTTTCCTCCTCTTTCTTTGTCTTTATCGCGTTCAGTACATAATGATAATGATGAGAACAACAATAATAATGATGATAATTATGATGATGATATAATAACACTGATGATGATGATGATGATATTCAATAATAATGATAACAGTCATCATCATCATCATCATCATCATCATCATCATCATCATCATCATCATCATCATCGTCGTCGTCGTCGTCGTCGTCGTCGTCGTCGTCGTCGTCGTCGTCGTCGTCGTTGTCGTTCTTGTTGTCATTATCATCATCATCATCGTTCTTGTTGTCATTATCATCATCATCATCTTTAGTTTTCTTAGTATTGTTGTTGTTATCACCACCACTTCCACTTCCACCACCATCACCACCACCACCATCATCATCATCAACATCATCGTCATCATCATGATCATCATCAACTCTATCAACACCAACACCACCACCACTATCCTCCTCCTCCTCCTCCTCCTCGTCATTATCATCTTCGTGGTCTTCTCCTTCTTTACTGTTATTTTTCTTCTTGAATCTCCAATTCCTTGTTTGCCTCCTTTTTCATCTTCTTAAAGACATTTCCCACGATTAAATCTTCGTAAATGTGTTACAATCAATACCTACTCTGGTTCTACCATCTGAAAATCTCTTACCACCTGCATCCTGTTAAACATAGATACCTTCAGGAATTTTCCAACTTTTATATTTCTCTCATCTCACCGTCGTTTTGAAATGTCTAATCTATCTTAACACACACACATCTTCTCCTTAACGTGAAGAACCGAACAATACCAGAGCTATGTCCTTTACACTCTACTCTACAGTTCAGAATGCTGGAGAACGACAGGAAGCAATTTCCAAGCCATCAATCTTCCACACGAATAATCTCCAAAGAATCATGCGAATTTTCCTGCCTAAGACTATCTCCAATCAACAACTACTCGCCCAGTTCAATCAAGGGGGTATAGGCCCTATCATCATGAAAAGACCGTAGAAAGGGATTGGCCGCACATCATCCGAAGAGAGCAGGATAGCCATCACTCGGACTTCCCTTCACTGGACACCAGAAGCACGATATAAGAGAGGAAGAACCTTGAACAACTGGAGACGAACAAAAGAAACTCTAAAAGCTCCGAAACACACTTGAGGTACAGAACAGACAGAAGTGCATAACCTTCGTTGCTGCCCTTCATGTCAGTGACATAATGAGCCGTAAGGAAGTAAGCATCAGTTGTTACTGCTTGTGCTAATTTAAATTTCATATCATTATTTGAACCAAGTCAACCGCAGGGCTGTCAAACCGGACATTATGCCAAACGATCAGATCATTATGGCACTAAGGTCTATACAGGGCATCATAATACTCCAAACTTGTACCAACCGCCCCAGCCTGAAAGAGAAATCGTACATTCATAAGGAACTGATATCGTATATGACATAGATCTTTCCGATTCACACTTTTCTGTACTTTATCGCTAAGTTTCTTGGCTCCTCCTCCTCCTACTACTACTGCAACAACTTACAGCTTCTACTACTACTATACTACTTCTATCATTTGTACAGCGCAATCAGTCAGTGTCGAAGCATGCTCGTTGCGCTTTACGATAAAAAATGCCATGCCCATACATTATTGCAGTATAAACATAGTCGGACACATATATTAATGCAATATGCATCAAAATAACAAATCAGGAATAGGTAGTAATACCATTAGTCAACAAAGATATAAAAAGAAGAAAATGTAGGACCTGTAAATCTTTCGATAGATCAGCCTTTCTCAAACACACACGCACACCCTCATTCATACACAAACAAAAAAAAACAAACAAACAACAACAAACAAACACACATCACACATACACACACACGCGCGCACGCGCGCACGCACAGGCGTGCACGCCGCACACACACACACACACACACAAAACACGCACACGCACACACACACAGCATACCTACTCACATACGCATACACATACACACACACACACCACACACACACACACAACACAACAGAGAGGAGAGAGAGAGAGAGAGAGAGAGAGAGAGAGAGAGAGAGAGAGAGAGAGAGAGAGAGAGAGAGAGAGAGAGAGAGAGAGAGAGAGAGAGAGAGAAAGTATGCCGGCTCAATACATCAATGTAGTTAAAGTAGTAGAACGCGTCATTAAGGCAGTATAAAACATAGATCATCAAGAATAATAACAGACATATAATATCAAATATATCAGCAGTTTCAAGGCACAAGCAAGTGAATGGACCGGAAATCACATTAAATGTTCCGGCAAAAAACGAAAAAACAAAAAAAGAAAACAAACAAGAGAGCAAGTCAGCAAACAAACAACGAAACAGATAGACACACAGACACACAGACACACAGACAGACACACAGCCAGCCAGACCAAACAAACAAATACAAACAAACAAACAAACAAACAAAACAAACAAACAAACAAACAAACAAACCAAGCAAGAGCAAGCAAACAAACAAAGAAAACTTTCAAGACTTATTTCGAGTCTTTAATTTCAACCCTCTGCAGGGTTTCCTATCTTGATTCCGTGTTGTTCAGTAATGTAAATTGCCCAGTGATGTTGCATCGTGATTTTTGGTTCTGCACGATCATCGTTTTTGTGAGATGTCTTTCGAAAAGGGTTGTTCAGCCCTTCTCATATTTGTATTAACCGCAAATTACTTTTCTGCAAAAGGATTAGTAAACATCCTGATATTCCTATTTACTCGCAAATTGTTTTTCTGCAGAAGGATTAGTAAAAATAAAAAACCCGAACAAGCATTGAAACTTATAGGAACCAGAAAAAACACGAAAGAATAATACGAACTCGTATTTATTTTTCCTCCCATTTCTTTGGAGCACAATAATACGACGATATTGTTGTCGTTTATTTCCTTCTGTTTTCTTGTTTTTTGTGTGTGTTTTTTTGTTTTGTTTTGTTAACAATTACTGCACAATTCCCAAATCGGTGCTGTTTAATGCTAGATTTACTTTTGTGTACTTGGGTGCTCATTTTGTTAACCCATTTGTTTTCTCTTGTTTCGCTTGTTTTGATAACAGGTGTCTGCGTTTGCTTGTTTACATATTGTTTCTGTACGTATTCATTGTTAATTTCTGAACGTTTTTTTAAATATTTTTATCTTTCTTGTGTTTTTTTTCCTCTTCATCGTCTTCTTTTTTTTTTTTTTTTTTTTCTTTTTCTGTCTTTCTCAACGGCTGTTACTCTGTCAGTCTGTATTTCTTCGTCCATTTGTTCATTTCTGTCCGTCGGTTTGTCTATGTCTCTTAACTCCTTCTTTGGTTTTGTCTTTTTTTTT
>CM060315.1:77320933-77325933 GCA_030674185.1 Monoplex corrugatus
ATGACAGTTACCATATCTCTCACGAAATATTATGATGATGTAGGAACAAAGCTATCCAATAGATGTTCATATCATTTTGATTCAGGAACTAGTTATGCAATACATAACAATCATTTATATCATTTTGATTCAGGAACTAGTTATGTAATATATGCTAACAATCATTTTAATTCAAGAACAAAGCTCCGCTATATATACTCACAATTATTTTAATTCAGGAACAAAGTTATGCAATATAATTTTAATCAATCTAATATAATTATAATCAATTATTTTAATTCAAAACAGAGCTTTGCAATACAATGCTCATAATCCTTTAATTAAGGACAAAGCTCTTGCAGTAATATACTAATAACCGCTTTAATTTTTCTTGCGTTCTTCGCATGGCTAGTATATGCTAGTAACCGCTTTAATTTCTTGTGTCTCTGCAGTAATATGCTAGTAACCGCTTTAATTTCTTGTGTCTCTGCAGTAATATGCTAGTAACATGTTTAATTTCTTGTGTCTCTGCAGTAATATGCTAGTAACGCTTTAATTTCTTGGTCTCTGCAATAATATGCTAGTAACCGCTTTAATTTCTTGCGTCTCTGCAGTAATATGCTAGTAACCGCTTTAATTTCTTGCGTCTCTGCAGTAATATGCTAGTAACCGCTTTAATTTCTTGCGTCTCTGCAGTAATATGCTAATAACTGTTTAATTTCTTGTGTCTCTGCAGTAATATGCTAATAACCGTTTTAATTCTGCGTCTGCAATATGCTAATAACGTTTAATTTCTTGCTCTGCAGTAATATGCTAATAACTGTTTAATTTCTTGTGTCTCTGCAGTAATATGCTAAAACCGTTTAAATTTCTTGTGTCTCTGCAGTAATATGCTAACAACTGCTTTAATTTCTTGTGTCTCTGCAGTAATATGCTAACAATGCTTTAATTTCTTGTGTCTCTGCAGTAATATGCTAATGAATTTCTTGTGTCTCTGCAGTAATATGCTAACAACTGCTTTATTTCTTGTGTCTTTGCAGTAATATGCTAAAACCGTTTTTGATTTCTTGTGTCTGTGCAGTTCTATACTTTGCTCAGAAATCTAAACCGTTTTAATTTCTTGCGTCAAGTCCACACTTCACAGCAGTAAGTTAACTACAGTAATTAAAATCACATTCTTGAAATATAAGCATTTTAACACCATCCTTTACGAGTTAAACCAGCGTGAATCGCCAAAGAGCTAACTAGCCCGAAATCTGGGATGTTTGCGGACACTCGTTGGGGCTTCCATCAGGGGAAAGCCGTGAAGCGAAAGATGGTTAATTCGCCCACTATGCTGATCGGCTCCAGTCACGCAACCTGGGCCCTGCTCGTGAGGGAAGGGGGAGGTGTCTCCCTGTCCACGCCTGTTAAAACATCATCACTCAGTGGAGCCTGGGACTCCAGAAAATCGCTCCTGTCCTCTTTGTCTGGCGGTGTCGCGAGAATAATTGATTAGTGAGCATTTTTTCAGCTGTTGAGGCGACTGGCTTGGAACGAGGGTTTCATGAAACAGGGCTGTCACTCACAGCCGGTGCCCATGAATACAGCGCCGTGTCGTGTAGGGCTTGGGCGAGAAGATGGAAAACAGGAGCAGCGGAAGGAAAGGGATGAGAAGGAAAAAGAGTAGGATGAAGAAGTGTACCGCCTATGGTTATACCTTGGAATTTGGAATTTGCTCAAGAAGGATTTTTCACATTCCATATCATATCACGTACTGAGTCTGTACTTTGTATGAGCATAACCTAAAATTGCCAATACCTTCCCTCACTCTCCGATGACTTCATGATTAAGGGAAAATCTTTATCTTTGCAAGACCCCTCGAGCCTAGCAAACTCAACATTTGAACGAGGACTTCACTTTTCTCAAAAACGTTTTAAGGAGGAGAATGCCATTTATGAAAGTACTCCACAGAAGGGGAAAGGCTATGGTAGTTGCATCCGTAAAATGCACACTACGTCCAAAACGGTTACGTGATATTATTCTATGATGCTGCAAACAGCTAAGCAAGACGATAAGCTTCATTCTAGCCATTCCTGTGATAATGAATCCTTTGAAATGAAAGTGGAAGATTTATAAATCTTGCAAAAAGCTCATCGGCCTGCATGCCTACTCGCTTCTCACTTGAATTTTTTTTCTCAGTACAAAGCTTCTTGACAACAAAAGCAGTGGTATTTGACATGGTTTCAGAAAGTTGTCGGCACGCTTTTATGGCTTTTTTTCATCACAAAGCTCTCCATTGTCAAAGACCAGAAATCGTTGATTTTGAAAACATTTTGACCATTCACCATTTTTACACACACACACACACACACACACACACACACACACACACACACACACACACACACACACACACACACACACACACACACACATACACACACACACACATTCACACGCACGCATGCACGCACACACACGACCATACCAGTCCATTTTTAAAAAACATTTCAAAGACACAATCCTTATTGGGGAACAGCTCAGCAATGTACAGTTAACTTACTGAAGTTGAAATCGGCAGCTTGTTAACAAAATATTTTGCTGATTGTAAGGTTTCCCCTAGAAGATGGGAAAGAAGCTACAAAACTTAGGGGAGCTCCCGGGCGAGATGGCCATGGGGTTACTAACCGAACGAAAGGCTTCAGATCCCAAAGGTACATTAAAGGAAGCTGGCGAGGTTTGGCACAGCTACAGCTAGAAACAAGGGAGGTTTCTCCCAGGTGGCCGAAGATTTAACTGGATGGAGGATGTTGTTCCAGTAACTAGAAAACAGCAAGCTTGGAAAACAATTTTTTTAGGGAAACAGTATAAAGCTATGGTGACGAGAACACAAGCTGTATAGACTTCCAGCCGTTTCATAAATATAAACGGAATGCAAATGGATAATACTATGTTGTTTATGATCGGAAATCATCAGTTCGGGTTATGTAAAACGCGTAACCAGAAAAAGTCACTTGGTAAATAAACAACACTTCGTAACTGAGAAAATAATTATGTTTTATTGGAAATAAACCATGCTAGCTATTTATATTACCTTAAAGATGGGAACAGAAACCTGATCGCCTACAGGTAGAATTCCCACCTCCACCCAGCCTCGTATGGGTCCCTCCCTCTCCGGGCTGTTCAGGTTCGGGGAAGATAAAACAACAAGGGAGAAAAGACTGGCACTGTCTCATGATGCTGGCCCCAAGAAAATTCGAGATCTTATTACCTCATGATTATGGAAAAATCCGTATCTTCTTTTTTTTTAAGGATAAGGATGGCTTTATCATCTCAAATTTCCTTTTCTGTTAGGATAAGGAAGACTTTATCATCTCAGATTTCTTTTCTGTTAAGGATGAGGATGATTTTAACATCTCAAATTATTTTTCTGTTAAGGATAAAGATGAATTTTATACTCAAAAACAGAAATATGTGTGAGATGTAATAACATAATCCAAACAAACACACTGCCATCTTTATTATAAACATCATTTGAAATCATATATTCACGATTAGTAAGTTTCTAAAGGAATTTATATTCAAATAAACACATTGTCATCTTTATTATCAACATCATTTGAAATTATGTATTCATGGTTACCACGTTTCTAAAGGAATCCAAGCACCTACTCGTAGCGTGGAGACAGTCCTGATTTGGCCATCAGCTGTCATCGGGTCTTAAAGCAATATGATGAATGAATGAAGCACTCATTCAACCTCGACTTTTAACACTGAATAAAGCACTTATTCAGTCACGACTTTTAGCAACGAATGAAGCACTTATTCAATCACTTCTTTAACAATGAATGAATGACTTACTCAATCACGACTTTTAGCAATGAATGAATGACTTACTCAATCACCACTTTCAACAATGGATAAATTACTTATTCAATCACGACTTTTAACAATGAATGATGCACTTATTCAATCACTACTTTTAACAATGAATGAAGCACTCATTCAATCATGACTTTTAACAATGAATGAAGCATTTATTCAATCATGACTTTTAACTATGAATGAAGCAATCATATAATCATGACTTTTAACAATGAATGAAGCAATTATTTAATCACGATTTTTAACAATGAATGAAGCACTCATTCAATTACGACTTTTAACAATGAAAGAAGCACTTATTTAATGGAACTTTTAACTTACGCAGTTTATTGAAATAATTCACCTCGATGATCCAGGGCTAGGGCTGACAGACAAGAAAAACAAGACAAAAAAATCTTGCAGTATTGAAGAGCAGTTTCTTTTTCATGTACATGTCTGCTCAGTGAAACCTCACCATCTCAGTACCATCACAACTTCTATGCTATGATGAGCAAAGAACATTGTACGTACTAAGTATGAAAAATATTTCAGAAATGCCAAAAAACAACGGGTATCTTAACAGAATCTACAAAATACTGTATTCCTTTTTTAATAAGGATTTTTCAGAATCTGAATACACTCTAGTACTAATGGTAACTTAAAGAAGTATTTCTGTGACAGTAAACTTGCCAACATAATGGATAATATGCGTGCACGATTTAAAAAAAAAAACCACTCTAATTTTAGATGGAAACACGACTGTTTCATCAAGTACACACACTAGAGATTATTTCTGTATAGGTCTCTGACACAACTTACGAGCCATACTTTCTCAGCTTTGTAGGGTTCAGTAGACAATTTCATGCACCAGGAGTTGAGACATATGCAACTACTTACAACTATACAAACCATACTTTTTCACTCAGAACAACTATGCAAGCCAGTTTCCCAGGTTCAGCACACATGATCCATGTAATATGCATTTTTTGCAACAACCCTATATGCAATATTTTTTCCCCCTTTGTTTTTTTTTGGGGGGGGGGCGATGGGGGGGGGGGGAGGGGGTTCAGTTACATTCCACTGTGGTCTAGAATGCAGGGTAGATGTGAAATACTTTTTACATACTCCTGCAGAGTGGAAGGGAATCATTAATTTTATTTTTGAGTTTTTATATT
>CM060315.1:77333433-77338433 GCA_030674185.1 Monoplex corrugatus
GAAATAATCACATGATCTTGCAAATACCGTTATATCAGTTAGAGCAGTATAGGCCTAATCTGTTTTCTAACCTCTTTCGAAGCAGATGTTAATCATCTGTTTGTCTGCGTGCCTCTATCTTCTGTCTGTCTGTCTGTCTGTATCTTTTTTGTTTTATTCTGTCTTTCCTTGTCATTCTGTCTGTTTGTCCCTTTCTCGCTAATTAACTCTACGAGTATCTCTTTCTCTGCTTTAGTCTCTCACTCCCTGTTTCACGCCTTCACCAGATATTCCGAGCCTGTCCCATGTGATTGTGTGATAAGAATGCAAATGGATAGCAGCTGCTGGCAGGGGTCTTCTGCTGATAACAATGATAATGGTGACAAGGGACAGTGATGGTGAAGATATTTATGATATTGGAATCACACCAGTTCTTTTCGTTTCTGTAGATGGTGCCTCTGATACAGTTGTTGAATTGAGTGGACGATAAAAGGTGACAGTATATTTCTTTCTCGATGTAGCATGATTTAAAAGTTAGAAAGCAAACCCAAACAAACATGCAAATATCCACCCATCGACCCAGTTAACCGGCGAACCAGCTGACCAAGCAACCAATCTCTGAAGCAACGAATTGAGTGACAAAATAACCAACCAAACCAACAAACTGACAAATCATCAACCCACCCAGACAGACGCCCACCCAAGCAAACAAGCATTGACCCGTTCTATGTTGACAATACTTTATACAGGAAAGATAAGCACCACCCAAAAGACAAGGAAACCACAAACAAACAAACAAACAAACAAACAAACAAACAAACAAACAAACAAACCAAAAACAAACAAACAAATAAATAAACAAACAAACAAAACAAAACAAAACAAAACAAAACAACAACAACAACAAAAACCCCAAACAAAACAAACAAATAAGTAAGCAGATAACCAGAAAGCTAACGTAACTGAAAATCGTGAAATTAACTGCTGTGTGGAAAGATCTAAACGTAACCAGCGAACCCACCGAGCTAACCAGCTAGTCAACCAACCAGCTTACACACCAAGCAAGCAACTAACAAGCCAGTAACGATTCTCCCCCCCCCCCCACCCCCCACCCCCGTACTTTTTGAAGTTCTTATGTAAGAAATACCTCAGACTCCCTGGTGTATTACGAAGTCTGCTGTTTGTCGGCTTTGCAAACAAGCGTGGTCTTACAAAGTGAAGCTGAAATATTGCATCTATTGTTATCCATGACCTCCCCCCCTCCCCCCCCCCCCCCTAGTCATAGAGTTATTGATTTTTATTTTTTGTTGTTGGTTGCTGTCCTACCTTTTACGCCACCTTGGTGGCATTGATCCCAAGTCTCTCATTCCCCCTGTTTATCACACCATCATCCCCACGTTCATTCAGTCGAAGGGCCAGTGCCAGAAAGCTCATGGGAGTCAGCGATGTCAAGCCATCACAGGGCCACCCCCCTAGAGGAGACTCACCATTGCCGGGTTGCTTCAGCTGAATTCAACAGTGTCTGTTCTGATTCAGATTATTAACCCTTTGACTCCTTTATCCTATCTACCAACTGCAAAAATTTAACCCTTTGACTTCCCTCACCCTATCCACCAGCTTCCCGCGGGAAGCTGGTGGATAGGGTATGGGAGTCAAAGGGTTAAATTTTTGCTTTGCTAGCATGGTTTACAATGCACGATGCTGGTGGATAGGGTGCGGGAGTCAAAGGGTTAATGATACTGCCTGCTAAGCCGCCATCTAACGACACTAATCGCTCTGTCGTGCAATCAGACCAAACGTAGGACGACCCCTTGATTTATAGGGAGACCACCACCACGTCCCTCTTCCGACAGTCCCCGTGAACCACTGACATGAAAGACCTCAACATGAACTTATGAGGTAAGTCATCATCATCATCATCATCAGGTGCCCTGCCGCATGGCGTTGGCGACCATGGACTTCCAACCATCTCTATCTCTCGTTGCCCCCAGCATCTCTCCCACCCCCCTCGTCCCCAGCCACTCTGCAAGTCCGTCCAGCATTTTCTCCCTGGGTCTACTCGGTGCTCTCTTTCCCTCCAGCTTTCCTGTTGTGACCACGTGCTCCAAATCCCCCTTTCCTCATAAAATGGCCTATAAATGTTGCCTGTCTTTTCCTAATCTTCCTTATGAGTGATCTACTTGTGTCTGCCTCCATCAAGACTGTCTCGTTTGTTTTCTTTGCTGTCCATGGAACTCTCACCATTCTTCTTAGAAACCACATCTCAGCTGCCTCAACAGGAAACCACCATCGTAGTTTTTCCCTGAGAAACCACATCTCGGCTGCCTCAATCCTGCTCTGGCTTTGCTTGCTGACTGTCCACGCCTCGCATCCGTACAACAGTACTGGTTCTATATAACATTCAAGGACTCTCTTTCTGATGTTAATTGATAGGCATTTGTTGGTAAGAATGCTTGTCATCTTCTTGAATGCTGTTTTGCTTGGCCGATTCTGCCAGCTATTTATGAGGTAAGTAGGAAGCGGTAAAGAAACCCAAACTGAGGTCACCATGAGATCAGACCATGAAGGCCACGGGATCTGGTACAGTCTTCATGATTCTGTGATGATTGATTATTTTATGAAAATGGGGATGATGATATGATGCTAAAGAGTTCCATCAACAGTTTGAGACAGCATGACAGGACTGTACTCTACACTTACTTTCATAATGTATCCTGGCGTTAACCGGACCCGAGAGATACAGACACCTGCATGTTGGTCAAGAAATTTGAAAAACACTCGTAACTTCGTATCCGTAAAATGGATGAGACTCGACTGTGTGGTCCCAATCTTCCCAATGAGCACACATGATGGTCAGCTGTATGGCGGAGTTAGTCGGATCGAAAAATCCTAATCTTGTGTGTGTGTGTGTGTGTGTGTGTGTGTGTTGTGTTGTGTGTGTGTGTGTGTGTGTGTGTGTGTTTGTTTGTGTGTGTTGTGTGTGTTGTGTGTGTGTGTGTGTTTGTGTGTGTGTGTGTGTGTGTGTGTGTGTTGTGTGTGTGTTGTGTGTGTGTGCGTGTGTGTGTGTGTGTGTGTGTGTGTGTGTGTGTGTGTGTTGTGAGTGTGCGCGCGCGCGTGCGTGTGTGGTTTACTCATAGGGGTGCGAACCCGCGACTTCCTATCCTGGTCAGTGGTCTACAGCGTTAGCCACTTCGCCACGATGACTTGGATTGACTTGTTTGTCTCTGTTTTTACAAGCCTGCAGTTGCCTGTGCTCTGCCTGCCTTGCACACGAAAACAGACGGACTGCATGGAGACAATGTGATGTTATCAGACATTTGTCTTCTCTGGTTTCTTTGTGTCTGAGTGTGTCTCTGTTTTTCTGTGGAATGAATTTCAGTGTTCTTATTCCTCTCTTATTCATTCACTTTGCTGCTTGCTCTCTGTTGACCCAAACCTCTCTCTGTCTAGCCCTGATTGTTATGTTATTCCATTATTATCTTGTTGGACTACATCAGTTAGTATTATAGTATAAAGAGTACTAGTATAGCAGATGACAAGCGTCTTGTGATGATAAGGGTGAAGATGATAATGGCAGTGGACAATGATGGTAAAGACGGTCATGTTATTGTGCCTGTACCATGACGGTTCATTTCCTTTTTTGTTGATTCTATGGCTGATAAAGCTGCTAAGTTGAATGAGTGATAACAGTACGCTTCTTTCTGAATGAAGTATGTGTCTGAAATAAATAACGAAGAATTAAAAATATCATATCCCCACCTAATCCACAAACAAACCAGCCGATCAAAGAAATAACGATCCAAACAAGAAAAAAACCAGAAAACAGGAAACAGTCGTCCGATCATTGTCAAAATTTGTGTGAATTTAACTACTGCAAAGAAGTACATAGACACAACTTCCCATTCAATTAACTAACGAATCACCCATGAAGTTATTTGTGTGAAGTTATTTCTGATCTGTCTAAATTCTTTGAACAGTTCCACCAGTTCTGTTTGCTGTATTCGACTTTCCAGACCTGACACATTCTTGATTACACTGCCCTATGTTTGCATAGCAAGCAAGTGTCGCTTTCTGAAAATTTACCAGCCTTGTGCAACAAACATCCATCTCCCTATCAATCTAAAATTATTTGCAAATGAAAAAAAGTATTTTGTTCAATATCCCTGACCTCGTATATGATTGACTGCATCTCACACATGACTGACTGCAATGTCCAATATTGGCATAGCAGACAAGTTGGCCTTTCAGGTGAATGAAATATCACATCGGCTGTTGTCCATGTCCCTCTAGCCATATTGTGATTGATGGTGACTGGAGACTGGTCTGCCTGTACGGACAGCAATTGTCTGTGATCTGCCTGACATCTATATCAATACGCGATGCAGTGCAGCTAATTTGATCTGTTTTGTTTGTGTCCGTGTTTGTTACTTTTTCTTATGATCTCAGATTTGGTCTCTTCTATCGTTTACATTTCAGTTTCTCTTTCTTTGTGTGTTCCCTATTCTTCTCTGTCTATCTGTCTTTGTCTTTCTGTGTTTGTCTTTCTTTGCCTTGTATCTGAAATTCTTTCTGTGTTTGTCTTTCTTTGCCTTGTATCTGAAATTCTTTCTGTGTTTGTCTTTCTTGCTTGTATCTGAAATTTTCTGTGTTGTCTTTCTTTGCCTTGTATCTGAAATTCTTTCTGTGTTTGTCTTTCTTTGCCTTGTATCTGAAATTCTTTCTGTGTTTGTCTTTCTTGCTTGTATTGAATCTTCTGTGTTTGTTTTCTTTGCCTTGTATCTGAAATTCTTTCTGTTTTGTCTTTTGCTTGTATCTGATCTTCTGTGTTTGCTTCTTTGCCTTCTATGTGAAATTCCATTAATGTCTCTTTGATTGTGCATCGCACGATATCGGTGTTAACTGATAGCAGTCAGTATGAATCTTGCTGCTGATAATTATCATAATGAGACTTAACTCTGGTGTGGAGATGGCTATAATACTGGTACCATGCAGGGTCTTTTGTGTTTTCACTGATACTGTGG
>CM060315.1:77343433-77350933 GCA_030674185.1 Monoplex corrugatus
ACTTGCTGACGGTCTGGTGTCACCTGCGTCGTTGTCGTGATTTATTTTTCTGTTTCTGTCCATGATAACCTGGGAAAAACTACGATGGTGGTTTCCTGTTGAGGCAGCTGAGATGTGGTTTCTAAGAAGAATGGTGAGAGTTCCATGGACAGCAAAGAAAACAAACGAGACAGTCTTGATGGAGGCAGACACAAGTAGATCACTCATAAGGAAGATTAGGAAAAGACAGGCAACATTTATAGGCCATTTTATGAGGAAAGGGGGATTTGGAGCACGTGGTCACAACAGGAAAGCTGGAGGGAAAGAGAGCACCGTGTAGACCCAGGGAGAAAATGCTGGACGGACTTGCAGAGTGGCTGGGGACGAGGGGGGTGGGAGAGATGCTAGGGGCGACGAGAGATAGAGACAGATGGAAGTCCATGATCGCCAACGCCATGCGGCAGGGCACCTGATGATGATAATGATGATGATGATGATGATGATGATGATGATGTGTGTGTGTGTGTGTGTGTGTGTGTGTGTGTGTGTGTGTGTGTGTGTGTGTGTGTGTGTGTGTGTGTTTGTGCCTGTAACGTCAGTGCATATGGAATTTTCCATGTACGGAGATGCCATCTTGAGAAACTGAAACTAAATCTTCTGTAGAATTCCTAGAATTAAAAAAAAAAGTGTGTCAATTGTGTAGGCTCACAGACAATCGTTACCGTCAGTTATCTTTTCGTGTTTTGATCTATTGTAGCACATTGCATCGCGCCTCCCTCCCTCTCTGCCATCCTCTCTCTGTGTCTCTGTCTGTTTATCTTTCTCTCTCTCTTGCTCTCTCGATCTCTTGCTCTCTGTCTCTCTCGCTCTCCCTCTTGCTCTCTTTCTCTGATTATGTGTACTTTTAAATGTAGCTTACACAACGTTTTTTTTCATAGACAATAATTTTCTAACATTTGTTTAGATGTCGTCAATCGATGTCCGTAATAACATTTCTCAATCTTAAACAATTGAAACTATCACGACACAAAATCATCTGATATGAGGGGATAAAAAGCATAGCGAAAGATCAAATGAGTTGGCGAGCGAGCGAGCGAGAGAGAGAGAGAGAAAGAGAGAGAGAGAGAGAGAGATGAGAGAGAGAAGAGAGAGAGAGAGAGAGAGAGAGAGAGAGAAAGAGAGATAGATAGTAAAAACAGATAGATTAGAACAAGACAAGATCACACACAGTGGTTTAATTAGTGATAAAAGTAATACACATGCAAACTGGATTTAAAATGGTTTGAATTTCAAAACGCCGGTTTGTTTCAGATCTACGGAGAAGGAGAGAGAGAGAGAGAGAGAGAGAGAGAGAGAGAGAGAGGAGAGAGAGAGAGAGAGAGAGAGAGAGAGACAGAGACAGAGACACAGAGACACAGAGACACAGAGAGACAAAGAGAGACAGACAGAGAGACAGAGAGACACAGAGAGACAGAGAGACAGAGCGACAGAGACAGACAGACAGACAGACAGACAGGGGGGAGAGGGAGAGGCATGCCGATCGACAGACAGATAGGCAGACAGACGGACAGGCAGACAGAAGAACAGAAAAACTTTAAATCCCGTCTGTCAACCAGAACAACAACGTGTTATTAATGCCGGTGTCTTTTTACAGTCTGTGTTCTTAAGAAAAGTTTGGCGAAAGTAGTTCAGGTGTACGTGCCTGAGGGCACGCACTTGTGTATGCTTATGCCTACGGAGATTCGTCTCTCTCTGTCTCTCTCTGTCTGTCTGTCTCTCTGTCTCTGTCTCTCTGTCTCTGTCTCTGTCTCTCTGTCTCTGTTTCTCTCTGTGTGCGTGTGTGTGCGTGCGTGCGTGCGTGCGTGTGTGAGTGTGTATGTGTGTATGTGTGTGTCCTTATATCTGTACGAGCCAGTTTGTGTGCGTGTTTGTGTGCGCGTGTTTTTTTGTGTGTGTGTGCGTGTGTGTTTGTATGTGTGTGTGTGCTTGTGCACGTATGCATATAGTGTGCTTGTTTGTATGTATATGCGTAAATATGGTGCACGCGTTCGCATATACATTGCGGTTTTCTTAACCTGCGTATTTTTTCTTTTCACATACAAGACACAGCTGTAGCTCAGTATACGCGCATACACGAATTCACACACGCACGAACGCACGCACAGACACACACACACATATACATATGTACATATATATATACATACACATACATATAATTATACATGAGTATACACACGCATATATATGTATATGTAGATGTATTATGTATATATATGTATATACATACATACATATATATATATATATTGTTATATATATATGCATATATGTACACATACATACATACATACACATATACACACTGATTCAAATATGCTTCACAGATGCACAACTTCAACTGTGGAAGGGGGAAGTTAGAAAGTGTAAAGATTTAAATATTTTCGTATAACAGATTTACATATTTTCATCGCGACACATACTCGATGTCATACATCGGTACTGATGAACCTACTTACACAGGGTGATATTGTAGAGTGGTTACATATTACGTGATCAGCCCTCTGTCCCCCACACTTTTTAACACAATCCTGGAACGCATCATAACTAACGCACTGAAAGATCATGTCAGCACAGTCAGTACTGGAGTTATTTCAAGAGGGATTCACCACGCTCGGACAACTCCATATGCGAGCAAATGTCTGACAGATTTCCTGAACCTGCACAAAACCCTTTGCGCTGGCAAGGTCTTGAAACGGGGAAAGGGGAGAAGGGACCTATCAGGCACTAAGCTGACACCACCAGAACGATGGAAATAATGTTTATTTAGATGGGCAGCGAACAGGCCAGTTTTTAATATTGCAGGCTGGGATTGAACTCAAGATATCAGATCTTGATCCATACTCTACCAACTAGCCCGCGTACTGGAGAGAGAACTATCACAAACCTCCGCTTTGCTGATGACATTGATGGCCTGGCAGGCAGTGAGAAAGAGCTTGCCAAGCTTGTTATAAGACTAAACGAGACATCGACAAGACAGGGCATTGAAATTGGTGCTAAGAAGACAAGTTGATGGCCAGCCACAACACTTCCATCACTACTGATCTGACTGTCCAGGAACTGAAGCTGGAAACTGTTCAACCAGTTCACTTACCTGGGCTCCACCGTTAGTACTGAAAGATCCAAAGCAGAAATCCTCTCAAAGGCAGCGGTGACAACATCAGCACTGTCCAGTCTGAAACCTGTATGAAGGACAGGAACATCTATATGAAGCTCGTAACCACGTTCTTACGTGCACTTGTTTATTCCATCTTCCTGTATGCAGTCAAGACATGGAGCCTCACAGCGAATTTGGAAAGACGAATCCAAACCATGGAAGTGAATGTTATTGCAGTGTACTAAAATCAGATACACTGATCGTATCATCATCATCATCATCATCATCATCATCATCATCATCATCATCATCATCATCATCATCATCATCATCATCATCATCATCATCATCAGGTGCCTTGCCGCATGGCGTTGGCGATTATGGACTTCCATCTGTCTCTATCTCTCGTTGCCCAAAGCATCTCCACCTTCCTCGTCCTCAGCCACTCCGCAAGTCCGTCTAGCATTTTCTCCCTGGGTCTACCTGGTGCTCTCTTTCCCTCCAGCTTTCCCGTTGTGACCAGGTGCTCCAAATCCCTCTTCCTCATAAAATGGCCTATAAATGTTGCCTGTCTTTTCCAAATCTTCCTTATGAGTGATCTACTTGTGTCTGCCTCCATCAAGACTGTCTCGTTTCACCAATGAATAAATCTGCCAGATCTTCAAGCAGGACAGTGGAGCATATAACTATCTGCTGACATCAAGAAAGAGGGGGAAAAATACGTTGGTATGGCCTTGTGACAAGATCCTATAGTCTTGTTGAATCAGTCCTCCAGGGAACTGTTGAGGGAGGGAGATGGAGGGGAAGACAGAAAAAAAAGATGGATCGAGAACGTTACAGAATGAACACAGAAACCATTCGCACTGACCCAGGCTTTGGCACACAACCGACCTAGCTGGAAGAATCTGGTTAACAGTTCTTTAGTTCGTCACCCGTAACTCTTCACGGAGTTAAGGGAGGAAGACAAGAAGGAGAAGAAAGAAAGAAAGAAAGAAAGAAGATGAGGAAGTTCAAGTTCATATTGCTTATAGCCCAACCGACTACTAGGGCCATATCATGGTTAAGAAGAAGAAGAAGAAGAGGAAGAGGAAGAAGAAGAAGAAGAGAAGAAGAAGAAGAAGAAGAAGAAGAAGAAGAAGAAGAAGAAGAAGAAGAAGAAGAAAGAAGAAGAAGAAGAAGAAGAAGAAGAAGAAGAAGAAGAAGAAGAAGAAGAAGAATGCGAAGAAGAAGAATGCAAAGGAAGAAGAAAGAAGAAGAAGAAGAAGAAGAAGAAGAAGAGAAGAAGAAGAAAGAGAAGGAGAGGAGAAGAAGAAGAAGAAGAAGAAGAGAGAAGAAGAAGAAGAATGCGAAGAAGAAGACTGCGAAGAGAAGAAGAAAGACTGCGAAGAAGAAGAAGAAGACTGCGAAGAAGAAGAAGAAGAAGACTGCGAAGAAGAAGAAGACTGCGAAGAAGAAGAAAATGCGAAGAAGAAGAATGCGAAGAAGAAGAAGAAGAAGAATGCGAAGAATGCGAAGAATGCGAGAAGAAGAAGAAGAAGAAGAAGAAGAAGAAGAAGAAGAAGGAGAAGGGAGAAGGAGAAGGAGAAGGAGAAGAAGAAGAAGAGAGAAGAAAGAAGAAGAAGAAGAAGAAGAAGAAGACTGCGAAGAAGAAGAAGAAGAAGACTGCGAAGAAGAAGAAGAAGACTGCGAAGAAGAAGAAGAAGAAGACTGCGAAGAAGAAGAAGACTGCGAAGAAGAAGAGAATGCGAAGAAGAAGAAGCGAAGAGAAGAAGAGAATGCGAAGAAGAAGAATGCAAGAATGCGAGAAGAAGAAGACTGACAGAATCGAAAAAAGAACACATGCATACAATAAACAATAAGAAATACATAGCGCGAGAAGAGAGAGAATGGACTGCGAAGCATCAATGATGCGAAGAAGAACACTTGCGAGAAGAGAGAATGCGAAGATAGAAGAGAGATTG
Organism: Monoplex corrugatus; assembly: GCA_030674185.1. Taxonomy (NCBI): domain Eukaryota; kingdom Metazoa; phylum Mollusca; class Gastropoda; order Littorinimorpha; family Ranellidae; genus Monoplex; species Monoplex corrugatus. The sequence goes on from CM060315.1 coordinate 77,348,531, forward strand.
CGGGAAGGAGAATGCAAAAATGCCAAGAATGGCGAAATGCGAGAAGAGAATGGAGAAGAAAGAAGATGCAGAAGAAGACAAGCAGAATGCGAAGTAGAAAAACTGCGAGAAGAGAAGAAGAAGATGCGAAGAAGAAGTAGATGTAAGAATGCCGAAGTAGAAGTAGAATCGTCCAAGAAGAAGGAGAGATGCGAGAGAGAAGAATGGAAGAAGAAGAAGAAAAGAAGAAGAAGTAAGAAGAAAGAAGAAGACTGAAGGAGAGAAAAGACTAGAAAAGGGAATCGAAGAGAGAAGAAGAATGCAGAAGAGAGAAGAATGCAAAGAAGAAGAAGAATGCGAAGAAGAAGAATGCGAAGAGAGAATGCGAAGAGAAGAGAAAAGTAAGAGAAGAAGAGAAGAAGAAGAAGAGAAGAGGAAGAAGAAGAAGAAGAAGAAGAAGAAGAAGAATCGAAGAAGAAGAATGCGAAGAAGAAGAAGAAGATGGAAGAAGAAGAATGCGAGAAGAAGGAAGAAGAATGCGAAGAAGAAGAGAAGAATGCGAAGAAGAAGAATGCAAGAAGAGAATGCAGAAGAAGAAGAAGAAGAAGAAGAAGGAGAAGAAGAAGAAGAAGAAGAAGATAGAATGAAGAAGAGAATGCGAAGAAGAAGAAGAATGCGAAGAAGAAGAATGCGAAGAAGAATGCGAAGAAGAAGAATGCGAAGAGAAGAAGAATGCGAAGAAGAAGAAGAAGAAGAGAATGCGAAGAAGAAGAAGAAGAAGAAGAAGAATGCGAAGAAGAAGAAGAAGAAGAGAGAAGAGAAGAAGAAAAAGAAGAAGAAGAAGAATGAAGAAGAAGAGAAGAATGCGAAGAAGAAGAAGAAGAATGCGAAGAGAGAGAATGCGAAGAAGAAGAATGCGAAGAAGAAGAAGAAGAATGCGAAGAAGAAGAAGAATGCGAAGAGAAGAAGAATGCGAGAAGAAGAAGAAGAAGGAAGAAGAAGAATGGAAGAGGAAGAAGAAGAAGAAGAAGAATGCGAAGAAGAAGAAGAAGAAGAATGCGAAGAAGCGAAGAAGAATGCGAAGAAGAAGAAGAAGAAGAAGAAGAAGAAGAAGAAGAATGCGAAGAAGAATGCGAAGAAGAAGAAGAAGAAGAAGAAGAAGAAGAAGAAGAAGAAGAAGAAAGAAGAAGAAGATGCAAGAAGAATGCGAAGAAGAAGAGAAGAAGAAGAAGAAGAAGAAGAAGAAGAAGAAGAAGAGAAGAAGAGAAGAAAGAAGAGAAGAAGAAGAAAAAGAATGAAGATAAGAAGAAGAAGAATGCGAAGAAGAAGAATGCGAAGAAGAAGAAGAATGCGAAGAAGAAGAAGAATGCGAGAAGAAGAAGAATGCGAAGAAGAATGCGAAGAAGAAGAATGCAAGAAGAAGAAGAAGAAGAATGCGAAGAATGCGAAGAAGAAATGCGAAGAAGATAGAAGAAGAAGAAGAATGCGAGAAGAAATGCGAAGAAGAAGAAGAATCGAAGACGAAGAAGAAAGAATGCGAAGAAGAAGAAGAGAAGAAGAAGAAAAGAAGAAGAAGAAGAAGAAGAAGGAAGAAGAAAGAAGAAGAAGAAGAAGAGAAAGAAGAAAGAAGAAGAAGAGAAGAAGAAGAAGAAGAAGAAAGAAGAATGCGAAGAAGAAGGAAGAAGAAGAAGAAGAAGAGAAGAATGCAAGAAGAAGAATGCGAAGAAGAAGAAGAATGCGAAGAAGAGAAGAATGGAGAAGATGCGAAGAAGAATGCGAAGAAGAAGAAGATGCGAAGAAGAGAAGAAGAAGAAGAAGAAGAAGAAGAAGAAAGAAGAAGAAAGAAGAATGCGAAGAAAAAATAAGAAAAAGAAGAAGAATGCGAAGAAGAATGCGAAGAAGAAGAAGAATGCGAAGAAGAAGAATGCGAAGAAGAAGAAGAAGAATGCGAAGAAGAATGCGAAGAAGAAGAATGCGAAGAGAGAAAAAGAATGCGAAGAAGAAGAAGAATGCGAAGAAGAAGAATGCGAAGAAGAAGAAGAATGCGAAGAAGAATGCGAAGAAGAAGAAGAAGAATGCGAAGAAGAAGAAGAAGATGCAGAAGAAGAAGAATGCGAAGAAGAAGAAGAAGAATGCGAAGAAGAAAGAATGCGAAGAATGCGAAGAAGAATAGGTGAAGAAGAAGAAGAAGAAGAATGCGAAGAAGAAGAAGAAGAAGAAGAAGAAGGAAGAAGAAGAAGAAGAAGAAGAAGAAGAATGCGAAGAAGAAGAAGAATGCGAAGAAGAAGAATGCGAAGAAGAAGAAGAAGAAGAAGAAGAAGAAGAAGAATGCGAAGAAGAAGTGAAGAAGAAGAATGCGAAGAAGAAGAAGAATGCGAAGAAGAAGAAGAATGCGAAGAAGAATGCGAAGAAGAATGCGAAGAA
>CM060315.1:77365933-77373433 GCA_030674185.1 Monoplex corrugatus
TTGTATTTGCCTGGCAGTCCGCAGTTATCTATTTTCTTCAGGCCTTCTTCTGCTGTTTGCTTGGTTTCACATCCCCTTTGTGTGTCTTTCAGGGAGTCATCATACCATCTTCCGAGACTTTTTACTGGCTCTTCTGTGACAGTGGGGATGGCTTGGTTGGCTACCATGAATTTGACTGAATCTGCCACTTTTCCTTTTCGCAGTGAGAGACTTCGGGATTTCTTAGGTTTGAACCTCATTCTTGAAGAGGCCACCAGCTCATCCAGCTGCTTTAAGATTTGGTGTGTCTCTTCCTCATCCGTGGACAAGACTGTTGTGTCATCCATGAAAGCTTTCAGAGGAGGCATCTGGTATCCATCTCCCAGATTCACTGGACCTGAACTCTTCATTGCAGCTTTCAAGATGACTTCCATTGCCAACACGAACAGTATGGGAGAGATTGCACAGCCCATTGCAATGCCCACCTCTAGGTCTATCCAGTCCGTGGTGTATTCTTTGGTAGAGAACCGCATTGAGAACCCTTGGAAATACTTCCTCAGCATTGTTCGGATGTTTTCTGGGATGTGATACATTTCAAGAGCCAGCTGGATCATATCGTGTGGAACTGATCCATATGCATTCGCCAGATCAAGCCAAACTACGTCAATGTTTCTCTTCTCTGTTCTTGCTTTTTGGATGGCATCCCAAATCAACGTGGCATGTTCCAAGCATCCAGGCATTCCTGGTATGCCTCCCTTTTGGACTGACATATCCAGATACTTGTTTTCAGTCAGGTATTTTGTCAATCTTGCTGCCATAACAGAGAAGAAGATTTTCCCCTCGACGTTCAGAAGTGATATTGGCCTGAACTGATTGATGCTGCTGGAGTTCTGCTCCTTCGGAATGTACACTCCTTCAGCTCTCATCCATTGGTCGCTGATCTTCTGGTTCCTCCATGCTGATCGAATCATCTTGTGGAGCCACTCGAGCACTTTTGGGCATTTCTTGTAGAGCAGGTATGGTATTCCGTTTGGTCCAGGTGCTGACTTGGCTCTGGCTTTCTTTACTACGTTCTTCACTTCATCCAGTGTTGGTGGTTTGTTATTGAATTTTCCTTCTGGCGCTGCAGGCCAAACCAGATTCTGGATTTCAAGTGGTGCCTCGCGCTGAGAATCGGAATATGTTTCCCTGTTTCCAGCATTTGTAATGAAACATAGTTCTGCATTGATCTCTAGTAAGGATAAACAGGTATGTCCTTGTTTACTTTTTGTTTTATCACTTAGTTAAACAACAACAAACAAACAAACAAACAAACAAACAAACAAACAAACAAACAAACAAACAACAACAATAAATAATGATGATGATGATGATAATAACAATAATGATAACGATAGTAACATATGGCGCCAAATCTTGATACAAGAATAAAACCAAAGCGTGCACCTTCATCATTCTCCAAAGTAACCACCCATCATCATCATCATCATGTGCCCTGCCGCATGGCGTTGGCGATCATGGACTTCCATCTGTCTCTATCTCTCGTTGCCCCTAGCATCCCCCCACCCCCCTCGTCCCCAGCCACTCTGCAAGTCCGTCCAGCATTTTCTCCCTGGGTCTAGCCGGTGCTCTCTTTCCCTTCAGCTTTCCGTTGTGACCAGATGCTCCAAATCCCCCTTCCTCATAAAATGGCCTATAAATGTTGCCTGTCTTTTCCTAATCTTCCTTATGAGTGATCTACTTGTGCCTGCCTCCATCAAGACTGTCTCATTTGTTTTCTTTGCTGTCCACCCAACAATGACCAAAACTCCAGGGCACGAGGCCCTTGCAAAGTAGGAAGGGGAGGACAGGAGGGTATTGGGACAAAAGAGTGAACAAGTAGAGGGTGAAATCACTCCCGGGCAAAAAGGTATGTCTTCAAGCTAGACTGTCGAATAGACATGGGAAGATCGTTCCAGTTGTATGACTTATGTATCGTTTTGGCTAACACTGATAAATGATTTTATGTGCTTACAACATATTTTGGTAATTTGATTTATTTTGTAATTCATACCCATTCATGAGAGTCTATGGCCTAAATGAATAAATCATCTGAAGTCTGAACTTTCTCTCCCTGTCTCTCTTCCTCTTTTTCCTTCCCCCTTCTCTCTCCCTTCTCCATCCCCCCACACGCACATACAGGGAGACAGAAGGAAGCTAAAACTTAATGAGTATACGCTTAGCGCTTAGCAAGTCATATTCCTATATATTTGTTTTTTACTTTTCTTTCTATTTTTCTTTACATTGCATGATGTCATTTATTCTATAACATCGAATATATTTCAATCTAAAGGAACGATCAAAATTTGCAAATGAAGGAATTAAAAAAAATGGATAAAGGGGCAAAACAGAGCAACTGATTAGTTATGACATTATTATAGTCACTAATATAATGCATACAGTCCAAAGAGAAATCATGCATCAGTTTCGTTACTAATGAATTCTATATAACATGCAATGAAGAGTTTCTTGTTAACTATAGACTGCATTTTTCATTTAACAATTTTTCAAAATTTTGCCAAAAGTATATGATATGAAGACACGTCCATAAAATGTTCAACATTACCTTTATTTTCTTAACACAAACTACGTAGTTTATCGTCTTAAATTTTCATTTCTGTTCAGAATGATAATTGTTGCAAAGATTCTATGGACAATCCAAATTTGAAACCAGTTAAACCTCGTGTCTTAAATTTTGTGCATTTTGCAAAAGACGGTTTTCCATACAGTTGTACAAAAGTTTTTCGTTCCGTTTTGGACAATATTTTGGGTTACAGTCTTTTGAAATCAAAATATCATCTGGCCTCCATGCCCCAGACAGATGCAAAAATACAATCAGCTCCTGGTGTCTTCCCAGGTATGGTTTTCTTCAGGGCTTTGTCAATCTGAGCATTCACGATTGGATTTTTCAGAGATACCCATAAACTAGATGAAATACAAACAGGTGCTATTACAAGAGAAAATGCCACACATTACAAATATGAACAGACAGACACAGACAGACAGAGACACAGACAGACAGACAGACAGACAGACAAAACAGACAGACTTCGTAACCTGTGTCCGTGCACCGGTTTCGATTCTAAAGGTGATATTTTCTCCCATTTGTTTACAAAATGTAACTACAGCTAATAACGTAAGTATGCAATCATTTGTAAAACAACGTTTGAATCTAGCTTGGTTTTCACCAGCAATATTATTCTGGTTTATCTATTCCTGTAAACGCTTGTTAATAAGATAATCATATTGTTTACTACCAATATGACACAAGGAAATACACCTGTGATTGTTCATGTCATTCATTCGACCCTTCTCATAGACAAAAGAATACAGTACGTTTGATTGTAAAGGTAAGTTCCATTGTCAAAGAGAAAATAAAAAGTGTTATTTGTAGATTTCGGAAAAAGCATGTTTCAATTTGTTGAAAGCTTTTGTGACCTGTTCTATCTAACAATGGAAGAAATGGTAAGTTATATCGTTGTGTAAGAAGTGTATACAAGGAAGTAGAAGGCAGAATAAATGTGGGGCTAAATTTTCAAATTATGTGAATTTCACCTGTGTTGTTTTTATTGTTCATCAATAAATTTGATATAGAGATTAATGAAAGTGGGTGACATAAAGTAATACGGATTTGATTTAATTTTCTGACGGTTTTTGCTAACGATATTGTGCTTTAGCAACAAGATAAGAATTAAGAATAGATATGGAGAAAACTAAGATTTCTATTTTTCAAAACGGAGGATATTTAGTTTCCAACGAAAAATGGACATACCGAAACAAACATTGTTGTTGTGAATGCCTAGAAATATCTAGGAATATATTTTCATCAAGACTTAGTTGCATATGTACGTGATAGTCAAGCAGTTCATCGTGTTTCAGGATTTTTGAAATGATTCAGACGAAGAACTATATATTGCAGATGGCAGGACTGACATGATCATACACATGGTATAACAGATTCGCACAGTATAGGTTTGTTTAATGCAATATGTACAGTAAAACCATTACAAAAATTAAAATGAATAGATTTATATAAAGTGCTTTAACTAGATTCAGACATGGTATATCGGATATCGCTTGCGTTTCCTTAGGTACGTCATAAGATCAGAAACTTGACTTGTATGCCACGCATATGACATGGCTAGAAAAGACGAACTACACTTCTAATTTTGTTTTTTTCTCAATTACATAATCATAAAATGAAGTTGATACCATGGATGTATTACCGTGATCTGTGTAAATTTAGATTAAATTTACTAATGCTTACACGTAATGAAACCATGATGTATGTGTGAATTATGCGTGATACATCAGTGCCTCTGTAGAGATTACACTCTGTGTCTTGTGAAATGTGTAATGCACAGTGAGTCCAAATGAGTGTGGAGAATAGCGCGATGCTAATAATAATAATGATAATAGTAATAGTAATAATAATAATAATAACAATAGTAATAATGATAATAACAACAACAACAACAATGATGATGATGATGATTATAATGATGATAATCAAGTTATCATCTGTACAATCTTTCCACAGCACGAAACAAAATATATTTTTGTTTCGAGGTTCAGCAAACTCAGTTTCTCCTGTACCACTTGGACCAGCATGCTGATGTGTACAACGAGTGTATCTCATTTGGAACAGGCATACACACCGTCTCTCTATACCAGCAAAATCAACCATTTAATTATCTCAATTTTTTTTTTGTTACCTAGGAACTCATGTTGATTGGTACAAACTGAACCTATCATGTCCATGCTTGCTTCTTTCGTTTCTTGTGAGGATAAATCTATGCTTTCTCCATTTTTTGGCCAGCAAGCCTACGCACTTGTATCTCTTCGGACCAGGAATTTCTGTCCGTACTTTCTGATGGGCTAGTGAAGTCCTGTTTTGGATCAGCAGTTGAATCAATGTAATAATATATAGCTCAGCCGACCGTGGTAACCAACAAGGCTTTTATGATATTGTATCTAAAAGAAAATCAATGTTTAACCCTTTGACTCCCGCACCACATCCATCAATGCAAAAACTTAACCCTTTGAATCCCTTGCCCTAGGGCCCTAGGGATTCAAAGGGTTAAGTTTTTGCTTTGCTAACATGGTCGGCAATGCAAGATGCTGGTGGATTGGTTGCGGGAGGCAAAAGGTTAATATCCACTAATTGTCTATAACCCAGATTCCTAGCAATACCCCAGACGGTGCCATTGCACCGACGAGCATACGTCATCTTCAATACGACAATGTCGCAACACAGTTGCAGGAGAAACGGGAAAAAAATCACCCGGCAGAGATAAAAAACAACAACCAACAACAAAAAAACAAAACAAAAAAACACCACCTCGATCTCATTATTATGCAACATCATCACCCAGCACGTGTGTACATAAAGCAGCGATTGGCTATTTGCATACATTAGCAAAACCGCGTGAAATCTGTATGGCAACGTAACTGGGGCCAGCAGCAAGTCTTGTGTCAACAGGTCGATACTATGGGAATCCAGCAGTGTCAAAAAGAGCGGAACGGTTTGTATTCACAGGCAATATATTTAAATATGACCGTGTCGACAAATCGATGGTCGACCACCATTGTCATAACTGGGGAATGCAGGGGCTGATAACAATAGAGGGGAGGTGAGAATAGTGTTTCAGTTACATTGCTCTCATCCTCGCAGTGTATACAAGCACGCGCACAGGCACGCATGCGCACATGGAAAACGCATGGACACACGCCTGCACACGGACATGCACGCGCGTACACAAACACTCGTGCGCACGCGCGCGCACACTCACACACACACACACACACACACGCACGCACACGCACACACACACGCGCACGCACACACACACACACACACACACACGCGCGCACGCACGCACATACTCCACACACACACACGCACACAAACTCGCTTACACACATATACATACATAATTATACGTATACATGCTCACACACAAGTATGTGGATGGTTTCGTTTTTATAAATTTGCTTAATCAGGTAGGGAGGGAGCGAGCGAGAGAGGGAGTGAGTGAGTGAGAGAGAGTGAGAGAGAGGAGAGAGAGAGAGAGAGGGGAGGGAGAGAGAGAGAGGGGGCGGGGGACCACAGAGATGAAGAGGGAAGAGAGTGTGTCTGCTATGGAATAAATGAAGCCACTCATAAGCATTGACCCAGACACATGATGAATCCAACATACGTGTATGTACGCACCCTGAACTAACGTGCACACACACGAACTCACGCGCGCTCACACGCACGCCACACACACACACACACACACACACACACACACACACACACACACACACACACACACACACACACTCTCTCTCTCTTTCTCTCACACACACACACACATACATACACACATACACACTAACATTAACACTTACACTAAAACACACACACACACACACACACATTTCCCCCCCCCCTCTCTCTGTGTGTCTTTCTCACTCTCTCTGTGCCTCTGTGTGTGTGTGTATGTCTCTCTCTCTCACTCTCTGTCTGTCTCTCTGTCTCTCTGTCTGTCTCTCTGTCTCTGTCTCTCTCTCTCTCTTTCTCTCTCTGACATTTTCGAAGTAGGCTGGCTCACTGAAACAAACGTCTTTCTAACAATGGAAAAAAAGACATTGACCGGGTAGTTTCTGCACATATTGTATTGATGCAAGCGTGTTCGTAACGCATATCAGTGAAACAACGACGTGAACGGACAGTCAGTTTTTGATTCATTCTCTTAAGTCGGTCAAGCTTTGGACTAAACACGGGAAACATTGCATCTAGAGATCAACATATGTACATGTATATGTGTGTAAAGGCGACAGCACGCGACCGCGCGCGTTTTCCGTTTGCTGTCTTCTGGCGTGTTGGTATTGTGTTAGAATTAAATGTGAAGTAAAGAAAGACAGTTAAACAACGAATTAGGAACTAAAAGCAAGTAAACAAACAACAAGTCAATCATCACCATCACCACCACCACCATCTCCATCACCACCACAACCAGCACCATCAACAACAACAACAGCAGCAGAGCAAGCAAACAACCAACCATATAATCACCATCAACAACAATCGCAACAAGAACAAGAAACGACGAGAACAAAAACATTATGAAAAGTACGAAGAACCAAGAAAAACAAGAACAACTGAATAAAAAATAAAAAAAAGAGTAGGAACCCAGGAAACATATATGAAAGAAAAAATGAGAAGGTCCCAAACCAAACAAGCAAGCAACCAAGTTATCAAAAACAAAACAATCGGCTAACCCGCAAACAGATGAAACCCATGTGTTACACGATATGTTTGAACTTCCTCTTCGAGTGTAATTCACCCGTTGTAGGTCCATTAATCATTAAGCGAAAAGAAGATAAAAACCCCGCCCTTTCCTTCGACCTAATTTTTCATGATTTATCATTAACCCCCCCCCTCCCCTCCCATCAAAACCTTTCCCTCCCTCCACAACTTCTTCTTTGATTATG
>CM060315.1:77393433-77410933 GCA_030674185.1 Monoplex corrugatus
ATTTCTATTTCTCCGATTCTTTTCATAATGTTTTGATGACATGAATATTTTGAAAGAAACACTACATAGCAAAAATGTCAAAGGCTTTCCACAAGCAGCTTGAGAAGCAACCTATGCTCGGGGCCACATTCGCAAAAACGCGACAAGAGGAAGTGTGCCTGAACCTTTCCCTCTCTCTCCTTAGTTTTTTGAAAAATATTGAAAAGGATGACTCATTATCATTAACAAATAAATAAGAAACAACCAAACAGACAAAAAAATCAGTTTTTTTCTCTTCTTTTTTTCCCCTCTCCGATCCTTCTGTTAGTTTGTTTGTTCGATCATATGTTCATTTGCTCTTTTCGTTATTTCCCTTTCTAAAATGTGATATTGTTTCACATTAGCTGCGATATATATGTGTGAGTGTGTGTATGTAGGTGTGTGTGAGTGCATGCGCGAGCGCGTGTGTGTCTATGTGTGCGTGCGTGTGTGACGTGTGTGTGTGTGTGTGTGTGTGTGTGTGTGTGTGTGTGTGTGAGTTGTGTGTGTGTGTGTGTATGTGTGTGTGTGTGTGTGTGTGTGTGTGTGTGTGTGTGTGTGTGTGTGTGTGTGTGTGTGTGTGTGTGTGTGTGTGTGAGTGTGTGTGTGACCAAAATGTGTTAATTAGTTTTGCTCGGCTGTTTCAAAATAGATCTTCGCCATTTAGATGTGAACTGTTGAGTGGTCGCGACTGCTTAAGGTTAGAGGACAAGTTGTCATAGTCACAAGGACTATAAAAAAAAAGTGCTTAAATCAAGCGCTTTTTGAGGAAGGTGTGGTGTGGACAGCGATTTTTCAGAAAGTTCTGACCATATGTAAAATCTGCTTTCAGTGTTTTGATAATCTGTCATTGTTTTCGGCGCACGTCAAGTTGTGTTTTAACTGATGCTTTCTCAAAGTCACAAAATCTACATTTTCTATACTACTTTTTTATGTAAAAAAAAAGGGGATATTAGAATAGCTTGACCATCCTGGTTTCTTTCTCACTTTCTTTTCCTTTTCAGTGTTTTATGTATGTGTCTTTCTCTTTTGCTTGAGGTACTATCGAAATCTTGGGACCATGCGGCGAGTGACATCTACCATTTCCCCTTGCTGAAATAACACGCATGAAGAAATATTGATCGTGTGTGTGTGTGTGTGTGTGTGTGTGTGTGTGTGTGTGTGTGGTGTGTGTGTGTGTGGTGTGTGTGCATGAGTGCGTGCGTGCGTGCGTGCGTCCGTGAGAGGAGAGAGAGAGAGAGAGAGTGTGTGTGTGTGTGCGTGAGAGAGAAAAGAGAGAGAGAGTGTGTGTGTGTGTTTGAATGTGTTTGTGTCTGTGCGTGTGTGTGTGTGTGTGCGTGTGTGTGTGCTTGCATGTGCGTCTGTACGTGTATGTAGGCCTACATATATGTGTGTGTGTGAGCGCGCACGTATGCGCACCGTGTGTATGTGTATTTGTGTGTGTGTGTGTGTGTGTGTGGTGTGTGTTGTGGTGTGTGTGTGTGTGTGTGTGTTTGTGTTGCGTGGTTTGTAGTATGTATGTGTGTGTGTGTGTGTGTGTGTGTGATGTGTGTGTGTGTGTGTGTGTGTGTGTGTGTGTGTTTGAATGTGTTTGTGTCTGTGGTGTGTGTGTGTGTGTGCGTGTGTGTGTGCTTGCATGTGCGTCTGTACGTGTATGTAGGCCTACTATATGTGTGTGTGTAGAGCGCGCAGTAATGCGCACCGTGTGTATGTGTATTAGTGTGTTGTGTGTGTGTGTGTGTGTGTGTGTGTGTGTGGTGTGGTGTGTGTTGTTGTGTGTGTGTTGTGTGTGTGTGTGTTGTGTGTGTGTGTTTGTGTGCGTGTTTGTATGTATGTATGTATGTATGTGTGTGTGTGTGTGTGTGTGTGTGTGTGTGTGTGTGTGTGTGTGTGTGTGTGTGTGTTTGTGTGCGCGCGTGTATGATCCTTCGTTCATTTTTCATTGTCTAGACACACAGCGCGGTAAATAAAAAAAGGTTGAGTGCACACAGGCTTGATAAACAGTTCATTTGGTTCGGATTTGCTATTCATGAGATGGGGTGCAACATCGATTTTTTCTCTCCTTTTTTGTTTCACTCTCTTCTGTGTGTGTGGTGTGTGTGTGTGTGTGTGTTGTTTCTGTCCGTCTCTGTTTCTTTGTTTCTGCTTTTGTCTGCTGTCTGTTTGTCTGTCTGCCTTCCGTTGTGTACGGTGCTCTGTCTGTCTTTCGTATCTCTGTCCATCTCTATGTTTGCTAATGTTTCTGTATGAGAGTACATTTGTCTATCTGCTTTTTTGCCTGTGTTCTTCTGTGTCTGTCCGTTTGCTTGTTTGTTTTTGTCTATCTGCCCGTCTGTCTGTCTCTCTGTCTGTTAAGTCTGTCTGTTTCTCTGTATTTTTTTGTTCGTTGTATTTGTGTGTGTCTGTCTTGTCTTTCTGCCTGCCTGTTTAGTCCGTTCCTGTCAGTTTTATATGAACACACCCACACGAACACCCGCATACGCATATACATACATACATACATACGTACGTACATACATACATACATATGTAATACTATATACATACATACATACACATACAACATAGTACATACTTACATATATACATACACACACACGTACAAACATACACACACACACACAACACACACAACACACGCGCGACGCGCGCGCGCGCGCACAAAACACACAACACACACACACACACAACAACACACACGCGCGCGCGCGCACACACACACACACAACCACACACGTGTCTAATATCATTATAGTGAAAAGACATTAAATCAAGCAACGAACGAACGAACACGTGTACACATACACCACACACACACACACACACACACACACACACACACACACACACACACACACACACACACACACACACACACCACACACACACACACACACACACATGTCAGTATATATATATGGCAATGAGGACAGACTGGAGGAGTAGGGTTGATGGAGACGATAAACCGTGTTGGTGGGCGATGAACGCCTCGTATGTCGTATTGTTTGGGGACTGATTTCTGTGATGGATTGTGTAAGACGTTGGTGAGGCTAGTTTATCCCTTTGACGCTCGCACCCTGTCCACCAGCATCCTGCGTTGTTAACCGTGCTAGCAAAGCAAACTTACCCCTTGGACTCCGCACCTGTCCTCAGCATCCTGCATTGTTAACCGTGCTAGCAAAGCAAAAAGTACCCCTTTGACGCCCGCACCCTGTCCACCAGCATCCTGCATTGTCAACCGTGCTAGCAAAGCAAAAACTTACCCTTTGAACTCCCACACCCTGTCCACCAGCATCCTGCAGTGTCAACCATGCTAGGACAGCGAAAACTTACCCTTTTGACTCCCTGATCCTAACGACCAGCTTCCTGAAGGAAACTGGTGGATAGGGTGTGCGAGTCAAAGGGTTAAGTTTTTGCATTTGGTGGATAGGGTGCAGGAGTCGAGGGAGTTAAAGGGGTAAGTTTTTGCAGTTGGTAGACAGGGTGCGGTAGTCAAAAGGTTACACTTGGCGGCTAGCTGCGTTTTCACCCGTTTCCATTTTTTTACATTGCAGATTGAGATACGCATTTTACTGCGATGTAGACTACATTGTTCCATCGACAGACTGATATAGATATAGGATGTAAAACGCACATGCTACATTGGACCACAAGGCCTTTTCAACACACAGGGCTTTTGTGCATGCTTAAGGTTCAAACCGTTTTCATTTCTGGTCTTCTCCATCTCATGGCATAGGTGTGTCGGTGCATATGGAATTTATTTCCAGCACGGAGACGATATGTTGAGAAAATGAAAGTGAAATTGAAGCCTTCTCATTTCCTGTACATTTTTGCCTCTCTGTCTCTATTTTTCCGTCTTTTTCTTTCTCTCATCGCGTCCTCTTTCTTTTCTCTCTTCTGTCACCTCTGTCTGTATGTATGCTTGTGCCTCTCTTTTTCGTACACACACACACACACACACACACACCACACACAACACACAACACACACACACACACACACACACACACACACACACATACATACACACACATACACACGCACGCACACACACACATATACACACACACAAAAACACACACGCACACACACATACACACACACACGCACACACACATATACACACACACACACACATACGCAAACACATGCACACACGCACGCACTGACACACACACACACCACACACACACACACACACACACACACACACACACACACACACCCACGGACACACACACATACATATTCGCATGCAAGCTCTTACGCTCGGACGCCCCCTCCCCCCCCCCCTCGTCTCAAACACACACTCTTGTACACATTGTGTACACAACAAATTTCAAGCACACAAACATTCTCTGCTTCCATTTCCACACACAACGGATAGACAGACACACAGGTAGACAGACAGATACTCAAACATGACAGTGTTTTGCCAGTCATATATATATATGTGTGTGTGTGTGTTTTGTGTGCGTGTGTGTTTGTGTGCGTATGTGTATGTGTATGTGTGTGTGTGTGTCTGTGTGTGTGTGTGTGTGTCTCAGTGTGTATGTGCGTGTTTATACAAGAGAGTGTGTGTTCGCGCGAGCGCGCGCTTGCGTGCGTGCGTGTGTGTATGTGTACGTGTGCGTGTGCATGTGTGCGTGCGTGTGTGGATATGTATAGGCGCGCATATCTACGCATGCGTACGTCTATGTGCGTATATATGCATACGTATGTTAACGCATTCCCGCGTGTTTATGCGTATGTATATTCGCCTGTGAGCGTTTGTGTCTCTGCGCCTGTGTTTTTTTTTTTTCCCCTTTGACGAAAAGCAGGCTTGAAACATTAGAATTTTAATGCGTTTATGTATGTATTTATTCCCTGCTTTCGTTTCGCTGAGTAGGGATATCGTCTGTCCCTGTGGGAACAGGGAAGCTGCACGTGCATTATTTTATTTCTCTCTCTCTCTCTCATTTTTCTTTATTTTTATTTTTTATCTGACTTAAAACGCAAAGTGGGAGTAGGGAATGATTCAGAATGGCGAATGGTGGGTGAGAGAGAGAGAGAGAGAGAGCGGGAGGGAGAGAGAGAGAGAGCGGGAGGGAGAGAGAGAGAGAGAGCGGGATGGAGAGAGAGAGAGAGAGACAGACAGACTGACAGACAGACATACAGACAGACAGACAGACAGACAGACAGAGACAGAGAGAGAAGGTATGTGCATGTGAATGCGAGCGTGCGTGCGTGCATGTGTGTGTGTCTCGTTAATGTGTGTATGTGCGTGTGCGTGCTTGCGTACGCGACAATGTGTGTGTATATCAGCAAAGATTCTGGGTTGTTTGTAAATGGAATTATTCTTAATCACAACTCAGTGTTAAGGTACCGTTTAACTGAATGTGATTTGAAAAAAATCAAAGAACTTACAGAAACGTCTATTATTTACGCTCCGTCAGATTACAGCGAAATAATGCTCTAGGCATTAATCTTATAAACCTTTTTCTGTTAGGTTTTCAAAGCACCGTTTGGAAGGGAAAATGATGAAAAATGTCTATTATTCATTTCTCTTTTCGCTCATCTTTTGGATAAAGCAAACACCCGACTACAATTCAGTCACAAGAAAACATATTCGAAACTGCACTCAGATTGTTTCCTCTCAGTTACAGAGATTACTGGCAGAATGGTTCAGACGTTCGCCTGCCATTAACTAAACTCGAGGTCACAGGGTACGCTCCCCGTTGAGGCCTCGACTTTTCCCTTCACTGACTGGAAATCGAACTGAACGTCTAGTCCTTCGGAAGGGGACAAAAAACGAGTCGGATCCATGTGCCTTCTGGCCTGTGCGCACTAAAGATCACACGGCACTTGAAAATAATGAAGAGCAGGGCATTCGCTCGACTGCCTCATTATAAAACATTGGAGATATGGGTTTATTTCCGAGGTCCCTCCCCTTGACAATCAATTAGACTGCTAACCTTTCTGAAGTCTTGGTTAAAAAAAATTTTTTAAAATTGGCTGGCGCTGCACTGCGGTGACGCGCTCTCAAAAGGAAGATCAGCCCGAGTTTCACATGGTAAATCCACTGTGACAAAAGAAATGAATATGAATATGAATTTGAATCATACCCTATAACTGTGCAGCCCTATCGCACCGTCGATCGTCATCCTAACCTGGTAATGCAGAGTCTTTTCATGCATCACTTCCATTAGTTTTACGCTGCGTTCCCATCTTTTAATGACATGCCTCTTTATTATTCTCCACTTTGAGTGATAAAATAAATGTTGTTTCATTGTGCATGCTTATCCTTATCAGTGTTGGTGTGTTTATCATGTTGGCATGTTGGTGTGTTTATGTGTCATCACATTTAGTAATATAGATGTTATTCACTGTGGATCACCACCTTTGTTATAGATATGTTTATTGTATAATAGCCACCTTTGATACATGGTAATGTTTATACTGAATTACAACCCTTAGTCATATTGTTGTGCATATTTTAAATCACACCTTTAAAGGAACGACTATATTTATAGTGGATTGTACATTTAATGGTGTGACTGCGGGCGTATGACTCTAAGATGTCAACTTCATCTTGCCGCGACACCTCCCGGAAGTCAAAGGGTTAATGTTGTGGGGAGGGACTGAATCTCATACACGAGATCTTGACTCAAAGGCTCTAGTTTTGATGAAAATGGAGCAGTGTTTCAGATCAACATGAGTTCAATCTCTGTTTGAGAGGGTAGGGAGTGTGTGTGTGTGTGTGAGAGAGAGAGAGAGAGAGAGAGAGAGAGAGAGAGTGTGTGTGTGTGTGTGTGTGTGTGTGTGTGTGTGTGTGTGTGTGTGTGTGTGTGTGTGTGTGTGTGTGTGTGTGTGTGAAAAAAAGTCAATGATACTGGGTCAACACCTTTATAGATATGTTTGCGTTTATCGTGCATTGTCACCTTCAGTTGCATGGCTGCTTTTGTCGTAGGTCAAGTCCTTTAGAGACAGAGCTGTATTATCGTTTTAGTCAGGCTTATGGTCTGACAGTGCTTGTCTTGAGTCACTATCTTTAACCCTTTGACTCCAGTTCCCTATCCACCAGCTGTGTAAACTTAACCCCTTGCCTTCCTCACCGTATCCACCAGCTTCCAACGGCACACTGCTGAATAGGTAAAGGAGTCAAAGGGTTAAATTTTGCTTTGCTAGCTTGGTGACTGCAGAATTCTGGTAGACATGTTGTGGGAATCAAAGGGTTAATCGCATTGCAGTGCTTATCACGGTAACTATCTTTGGCGGTATGGCTGTGCTTGTCGTAAATCTCCGTGTTTGACAATGCAGCTGCAGTCGTGGTTAGCGATCATCTCCTATAGTACCAGTCACAATAGTCACAGATATTCACCTTTAGCGTAAGGTTGTTTTCTTCATCTTCATTGGCATGCCTAAGTTATCATACATTTTTAGCATTAGTCGTATCGCGGCGTATCATGAATCACCACCTTTAGAGGTTATGGCTGTGTAGATACGTATCAGCTTCATTGGTATGGCTGTCCTGGAATTCGCGGTGGATTAACATCTTTAGTTATACAGTATGTCTACCGTGCATCGCCACCTTAACTGGAGATCGACGACCTTTCCGTCGACCTTTGACCTTTTCACTCTAGTCCAGCGCAGTACCAATCTGACAACAATCAAGTGAGAAAAAGAGGTCGACTGACAGGCAGAACGACAGACAGACAGACAGATAGGGACGCGCTCACTGTGGTTGGATGGAGATAAAGACACACAAGTTTTTAGGATCCAGGACGGCAGTCAGTCGCGCTCGTACGAATTTTTTTTGGGGGGCTTTGAAGATAAGAACATGATTGATGGACTGCAGACCTGGGGGGAGGGGGAGACAGAGAGAGAGAGAGAGAGAGAGAGAGGGAGGAGAGAGAGAGAGAGAGAGAGAGACACACACACACACAGAAACAGAGACAGAGAAAGAGAAAGAGACACAGAGAGAGAGAGAGATACAGAGAGAGACACAGAGAGAGGATAGGATGGGTGAGTGGGGTGGGTTTCTGATGGTGACTGGTGACGAGGAAGTGAAGAGTGCGTACGTACTCATTAAGAAAAAAATTAGGCACGATGGTAGGGCCAAACTGACGATCTTTTTTTCTTGCAGTATTAGACATATTTTGCATAACTAATCATAACAACGAATCAATTTGCTTGTAAATACTAGACAAAACCAATTTCATCAAACCTCGATTCAAGTAAGTCAACAAACAACTAGAAATTCCTTGTAGAAACCTGAAGAAAACATTGTTATTTCCCCTCCGTTTCTTGAATTATAGTTGAGTTGCTTATTCAGAATGTACATTCCTTCGGGAAGACAGATTTACCACTAAAAGAAAGAGGAGAAATGACAAACAAACAAACAAACAAATAAACAAATACCAAGTAAAAGACCACCACCATCACCACCACCACCACCAACAACAAGCAAAAAACCCAAACTAAGGGCAAAAAAAAAAAAAAAAAAAAAAAAAAAAAAGGAAATGAGAAAATCTCCACCACAACGAAAACGATAACAACAATGAAAAATCACATATAACAAACAAACAAAAGCAGAAAGTAAAAGACAAAAACAAAACTTAACCAACAAAGCCAAGAATCAAGTAAGCAAGCAAACAAACAACGCACACACATATAACACACAACACACACACACACAGACACACACACACGCACAAACACATACACACACACACACACACACACACACACACACACACACACACACACACACACACCACACACACACATATACGCACGCACACACACACGCGCGCATACACAAACACATACGCGCGCGCACATCAAATTAAACAATTACAATAAAAATAGTAATTTTTTAAAATAATTCTTTCTGTTTTCCAATAAAAACACAGACATGTGAACGCAGTCTCTGTATATCTATGTCTTTCTAAATCACATAAGCACACACACATGCACGCACACACGCGTTAAACACACACAGACACGCGCGTTAAACACACACACACACACACACACACACACACACACACACACACACACACACACACACACACACACACACATACACACATACACACACACACACACACACACACACACACGCACACACACCACTGCACATACACACACTCCCTACCCTCTCAAACAGAGATTGAACTCATGTTGATCTGAAACACTGCTCCATTTTCATCGAAATTAGAGCCTTTGAGTCAAGATCTCATGTATGAGATTCAGTCCCTCCCCACAACATTAACCCTTTGACTTCCGCACTATGTCCACCAGCATCCTGCATTGTCAACAATGCAAGCAAAGCAAACTCTTGGGAGTCAAAGGGTTAAGATTTTGCGGTTGGTGGATAGGGTGCGGGAGTTAAAGGGTTAAAGCTGGCTTGCTTGCTACTCATGTTACTGCTGCAACCATTCTGGTGGTATCAGAGTTTTATAGGTCCCTTTCCCCACCTCATTTCCACAACCTTGGCAGCGCATAGGGTTTTGCATAGAATCAAGGAGCTTTTAAAATTTTTTTTTGGGGGGGGGGGGGATCATCTCACCCAGGGAGGTTACCTCTGCGCTCACCATTTTTTCGTCCCATTTTCTACGCCACCTTAATGGCCACAGAAGGTGGTAGTTTTTGTTTTTTTTTATACAATGCCATGATGATGATGTTGATGAGGATGATAATCATGATGCTATGGAGTTCTATCTAGGATTGAGACTGCGTGACAGGGCTGTACTCTACGCTTACTATCCTATCCTGGCATCAATCAGGCCCGAGAGATAGAGACACGTGCGGTGCTAGTCAGAAGATTTGAGCAACACCCTCGATGACACATCCGTGAAGTGGGTGAGACTCGACCGTGTGATCCCAGTCTTCCCAATGAGTCCATAGCACGCCCAACGCTGCGTAGGAACTGGTTAGAGCCGAAAAACCCCACAATGATTTTTTAAAGGGATTGATAGGGATTCGAACCCACAACCTTCCAGTCGGTAGTCTGTTGCGTTAACTACTACACCACGGCGACTGGTTAGAATCAAGGAAGTTGAGAGATAATTTACTGGCAGTTGTGGGTGGAGCGCATATAGAAATGTCCGAGTGCGACGAATCCCTCTTGAAAGAAAACACCCCTCTCCCCCCCACCCCCCCCCCCCCAAAAAAAAATCCCGACTGAGACAAACGTGAAAATGTTCCTGATGTTTTGGAGCTGATACAAAATTTTGTCGGAATTCTGAATTTTACCAAAAATAATAAAATGTTAATGTCCGACAAGAAGAACAAAGAGACAAAACACAACAGGAAATCGAGTAGAGTGCTTGATGAGGGAGGTAAAATGGAATGTAGGAGATGTTAAGAAAAAGAAGACACAGAGACGGATGCCGGAAACTACACCCTTGGGACAATGAAAGAACAAGAAGAAAGTAGGGTAGCACTGATTGGTCAGAAAAGGAAGAAAGATAAGATGGTCAAGCCTTTCTGACAATCTCCATTTTATAACAAAAATTATTTCAATTAAATCGAAATCATTTTAAAGAAAGACAGACAGAATTGTCAAGCCATTCTAAAATCTCCATTTTAATACAAAAATGTCACAGAAAATTCATATTTATACTTCTCAAATCACTACGGCCTCGAAGACGCTTCAACTGAAATAAAATTTGACGTCATTGTGGACAATGGAAGACTTTCACAACAATGAAAACAGACTTTAAATATGACCGAGGTTCCTGAGAAAGTGCTGTTGACACACTCAAGTTCCTTGAAACGTGCTAATTTTATGCACTTTTTGTCCATGTACTTTGACCTTGGTTTCTTACATTTCAAGTTTTAGCTTTCGAGAGTCCTTTCAAGTCCACACTTTTATCTAAACTTTGATACAGATCAGCTGACAAAGAACTGAGAAAATCTAGTTCGCAAATTTTCTCACACCAGGAAGACAGAAAGACAGACACACAGACGCACACCTCTTTCCGGTCGATAGGAAATAATCTTCTTTTCTTTTAAAGGGAGCTTTAAATGTAAAAGAAGGAGGGAAAAAGAAACAAAGAGGCGTGAAGTAGATAAGGTGCTAGGCCAGCATCATTACCAACTTAACCGTAATGTGGCAGTCCCTTGCCCCATTTCTACAGAACTGACCAACCCAGGGTCACAGCTAAGAGAGAGAGAGAGAGAGAGAGAGAGAGAGAGAGAGAGAGAGAGAGAGAGAGAGAGAGAGAGAGAGAGAGAGAGAGAGAGAGAGAGAGACAGACAGAACAGACAGACAGACAGACAGAGAGAGATCAATGATTAATGCATTTTGGCCATAGGCATATATACATCTCGGGTTGTGGGGCAAGGGTTTCCACGTGATAATGATCATTTTGAATAAGAATAACAAATATTACACACACACTTCTACCGTTAATACAACACATTTATCGATCATCACTATTACAACAACTGCGTTAATATAATCACCACAAATACGCTTTTATTTGCATGATTATCATTAATTCAGCACCTTTATTGGTGTGATCATCATCTGTACACAACATGTATGGATGGAAATCAATAAT
This sequence comes from Monoplex corrugatus, assembly GCA_030674185.1. NCBI lineage: Eukaryota > Metazoa > Mollusca > Gastropoda > Littorinimorpha > Ranellidae > Monoplex > Monoplex corrugatus. Next base: position 77,405,004 of record CM060315.1, read on the forward strand.
AAAGACCTTCATCGATTTGGTCACTACCAATATAACACCGTCCTTGGTATGGTCATCACGACGACTATAACATCTCCGTCGGTCTGATCATCACTAATAGAGCATCATTAGTACGATCATAACTAATATATCTTCACTGGTACTATCGTCTCTAGTGCGACACCTTCGCTGGTGTAAGTAGAATACAACAGCTTCATTAGTACCTTCATCCGTAGTACAACACCATACATGCATGTTCATCGGTAGTACGACACCTCTATCGGTATAATCATCATCAACTCACTATTCATCAGTGCGATGATAACTATACAACACCTTCACTGGCATGGTCATCACTAATACATTTCATTGGTATCATATAATCATTGATGCACCTTCATTGGCATGACCAATGACTCATCATCATCATCATCTCGAGCTTGCTCGGCTATCCATGACACGTTTCTTCCATCCTTCTCAATGACTAATACACCTTTATTGGTATGATCATTACTAATAATTCGGACCCGTCTGTCTTCTGGCTGCGCACGCTAAAGATCCAATGGCAGTTGAAAATTGTGAAGAGCAGAGCAATTGACCTGCTGCCCTGCTACAAAATACTGGAGAGAGAGGTTCATTTTTGTAGGATCCCGCCCTAAAAGGTCAGTTAGCCTTCTTGCCTTTCTAAAGTCTTGGTAATTTAATTGGGTGGCGCTGCACTGCAGCAACGCGCTTTCAACGGGGAGAGCAGCCCGAGTTTACACATTGTAAAGAAATTAATATGACTAAGACTAAGACTAAAACTAAGACTAGGACTAAGACTAAGGTATGAATGTAAATATGAATATGAATATGACACCTTACTGGCACATTATCAATAATACACCTTCCTTGGTATAATCATCACTAATGCAATACCTTCATTGATTTGATCATCACTAATACACCTTTACTGGTATCCTCATCACTAAACGTCTTCGTAGGTATAAGCATCACGAATGCACCTTGTTATTTATAATTGTTTTAGCTGTTCTGCAGTCCTTCTCAAACCATTTTGCATCTTTTCTAGTCTTATGTTTGGGACATATTTTTTTTTTATCATGCATTGGCTAGATAATTGTATAATTGTATAGTCTACGAAAGTGGCCAACGCGGAAATGCAATATCATTGTCGGCTCGTAAAAAGGTTGCATCAATCTTTTTCATGGCGTGATCATGGTAAATGCTTCCTTAAAATAGATTCTTTTTATTTATCTCAAATAATTTTCTCTGTGCACTCTTTGTGAGTAATACATAACTCCACATCGTTTCCTACTTCGCACACAGAACGAACAATAGCAGAAAAAACAAGAAGCGATTGATCAAATTCAATCAAATCATGGATGACCAAAGAGTCAAATTTCAAACGATGAAATAGGTCACATGACAGAAGAAAATAATCTACAACACTTTAACCAGAATCAAATATGTAGGTAAACCCACCTTCAAATGATCTGTTTGACAAACCAATCAGAATAATACAATCATAAACATTACATAATTCTAACAACTATTCAAGAAATACATTAACTTTGTTATCATAAACTGTTCTTGAAAAATAATCGACTGCACGTTTCGTGTAAATTTCATCTTCACGTAAATGACTTGCTGAATATTTTAACGAGGTTATGCGATGTGTTTGATTCACAAAATATAAACAGAGAGAAATTTTTATATGTATAATACAGATCAGTTATACCGACTTCAATCAGTTCTGTTCATGATCATTTTGCATGTGATTACAAAAGTAATCTTGGATGTAAGAACGAAAACCAGCTGATCCGCTTTTAAACAATTATCTGTGTTAGTAGTACCTGTGCCCTGAATGTTATCAAAAACCGCTCTGACCACCTCGCTAGGGTTTTGAATCTGTGGCCGATTCCGTTACTTGTATTTTGTTTCTCTTACGCCCACCCTTTCCATGTACCATTGCTGATTTCTGGTCTCTTTCAAATGATTCGTGTAGGTTGCTTTGTTTACTGGCACGTGTAGTTAGAACACTTCATAAAAAGGAAGTAGTTTTTAGTCCCACTCTGTTGCGCGGTTTGTGACAAATATTTCGCGTATGATGACTTTGCCCTCCTTTGCGCAAGTGGTTGCCTATCTGGGGATTCCCCATCTTCTCTGGCCGTGTTTAAGCCACTCTAAGTAAGTTTTTTTTTTTTTGGTGGGGGGGGGGGGGAGGGGCAGACAGAATCAATTGTTAGTCTGTTGCAGACACCAGCCACCGTTGTCTCTGTCTTGGCACTAAGCGGCACTCAGACTCTGTTATGCTACCCCATCGTCTGTACCACCATTGTGTTCCATGGTGGATCATCACACGGTGATGTTTTCTTCAACATCGTTCTATGGGTCAGTGTCCATCACTTATCTGTCTTTCACTGGATCTGACACTCACCTCGTGGTCACTGCCACTCCTGGTAGCATCTCTGCTGGAGTATGCAAGTCTCATTCACTGTGTCATCAAGGATTCACTTACAGAGCAGGTTGCGGACAGCAGGGAATGTTTGGCTGGAGTATGTAAGAGTTGCTGCTGGCTCTTATCTTCCTCATGGAATACTGGATCACACTGACCAGTCAAAAATTCTGTGGGTGCGGAAGGTTCAGAATCGTGTTTTCTGGGGACCGTATGGGGATACAACGGAGGTGTGAGGAACACAGAAGTCTTGTAGTAGTCTGTCATAGCGCTATCAGTATCTGGTGTAATTTGTATCTTTCTGGAATTCTAGTTCCGAAGAACATTGTTACAGTATTGTGATGACACTGTGGAGAAACGTTTACCAGTCACAGGTTCCAACAGTTGCTCCTCTTCCGTCTTTGATGACTGGTGACTAAGACTTTGTTGCTGCCACGTCGCGCGACACATGAGGTTGTCAGTCACGGCACTGCACCATGCACAGTCCACAACTGGTGTCATTCCATTGCCTGTCAACCAGTCAAGATCCCTTTCTGTGTATGGATTAGTAACTCCATCTCGTCGGTTGCCATGTCTCAGGTTGCTGAAGTGGTCTTCGGTGCTTTGGGACGATGATGGGAACAAAGATTTCGTATACCACCTGCTTGTTACTGTCTTCCACATAAAGCCTGCCATTTCTGCAAGACGTCACATTGCCTTGACTGATGTCCTGGGCTATCACCTCTCTCTACCTCACAGTCAGATCAACACTCACCTTCATCGCCTTCTGTCTTAGCTGTTCACAGACATTTCTACGGAGGTTCTGACTGCACTCTGACAAAAGTCGTCGAGGCTGGTCCTGGGATCGTTTGCCTGCAGCGACAAGACAGTGAGCACTGTCCACGTCCATTCTGTGCCAGGTCCTGGTCAAAGAATAGTCACTGACTTATCTCCACTATTACGTCTGTGTCTGCATTGCTGTTTATTGATGACGACTCATAAATCGCATAGAATTGAGGTCGAACTCTCTCGAACTTGTGTCCATTTTGTTAATACCCTTTTCCATTTCATCAAGATGTGTGTTGGTGTCAAAGGTTGTTCGTTGAAGTTCACTGATGGCAGTTTGATTGTATTGGACGTCTTGTTTTAAAGAAGCCAGCCATCACCATTTTGATACGACTGGAGGCGATGCCAAAATGCTCAATATTTTCGCAAAGTATTGTTTTGATATTACAGATGTTGAAAAATTAGAGCACAGCATTGTTCCATCATATCATGATGTATTTTCTCTAACTTGATTCTCAAACGATCTGTGTCTTTATTTAAACGTATGCTTCTTGTCTGTAAGAGTTATGTCAGACAATAAGCCGTGTTGAATAATAGAAAAAAAATACCTTCATCAGCCTGAGATGATTAATTTCAAATGTTAATTGTCCTCCACTGATTCGCAACTAGTTCAATCATGGAACGAGCGAGCGAGAGAGAGACAGACAGACAGACAGACAGACAGATAGACAGACAGACAGACAGACAGACAGACAGACAGACAGACAGAAACAGACAGAGAGAGAACTTTAAATATCAAATCTTTATTCTAAACTTTTAAACCTTTATCTAGTTTGAAGAAAGTTTGTCAATAGCTGTGTGATTGTCGCCCAATTTATTTATCCTTCTTATGTTCGTCACATTACACTGGAGACACAGCGATGCTAAAAATTCGTTTCCTGGATTACCTGTCAAAATAATGTATCTGCACCTTCTTTATTGTGTTTGTGATGCACTCTTGTTATTGTTATTGTTATTGTTTTTGTTATTGTTATTATTATTTTTGTCTAAATTCCATCCGACTGCGTAGAGCCATATCTGGGCTAAAAACTGTTTCAAAACATACATAATAATTCAATAGGGGAAAAAAAGAAAAGAAAATTAAGAACACATATCAGTGCATTCCCGCACATAATTTAAAGAAATGCCATTGGTGTTGACCACTCCGTCCTATTTAGTACACAGGGGATTTAAAAAACATATCTGAATGCAAATTTAAACAACAAAAGACACTGAAACATATGTAAAAGCAGGCCTAAATTACATAAAATTGCTTCCGCATAATTCATTTCTCTAGAACCAAAAATTATATATACATGTACCTAATTATCAGTCCTAAGAGAAATTATGTAAGACTTTATCGAACACATACAAGTGAATAGATCAACAAGGCAGAAAATGATAGGAAGAAATGACAGAAAGCAAAAGAGGAAGGAAGAAACAAAGAGAGTGACAGAAAAGAGGAAATTTCTTGCACAGAATTTCCAGAAGGTGGGGATACTATTTGTACAGAAGGAGCCCCCGGCATCCCTACGGAGGAACTGGGGGGGGGGGGGGGGAGTTGTGACGCACTAATCGGGCAAGTAATCCTCGATTTATACAAAGGCAAAATAATTTATACATTTTCTTGCATTCTGGGTTGAAGTCCGTGTCACGTGGGAGATTTCCTTCGGTGTCATGTTTTTGGAATCGTTTGGATTCTGTCTTAATTTAAAAAAAGTACGTAATGCGGTTTGTCTCTGTTCTCTTGTTTCATTGTCCTCTTCTTTGGCCAAATCTCTGCAGTTAAAGAAAAAAAAGGAACAAAACAAAACATAACAAAATGTATAAACAAATATATAAGGCAGCCAACCGCCAAACAAGCAAACAAACAGCACAAGGAAACAAAACAAAAATAACAACAACAACAACAACAAAATCAAACAAGAAGGATTTCAAATAAATTCAGTCTCCTGGTACGGCATGTTTATATCGTTTTAAATGTTGGGTAAAATACGAGCCTTGTAGGTGTTCGTGGATGCACGCGCGCGCATGTTTGTGTGTGTGTGTGGGGGGGGGGGGGGGAGGAAGGAGGGAGGCATGTGTAAGTGCGTTTGCGCAAGCGCATGATGGGCGTATGTATGCATGCCAACGTATGTGTGTGTGTGTGTGTGTGTGTGTGTGTGTGTGTGTGTGTGTGTGTGTGTGTGTGTGTGTGTTGTGTTGTGTGTGTTGTGTTGTGTGTGTGTATGTGTGTGTGTGTACGTGTGTTTGTGTGTGTTGTGTGTGTGTGACAGAGTGAGAGAGTGAGTGTGTGTGTGTGTGTGTGTGTGTGTGTGTGTGTGTGTGGGGTGTGTGTGTGTGTGTGTGTGTGTGTGTGTGTGTGTGTGTGTGGTGTGTGCGTGTGTGTGTGTGTGTGTGATGAATCCGTCCCACCACAAATCTATCTTTTTAAATCTCTGGTCACAGTAGTCAGTATGACGACTTCCATTGAAAATAAAACTCGTCATATTTACTGTGCCAGTAAAAATCCACACATTGGATGGTATTAAAACTGGCTGCAATGTATCAGTGTTGGGTCAATATGGTCCCATAGAACAGGAAATATTTACACTCATAGTCTGCCTCCGGGCCGGACATGCGATACGAATGGGTAAAACCCATCCATAAACAGTCGGGAAATCTTTCTCCTGTACGGCTGGTTATCTGCGTA
>CM060315.1:77415933-77423433 GCA_030674185.1 Monoplex corrugatus
TTTTTTCTTTTTGTAGAGTTGGAAGGGGTAAAAAGGGGGAGGGGAAATAAGGAGAAGGGACCCAAGTAATTGCCCCTCCAGCAAAAGGTTGGAGGAGGATCGAAGCAAAACATCAGTGTACTCTCAGGGTTTCTCCAGCGTTCGATAGACATGTCGCTCTCAGTCCTTCACTCAGACAGAAACCGTTTTTCTTATTCTCCCGTTGGAGGGTAAAAAAAGGAAACCAAAAGGAAAAAAAAAAAAAAAAGAAAAGAAAAAGGAAAAAGAAGAAGAAGAAAATAAAAGAAAAACGAGGAAAGAAAAGAAAAGATAGAAACAAGAAAACAAGAAAAAAAAGTACGAAGAAATGAGAATGAAAAAAAGAAAAAAAAGGAAAAAAAAAAAAAAAAAAAAGAAAAAAAAAGAAATAATGGTCAAGCCATTCTTACTTCTTTTTCCCTTTAAACTATTTGAAAACTCCCGGTCTATTTGTTTGTCTGCCTATTCGTTGTCATTTGTGCCTCCAAGTTTTACTAAACCATTCATGGCTTTGGCAATGTTTTTGAGTTCCATTTCCGTCGGCCCTACTTTTCTCTTGCTGCGTTCCCATCTTCCACCCCCGGAACCCCGTCTTCCTATTTTGATATTTAGGTTCTGGATGGGGTTCCAACCAAAGCAAATAATGTTAGGTCATATTGTTTGGCGACTGGGTTGCTTTTTGAGTATCGAGGGGACTAGTCAAATCTTATCTAATGGTCTTAATTAGGCCAACAATTGCGAAAAAATATATTTAGATACTAGAAGAGCTACTACTACATAAACAACAATAAAAACAACAAGAACAACAAGTACTACTATTTCTACTACTGCTACTTCTACTACTTGCTGTTATTATTACTACCACCAACACTAAAGCCAACAACAACAGCAGCAGCAGCAGCAACAATTACAACAACAACAATGGCGACGGCGACGGACGACGATGCTGCTGCTGCTAATAATAATAATAATGATAATAATGATAATGATAATAATAATAATTATAATATTAATACTAAATGACGACGACGACGACGATGATGATGAAATGATGATGATGATGACGACGACGTACGACGACGACGATGATGATGACGATGACGACGACGATGATATAATAATAATAATAATAAAAACATAAATAATAATAATAATAATAAAAGATAATACGATAATAATAATAAAAATAATAATAATAATAATAATAATATAATAATAATAATAATAATAGTAATGATGATGATGATGATGATGATGATATAATAATAATAAAAATAATAATAATTATAACCCAAAACGTGCACTTCCATCATTCGCTAAAACATTCACTCACAATAAAGAAAACTGAAGGGTACAAATCACCACAGAGAGAAAAGACATTCTAGAATGAGGAGATTATTTGTGTGGCTTGGCGATCTCGATGTTTACATTTCATGCCTTTTTGTTTTTGTTTGTTTGTTTGTTTGCTTCTCTGTCAAGTCATTCATTTCTTTACGTTTTGTTTTCTGTTGCGACCTTCTGCGAATTTGCAAGGTGCCAATATATGTCTGTGTTAGTTTTTGTTTTTGTCTCATTCATTCATTCATTCATTCATTCATTCATTCATTCATTCATTCATTCATTCATTCATTCATTCATGCATGCATGCATGATTCATTCGTTCGTTTGTTCGTTCGTCATCATCATTCATTCATTCATTCATTCATTCATTCATATTCATTTATCCATTTATCCAGTTATTTATTAGTTTTCGTGTTGTTTTGTCTCCCGAGAATCTGTAAGATGCAGGCACATTTTTTTTATCTATTTATGTATTTATCTATTTATTTCTTTGGTCGTTTTTGTTTTGATGCCTCTTGTGAGTTTGTAAGACGCAGATGCATTTGTTTATTTATTTATGTTTATCTATGTTTTTCTTTAGTAGATTTTGTTTTCTTGTCCCTTGTGAGTTCGTAAGACGAAGGCGCACTTATTTATTTATCTATTTATTTTGTAGCTGGCTCATGTCAGTTTGTGAAATGCCAGAAAGACATCAATTGATTTAGTTAATTAAATCATATGTATGTATGTACTTTTTCCTCCTTTCATTTTGCCTGTTTGTTTCACTTTTTGGAGGAATCTCTCGTTTTGTTTCGTTGTTTCCGTGCGGGTTGCAAGGTGCGGGTCTGTTTACCCAAAACCGAGCCTGGGAGAATCATATTGCCGTTTCATCAATATAATTATGGATTTGCCCTGCACAGTGGACATTGATTTTGACGGATTTGTCGGAGAAGGTTATCAATTTTCAGGCTGCGTAATAACAGGTTGCTTGTTCAAGGACATTTTCCTCCCAAACCCAAAATTTTTTTTTTTCTATTTTGGAAAAAAGATGGTCAAGCCACTCTAATTTTCCTACTTTTTAATATAAAAATCAGTTAAACAAAACAATCTTGTATAGAACGTTTTTCTGATTGGAAAACTTCGTGCAGCTGAGAAATTTTAACAGCACAGAGAAAATGAATAAGTCAGCCAATACATTATGAAAATGTGACAGATTTGGGGAAGGCGAACACAAAAAGAAGAAAGGCAAAAATGGTTAGGACATGGATGTGTTTGGTGGGTAAAAGATAACGACGTAGCATGGTCAAGGCACAATGATATTCTTCCTTTTCAATAAAATGATGTAGGTGATAAAAAAATTCGGATGACTTTAAAAATAAATCCAGGACTAGTAAACTTTTCGTAGCAAGTTCTCGTTAAGCCACAAAGTCCAAATATAAATACATTCAGTGAATAAACCTTGAAGTTATTACAAGATGTCTACTGAAACATAATGACACTTCCTGACCATGTGATGAAATAATAGGACAGTCATCTGTATATGGATGGATCAGTATATATATTTTTTCTTCTGAGATTTGGACCGTAGATCATTGAGTCAACTAGTTCACGAATGCTCACAGTCAGATGGGCGTGGTCCATTTTAGATGTCACACGGATGAACTGAATTATCATAGTGTCTGCTATTACTGGAGAAAGGAAAGTTTTCAGACTGTCTGTGTATTGATTAATTAATTAATTACTTCATTCATTCATTCTTTCATTCGTTATTTCGTTCATTCGATTGTTTATCTAGTTATTCATTCACTCATTTACTCATTAAATTTTTTTTATCACAACAAACAAACAAAAAACACAAACAAACAAACGAACAAACAAACAAACAAACAAACAAAAAATACAAACAAAAAACAAAACACAAACAAACAAACAAACAAACAAACAAACAAACACATGCTGTGGAAAATGTTTTATTTATTTATTTATTTTATAACGAGAAAACAACATATTTTTCAACAGAATTCTGACCGAACTCATCAGGTCAGACAGGAATTGAAAACAAGGTCATGAATTATCGGATGTCGTTAAACCCGTTGTCACGTGGGAGCTAAACACTACAGGCATAACGAGGTCGCCTTCAAGAGATTAAAAGGACGCTGTGGTTGTTACATGTGATTGCACGATACATGACCTCCGCCTGTGACTTAAGAGAGAGTTGGGAAAAAATCGCTAATTAATCTCTGTCTCTTTCTTTGCATCTGAGTCTGTTTTGTTTGCTTGTGAGTGTGTGTGTGTGTGTGTGTGTGCGTGCGTGCGTGCGTGCGTGCGTGCGTGTATGTGTGTGTGTGTGTATGTGTGCGTGCTGTGTGTGTGTGTGTGTGCGTGTGTGTGTCTGTGTGTGTGTGTATGTGTGCGTGCGTGTGTGTGTATGTGTGTGTGTGTATGTGTGTGTGTACTTACATCTCTCTCTCTCTCTGTCTCTTCGTCTCTCTCTCTCTCTGCTCTCGTGGTTGTGTGTGTGTGTGTGTGTGTGTGTGTGTGTGTGTGTGTGTGTGTGTGTGGTGTGTGTGTGTGTGAGAGAGAGAGACAGAGAGAGAGAGTGGTGTGTGTGGTGGTTGTTTGTCTGTCTGCCTGTTAGGTATTATTACTAAAACAATGCCAGTATTAGTGTGAACACTCTCTCTGTGTCTGTCGTTTTGTTTCGGATTGTTTTTCTGTGTGCCCGTCTCTCTATTCTCCTATGCGTGCGTACGTGTGTTTACACCCTCGCACGCGCGCGTGCGAGTGGACGTGCGCCTACACGTATCTGTGGACGTGTTATCATCAGTGCACTGGACTAAACTGTATTGTTCGCTATACATAGAAATCTGGTTATTACCAAGTCACATCCTGGAGTGCAGTTTAGAGGTCGGGGGTTTTTCAAGAGGGCTCATCGCATTCCGACAAGTTCCATACGCACCCACCACCCAAATCTGCCAACAATTATCTGGCGGGTTTCTTGAGTCTCCACAAAACCGTTTGTGTTGGCACGGTTTTGAAATGGAGAGGGAGGTGGCTGGCGAACAGGACCTATGAAGCACAAAGCTGACATCATCAGAATGATTACAGCATTAAGTTGTGCAGAGAGCCGGCTATTTTTGATTGAACCTTTTGACTCCTGCATCCTGTCCACAGACACATGTAGGCGCACGTCCACTCACACGCACGCGTGCTAGGATGTAAACACACGTACGCACGCATAGAAGGAGAATAGAGAGACGGGCACACACACACACACACACACACACACACACACACACACACACACACACACACACACACACACACACACACACACACAACAACAAACAACAACAACAACAAACAATCCGAAACAAAAAGACAGACACAGAGAGAGTGTTCACACTAATACTGGCATTGTTTTAGTAATAATATGTAACAGGCAGACAGACAAACAACCAGCCACACACACACATGCAAAGCAAAGAATTAACCCTTTTATTACCTCACTCTATCCACAATCTTCCTGCAGGAAGCTGGTGGGTGTGGTGAGGGAATCAAAGGGTTAAGTTTTTGCAATTGGTATAGAGGGTGCGGAAGTCAAAGAATTAATGTTGCAGGCTGGAATTAAGTTCGGAGACATGAGATCTTGAGTCCGCGACTCTACCAACGCAGCCATCCAGCCTTCGTAACGCAGGTGAACTGAATGAACTGCACTTGAAACAATACACACATGTCAGGAGAAACAGGACGGCAATGGCTTTTATGAAGTGGGCAATACAGTACACCAGATGTTAAAGCTGCACCGCCGGTGGCAGTGTTTATTCGTATTTAGACAAGTACTCTGATGGTTGTCAGATTGGGAAACACACACACACACACACAGACACACACAGAGACACACAGACACGCACACACACACACACACACACACACACACACTCACACACACGCACAGACTATACATACAACACACACACACACACCACACACAGCATACTACACACAACATACACACACAGACAACACACACCACACACACACACACACACACGACGCACACACACAAAACACACACTCTCTCTCTCTCTCACCACACACACATACACACACACACACACACACACACACATACACACACACACACACACACACACACACACACACACACACACACACACACACACACACACACACAACCAAGTATTTACGGGTGTTACAACACGATTTCTCACCCCTTGCACAGTTTCCTACCCGGCTAGGAAACCGTGTTAAAATTGAGGCACTCGAGACACGGTTTCTCACCCCTTCGCCCTGTTGAGAAAACGTGTCAGGAATCGGCATATTGACACGTAAATACACTGAAGTCGATCTTGGTTTCGTACGATTATCATATATCAAAGCTCATCAATATTGATTACCTTGGTCAAAGTCACAGGGATCATGAGGATAGAGTCACTCAGTAACAAAAATAGGAACATCTCTAAAATTTGACACACACATAGGCCTTGTCCTTGTCAATAACTTGTATTCTTTTTATTGACGTCCTTCAAAGGAGAGAGATGTTTTTAAAATTGAAATATTCGTCAACATAAAAATGCTGATAACTGTGTCACCTTAGCTAGTGGATCGATTCCAGTGAAACTCGTAACATAAACTAATGACATAATGTATTAATAGTGAACAGTATTAATTTTCAAAACTTTAATCAAAGGTCCAGGTCTCAGAAGCCACATGAATAAATTGGCATTTTCAACAACTGTCCTTGCTCTTTTTCTTAAATGTCAGCCATCCCAGGGAGAAAGGTGGCAGGATGGTTCAACGTTCGCCTGCCAATAAGTAAACTCGAGGTTCTAGGGTTTCCCGTTGAGATCTCGACTTTCCTCTTCAATTTGACCGGAAAATTCAACTAAACGTCTTGTCCTTCGAAAGGGGACGAAAAAACAGCCGGATCCATGTGCCATCTGGCCTACGCACGTTAAAAAAAAATCTCACGGCAGTTGAAATTCGTGAAGAGCAGGGCATTTATCGGGCTGCCCTGGCATAAAATATTGGAGATATACGTTCATTTCCTAGGTCCCTCCCATTGAAGACTAATTAGCCTTCTTGCCTTTCTGAAGTTTTGGGAAAAGTGAGTGGCGCCGTACGTGGCAACGTGCTCTCAACCGGGACAGTAGCCTGAGTTTCACATGGCAAAATGTTCTATTGTGACAAAATGAATATGAATAAATAAACAATGAATAACAAACAATAATGAGTTCCCGCCATTTTCTCCTGGTCAACGAAACATCTAATGGGTCTTGTTTTTCCACTAGGTTTGTGTATTTATTTATTCTTTCTTTTTTTTCTTTTTTCTTCTTTTTTGTTCTTTTTTGTATACACTTGACAAAGGCTAGTTCGCAGAAAATTTGCGCCTGTCTTGTTTTGTACGCGTTCTCATTCTATGGCTGTGTTTCTGGTACCTAAATCTCAGCCGTTAATTTAGAAAGAACCTTACAACTTTTGACAAATACATGTGAATACATTATTCTAATTATTGTAGAAATATCATTGACAGCGATGCACAAGTCAAGTGCACAGATGGATTACAACCAATGTTTTGAAAAAATAGGGAAAGTTTACACAGAAATGTATCCCTACTAATGGCAGAATATCTACTTATTCAAATGTTGTGATTTTAACAGCATTAGAAGACACTTCAGTAATCTCTCGATCGGTGCATAAATGAATGAGAGAGGGAGAGAGAGAGAGAGAGAGAGAGAGAGAGAGAGAGAGAGAGAGAGAGACAGAGAGAGAGAGAGACAGAGAGACAGAGAGAGAGAGAGAGAGACAGAGACAGAGACAGAGACAGAGCTGTGGGTGAGAAATCATGCCAAGCGAAAAAGTCACCTATGCCCTTGTGTGTTACATGATTTTTTCACCTGGATAAAACATCGTATAGGGGTATAGAAATCCTGTTGTAACGCACGTGCAGTACTCTTTGATGATTAATAATACAAAACAACAACTTAAAGTAACTGTCAGCATTTAAGCAAATAAAAACCAGAAATACACGAAAATACAAAGAGAACGCGTGTTCAATAAACAAAACAAGAAAGCACAGATTTTCAAATAAGCTGTCTTTGTCAAACGCACGTACAAAAAAACATTAAACAAGGGTAG
>CM060315.1:77428433-77435933 GCA_030674185.1 Monoplex corrugatus
TTTTTACATGTTGATCTACAACGACATAACGATGGGTTATATTTTTTCAAACTTATAGATTTGTGGAAACTCACTGGAATGACCATATGAATCAGATGCTGTAAAGATTTATCCAAGAAAAAAAATGATAGATTGTTCCACAGATTTTGTGACCACAAGCACAAATTCCATGGGATCTAACTGAATGTCACACACAGAGATAGGCGAGATCACAAAGAAAACAGACAAAATGATCACATGTAAGACGATATTGTAAGTTCTCAGTCCAACAATTATTTGGGAACGAGAAAGAAAAAAACAATACTAAAAGAAGGGGCACATTAGAATTAAAAGAAAACAAAATAAAGACAATGGGCAGATTAGAACTGAATACTGAAATAAATTTCAATGAGGGGGAGTTGTGAGGAATTGGAAATATTGGAAAGGGGTGAGGCAACGAATTAAGTGAGGGGGCTGCAGAGGTGGAGGGGCGGAGGAGGAATCGGCCAGCCCTAATAACCCGTCAATAGGATTGCTTGTTCCGGGGCTGATTTATTCCCCCTTGGCAGCAATAAAGAGCTGAATATAGAACTGATGCTAACAGTAACACAATGAAAAAAGTTTCCGGGAGAGGACGCTCTTGCTGAACTACTGACTGAGTGCAGAAGCTGAATATATTCTGATTCCCTACACAAAGGCCCAGTACAATTGCCCAGGCGTGTGAGTCATATGCATGAATGAAAACAAAAACAAACAAACAAACAAACAAACAAACAAACAAACAAACAAACAGACAAACAAACAACAAACAAACAAACAAACAAACCGAAAAGTCATGTCACGCTGACAATTCTCCCGATTAGATAAAACATTATATTCGTGACCTTGAAAATACACTATGCTCGATTAGAACTGTATAGTCGTAAACCTGCAATATACTAAATGCAATTTATAACACGATTATTGGTAAAGATAAACGAATAAATGATATGAAAAATATTTGATGACTGTTTGAAATTATGACTTGACGCCTTTTTCTGATATCATTTGACTTTAAAAAAAAGGGCTATGAGCAATCTAGATTGATTAATTCATGTGTCTTCCAGTCATGAACCAAGTTTACCCGACTGTGACTGAAATGTTCGGAAAGAGCAGAGGACCAACTTTTATACTTTTATATGGATCTACAAACTAATGAAATTGAATCATGCCTCTCAAGCTTATGTATTCGCCTTATCTCACTGGAATGGATGTATGACCCCCTTGGCACCCTTGTTTTATCATTAAAAACAAAACCATCGACAAACATGACCAAATTGTCGCTCACATTGTCTCAACACATAGAGTTGTCAGAAGACGATCTGAATAAGTCTCCCTCAAACAAAAATGGAGAATACAAAGAAATCAGACGAATGTGTTACAAAGAGAAGAATGGGCAAGCTCTCTTGTTCAGAAATCGTTTTGGACGTAGAATTAAAGATAAAAAAAATATCAAAGAAAGAAGAATGGAAGAGGAAAGAAATTAGAGATGAGTGATTTCAATGCGAGGGAGTTTCCGAGGGAATGGAAAAGAGGAAGAGACTAGAGATGGAATTTGCAAAGAGAGTGGTAACAAGGGTGGGAGAGGGATATGACAAGAAGGATCGACTTAACAATAGGTTGTAGCAGCAATAACAGAGGTGAATATAGAGCTCAAGTTAACAATGAAAAAAAAAACTTTGATAGGGGGTGGGGTGGGGGGAGCAGGGAGAGGACAGAGTTGGTGAATTGATAATTGAATTCAGATCAGGGGATGAATACATCCTGATTCCATACACGAAGGTCCAGTAGAATTGTTCTAGTCGGGGGAAAACCTAAATCAGTCAGGCCATAATAGTAAAAATCCTTTCAGATGACGTGTATATATTTGTGATTTTGAAATATATGCCATGCTCGTTTAAATTTAGAGAATCTTTAGCCTGTGCTGCGCAAAATTTATAACATGAAAGCTACTAAAGATCTAGGATGAATCTGAATATGTTTGACAATGTTCTATAAATTGTTACTACAAGAAGAGATTGACCTGATTTTATCTTTCTGCATCACTGTGATTTAAACACTAGGTAATGCACTGCGTACTTTTTGTTTGTGTTTCCTCCCATAAGTATCAAATTATAGCTGAATTTTGTTGGAAATCTGCATCAAAACAGACGAAAAAAAAAAATTTCATTTTTTGTACTTGGATCTTAGAAACATAACAATGAGTCCTACTCTTTCAAGTTTATTAATTTCAATTGTGCAAAGTCGTATGAAGCAGTTGCACGAGACACTTTAGTCTACCTGTCCATTTTAAGCAATTCCATCCACGAACAATTTAGGAAAAAAATCTTTGCTGACATTTAAAAACAGACACGAATGCCACATGGTGATTTTGAACGAATTACACTTAAAAAGAAAGCCAACATCACAACAAAAACAAACAGAATAATTTCAGACAGGATGATAGGCAAACTATCGTTTTCTACAATTGTTTGGGGGGGAGGAAAAATAAAGAATGATAGAAGAAAGAAAGATTTAATAAAGGAGAAGAGAAATTGGATTTGAGTGATGGAATCCGTTTCATTGTGGGGGACTTTCTAAAGTTTGAAATTGAAGTGAGAGAGAGAGAGAGTGGAGTTGGAGGGGGTGGGCATGGTTGATAGGCGGTGAAAGGTTGGGGAACAGTTGACTGTTAATAACCTGTAAATACAATACCTTGTTCCAGGCCTGATTTACTCCCCCTCGCAGCCATAACAGAGCCGATAACAGAGCCGATTACAGAATTAATATTAACAATGATAACAATTGAAAGAAGAGTTTCCGGGAAAGGATGCCTTTACTGAACTAATGAGAGTAGAGGCTGAATGCATCATGCATCCATACACAAAACTCCAGTAGAATTACCCGAGCGTGTGAGTTATATGCTCATGGGAGCTGGATAAAAGCAAAATTAGAATATATCAAAAAACTCTTTTTGGATGAATTTATGATACGTATTGGTGATTTTGAAAAAATCAACCATGCTCATTTAAAACCGATATAATTGTGAAATTGTGCTTAAACTTTTCTGATATAAAAAATTAGTAAAAATACAACACTAAAAAATTAGAACACTGTTTGACGTGAAACACATGGTCAAAAATCTGTCCCAAATCACGATTTAAAGGTTAAAAAGCAAACGATGGCCAGTGTAAATTGGTTTATTTGTCTATCGTCCAGCACAACTAAATATGACATAATTGTGATTAAAAATTTTCCTGGAAACAGTAGACAGTCAACATTTACATTTTTACTTTTGTGACCACACTGATGTGTACAAAAAGTCGTACTTTGAAGTAGTCACATTTATGGCACATCATCAGAATGGAGGTACAAAGAAGATGCTACTGGCTGACCTGAATAAATCTCAATGAAAGAGAAAACTGGAAATTACACAGGAAAGAGACAATCACAAACAGAATGATGCGCAAACTCTCTTGTCCAAAAATGGTTTGGGATGGAGAAAGAAAAATAATAAAAAGAGAGGACGGAAACTGGAATGATGGAATAAATCACAATGTGACGGACTTTCCAAGGATTTGGAAGCTGGAAATAGGGTAAGGGGCAGAATTCGAGACGTGGGCGATAAAGCGAATGGGATGGGACACACATTGACTGGTGTTAATACCCCCGAAATAGGACAGTTTGTTCCAATGCTGATTTAATCTCCCTTGGCAGCAGTGACATGCTGAATATAGAACTTCCGCTAACATTAACTACAATGAAAATAGTTTCGGCCTTGCTGAACTAATGAATGTGTGCAGGAACTGGATACGTCCTGATTTTCTACGCGAAGGTCCAGCAAAACTGCTCGGGCACGTGAATAAGACGCTCATAGGAGCTGATTGAAAAGCAGATTCATTGTCCATACTAACAATCTCCCATTACAAAAAGCATTACATTTGTGATCTTGGAAATGTGCTATGTTTATCTGAAATTAAACAATCGTCACATTTTTTCTGTGTTTTACGACTAAGATAAACATTTTTTTTCTTGCAACTGACACATGGTTAGGCTTCCGGGAACAATCCAAAGAATGTCTGGGAAAGAACGAATGACACTGAGAAAAACTAGATTTATTGGACGTAGGGGAAGTTTCAACAGTTGGGGGGTAGACATAATGCTACCAATTTTGAAGAACTTCTAGCACCAAAAAACAACAGGAGACAACAGAATGACAAAAGCGAGATTACACCTGTACCGGAAGAAACAAAAAGAAAGACCAAAGAGAGGTGGGTGATCAATCTATCAGATCGCCAACTCACTAAACCTGAACAGGAAGTACTAGAGAAAGGACTAAATTTCGCCGTAGCCCCTAACAAGCTTCCAGTGGTAGACCTCATCACAAGCATTGAAACAGCTTGCAGGTATATTGGCCCTAATTCAGAAGAAGCCACACACTTAAGATCAGACTGTGTCAGAATCATGAAACAGGCCAAACTACCGAAATCCAACTTAACACCGGACCAAAGACGGGCTCTGGCGGATTTAAAGAACGAACACGCCACGATGATCCTACCAGCTGACAAAGGTCGTGCCACAGTCATCATGCCTAGACCCATGTACTATGAGAAGGCAAGCAAACTTCTGGAAGATACTACAACATATGAACGCCTCAAGAAAGATCCTACTTCCAAGTTTTCCAACAAACTGAAAGACACACTGAAACGCCTGAAAGAGACGGACCGCCTGTCATTAGAACAGTACAGGAAATTATACCCAACTGTGTCCGACGTCCCCAAGTTCTATGGTCTACCCAAAGTCCACAAGAAAGAAGTCCCCCTCCGTCCCATAGTCGCATCCAGAGGTTCCATCATGTATGAGACGGCTAGATTTGTGGCGGACATCCTATCACCTCTCGTAGGACACACAGATCATCACATCCACAACAGTGCTGACCTAGTGGAAAAACTGAGTAACTACACCCTCGCTCATGATGAACTCCTTGTGTCATATGATGTCTCTGCCCTATTTACCAGCGTACCAGTGAAAGAAAGCATAGAGATCATACGCCGAAGGTTACAAAACGACCAAACCCTCCACCAACGTACATCTCTCACAGTGGACGACGTATGTGAACTCTTGTCCTGCTGCCTCACCACCACCTACTTCACCTTCCAAGGTGAATTCTATCAACAAAAAGAAGGAGCAGCCATGGGCTCCCCAGTAAGCCCAATAGTAGCCAACCTGTTCATGGAGGATTTTGAAGAGAAAGCATTGGCTTCTTTCCACTCCCCACCACGATACTGGGGGCGCTACGTAGACGACACCATGACTATCCTCCCCCAGCAACTGGTCGAACAGTTCACAGAACATCTGAACAGCCAACACCCAGCCATCAAATTCACGAGGGAAGTGGAACAGAACAACTCCATAGCCATGCTGGACACCCTCATCACCAGAACTGATGGCATTCTATCCTTCTCGGTCTACCGTAAACCAACTCATACGGACCAATATTTACAGTTCGACAGCCACCAGCCCCTTGAACACAAACTGGGAGTGATTCGAACCCTTACCCACAGAGCTAACACCATATGCAGTACCCAAGAGGCAAAAGACAAGGAGACAAACCACCTGAAAAAAGTGCTCACCATCTCGGGCTACAAAAAGTGGGCCTGGAACAGCCCGGGAGGCAGGAAATCCAACACCGCATCCCAACAGCCAGTGAAACAACACCAGCGCAAGGGACACATCACCATCCCATACGTAGGAGGTGTGAGTGACGCTCTGTCCAGAAAGATCAGAAAACTGGGGGTGGCTGTACATTCCAAACCTTCCAACACCATACGCAGCCAGCTGGTCACCCCCAAGGACAAAACCAGCAAACTCGACAAAGCTGGCATTATATACAGAATAGACTGCCAGGACTGTAACCAACATTATGTCGGTGAAACTGAACGCCCCCTTCAGAAGAGACTAACAGAACACAAGAGGGACTCTTCTCCAGTAGGAGCTCACCTACACGCCGAAAAACATCAATTCAGTGCGGACAATGTCAACATCCTGGACAGAGAAAATAAGTGGTTCCAGCGAGGAGTCAAGGAGGCCATCTACATCGCAGCCACCAACCCCCCGCTCAACAGGGACCGGGGCCGTTACACCCTGCCCCCGGTGTACCATTCTCTGATTCGATCTCGTGAACTGGGTTCATCCCATGTTCGCGAGATCTGAGTAGAGATTCACGCAGACAGCATTAGAGCGCTGACGAAGATGGCGAGAACGCCATCGAAAGCTACGGAACTGTGAGTAGCGATTTTTACACTGTTGGGAGACCTTGTTCTTCAAAATTGGTAGCATTATAGATTTATTGGCTCTATGAGCTGGCTCCCCACCTTGTTTTTCTCCAGCTTTCTTCTAGTGACTAAACTGAGGATGTTTCCAGTTCACGGAAAGGTAGAAAGAATAGTGAAACCATCGGCACCAATCCAATAGTGATTGAAAATCCACAACGGATTATGAACACGATGGAATTCCCTAGTGTCTGTGTACGGGGATTTTCTACCAAGCGCGGCATGAAGATCCACAGGATGAAAAGGGCTGTATGAATACTGTGATGAACGAGTAGCAATGCACAGAGCCAGCACATAATAAGAAAACGAAGGCAGGAGTGAAATCACAGTACCAAAGACGTCCACGCTGATGATTCAGACGATGAATATATACAGACTATTGATGCCAAGCGTCAGAGTCTAAACTTGCCTCCTGCAAGTGCGAAAGAGGAATAGTACAGGCTGGATGAACAAATAGTCCGCAAACAAAATTCGCTGATAGGAAAGAGTATCCTGAAACACAAACTTGCCACTGTTGGAGATACTGCATACTCAATCTCTACGGACACCTACAGAGTAAAACAGACAAAGGTGAAAATATCCCAAAAATCCAAACATCAACAGAGATGGGCAAATCCTGAGGAAAACAAAAGGGAATCACAAGAAACAAATGAAGGCTGTCTTCGAATTGGACAGGCGAGGGTTAGAGAAACTATGGAAGGACCTGAAAGCGAAACACAGAGCCCTTAGCAAAGTGTAATCAGCAAGGAGAAGGAGAAAAAAGGAGATCCAAGATTACTTCTTCAGAGACCTCTTCCAGTTTGCTAGAAAACTATTCAACCAGCCAAATCCGAGACATTCAAAGTGTCAAAGAAGTTGTTGAACAGCTTCTCAGGAAAGATGTTCCTACCGTCAGAGCGGAGCACCACTTGAAATCCAGGGTCATGTGTGGCCCGCGACGCCAAGGAGAATGTTTAATGACAAGCTTCAAGCACTGGGTGAAGTAAAGAAAATGGTTAAGAAGCCTGAGCTAAATCATCCCCTGAACCTAACGGAATATCCTATCTGCTGTATACAAAATATCCAAACGTCCTTGAGTGGTTTCACGAACTGATAAGATAAGCATGGAGGGCCTTAAAGATCAGCAACTATTGGATGATAGCTGATGGGGTGTACATTCCAAAAGAACAAA
>CM060315.1:77440933-77443433 GCA_030674185.1 Monoplex corrugatus
AAAATATGGTAAGAGATCCCACATTTCTTCAGGCAAACTTTGAGAGGCGATTTTCACGTTTTCACCCTTGCTCATGCTGATCATGTAGTATGTCCAACTTTAATAAACAATATGTATTTCCCAATGAAATAGATAAACTATTTGAAATACATAATGAATAATAAACAGAAAAAGAAAGCATATGCAAATACGTAAACTATTAGCTAAATTAACACAGGTGAAAAATAGAAAAAAAATCACAGCAAATAAATTAGCTAATAGGAGATAAAACAGACATAATACTAAAGAGTGGGCAAACTCCAGTCACAAACAGAGAAACACAGAAACAAAACAAAATCTTTACCACGAATGACATAATTCCATTTCACCATAAATAAAATAAATAATCAAATATCATTCACGAGACAGACAAAAGCTACCACTGCAAAGATAACAGCTTTCCAAATTTAAAAAAGTCACGAAAGAAACAACAGACACTAGGGGAAAAAGTAACAAACCCTATCATCAGGTTAAAACCGCATTCCGATCATGAACAGGAATACACAAGCCAGACACAAAACGGAAAGAGCGATACACGATTGGATTGGCCAGACTTGATCCAGCTGAAGCCAGATCCCGTGCAATGATTGGATGTTATACGATTATTGGCTTCCTTCCGACAGGGCAGGTTGTGACCTGTTCCTCTGATCTGCTATGCACTGAATGGGAAAATTTGACAGTGAAGAAGGCTGTCCATGTTGGGCAGGGAGGAAAGTGAAAGAAGAGAGAGAGAGAGAGAGAGAGAGAGAGGGGAGAGAGAGAGAAAGAGAGAGAGAGAGAGACTGATATATACACATGCATTCACATAGATATACAGAGAGAGAGAGAGAGAGAGAGAGAGAGAGAGAGAGAGAGCCTGATATATACACATACATACACATAGATACACGTAGAGACAGACAGACAGACAGACAGACAGACAATAGACAGACAGAGGGAGAGAGTGTGAGTGAGAGAGAAGCCTTGTTAACAGTTCTGTTAGTAGACAAAACCGGATTTATAGGTATAGGAAAGAATAACGAGACAGCAGGAGTTTGTTCGCCCTGCCATAACGGTCAAATTTTGGTCAAACTCTTAAAGCATCGTTTGTATGACGGTGACTTTCAATGTACATGTAAGATGCGCAGTCTGCAGCCCAGGATGGCCTTCTCACACATGAAATGGTGCTCTGAAACTGTACCATGTACCATGAGACATTTAACAAATTGTTGTTAAGCAAATTACATTCCAGATTTTTTTTTTTTGCCAATTGTCGAGGTCACTTAGTGATTCAGTTCTTAGAGGTTTAACACGCTATATCCATAATAAAATCAAGGTCAAAGATGCATCTTCCAAACTCACAATCAAGACAGAACGTATGTAAACGCAATGGATGTAAGTCTCATATTGACAAGGAATGTAAATGTCTATGTGGGCGGCTGTCTGCCTGTTTATTTGTCATGTTCTATTTTTGTCTTTTGATGGGGGGTAGGGGGAGAGGGGGGGGGGAGAACTTTGCAGCATGGCATAACCACCTCTCTAAGGGAACGTATTATCAAGCATTAGATGAGAGGAATGGGGTTGGAGAGACGAAGGCTAGAAAAAGACAAAGAAAAACAAAGTAACAGGGAGAAAAAAACAACGTCCAAACGCTGCGGTTAATGTTGGCTCAGCTCTTCAGCTTTTTTATGTCTGACGTGTTGACTGACAAGACGTGGAAAGAAAAAAGCTGCTGGAAGGAGAGAGGGTAAATAAAAAAAAAAGTGTGCTGATGGTGGGAGAGGTAGAGGGACAGAGGCTGGGGAGGTTCGGAAAAGAGAAGATACCATGAGGATGGGGAGTGGAAGAGAAAAATATGAAAAATGTGCAGCTCGTAAAACGCGGATAGATGTCGATAGAGACAAATGAACAGTCAACTGACAAATGGGAGAACAGGAAAACATTGGAGGGGGAGAGGGATTGGGAGGAGAGATAGAACGAGGAATGGAGGGAGGGAGGGAGAGAGGGAGAGAGAGAGAGAGAGACAGACAGACAGATAGACAAACAGACAGACAGATAGACAGACAGACAGACAGACAGACAGACAGACAGATAGACAGAGAGAGAGAAGAGGAAAGAGAAGAGAAGAGAGAGAGAGAGTATTAACTTTTCTTTACTCTATCCTTTCTTTTATTTGAATTTAACGTTATCTTCTATCTTGCTTTCAGTTCGAATTGCATCAAATTCTTTGACATTTCAAAGCTGGATGCCAGATTAAAAGAAAGAGAAGAAGAAGCAGATGAAACAGAAGAAGAGACACGCTCGTATGCACACACACACATACACATACACAGACAAATACACAGACGTAGACAGACAGACAAACACACACAACACACACACACACACACACACACACACACACACACACACACACACACACACACACACACACACACACACACACACACACACACACGCACGCACACACACACACACACCA
>CM060315.1:77448433-77475933 GCA_030674185.1 Monoplex corrugatus
TCACCCGTTGATCAGTCAGGCGAGACGTCCGGTCGCCAGGTGATGTAATATTTACTTTACAGTTGAATGACAGCCATTAACACACTGTTTGGTGAATAGTAGTATGAACCAAAAGTGCCCTTACCCACTACACTAAGTGTGCTGTCATGGTGATTGAATATTTAACTTCAGATCTGTCTTTGATGCTGCTGCTTATGATACTTCTGTTAGTATTTGTAGTAGGACTACTACCACTTCTACTACTAGTATCAAAGAGGAAAGTATCTATGTACGTACTATTCTCTTTGTACTAGTACCATCACTATCACCAACACCACTGTGGGATTGGGATTATTGTTCAAAACGCTTTGCATTATAAAATCTAATATACAATTCAGTATAAATAACACAGTGCAATATAAATAATTGAAATAAAACTATCGGGCGTACTTCATGCTTATATCTGCCTGATATGGGTATCACCAATTTACATTTGAACATTCATGACACCCCTATGGTTATCTTGTAAATACACGCAAATATCCGTCTTCAAAGAGAATCAGTTTCAGTATGGTTATGTGTAAATAAAGACATCCACTTTTTGTGTTTGTAAATGTTTATTCGTCTGTCTGTGTGTCTGCCTATCTGTTTCTGTTTGCAGGTACCTTATAATATAGTATCTGTGTGTGTGACTTCAAAGGGTTTATCTTCTCCAGCTTAACAAAACGCCAGGGAGTTTAGCTGATCTATTGTTATGTCCTAGGGAGAAGAGTGGCAGAATGGTTGAGACATTCTCCTACCAGTAACTAAACTCGAGGTTCCAAGGTTCGTTTCCCGTTGAGGCCTCGACTTTTTCCCTCTAGTTTGACCGGAAAAACAAGCTGAACGTCTAGTTCTTCGGAAGGGGACAAAAAGATCAGACCCGTGTGCCTTCTGGATGCGCACGCTAAAGATCCCACGGCAGATGAAAATCATGAAGAGCAGGGCATTCGTGTTACTGCCCTACTATAAAAAAAATGTTCATTTCCTGGTTCATTCCCTTGCTGGCTGATTAGCCTTCTTGTTTTTCTAACATCTTGGTTAAAAAGATGAATATAAATATGAAAGCTGGTGACTTAGTTTCTTTTCTTGTGTGTGTGTGTGTGTGTGTGTGTGTGTGTGTGTGTGTGTGTGTGTGTGTGTGTGTGTGTGTGTGTGTGTGTGTGTGTGTGTGTGTGTGTGTGTGTGTGTGTGTGCGCTTAACAGAGCAAATTAGCAGAACATTTGCGCCTGTCGTGTTTCTTTAATTAAACGCGCGTTTTCATTCTGCCTTCACGTGTTTCTGATTTCTATATATAAACAGTCATATGAATTTTAGAGGCAGACAGACACAGACACACAGATGGACATACATATACACACGTCGACAGACAGACAGGTAGACCTATACACAGCCCTGTCTCATGTCGATTGGAACGAAATGTCAGTCACGTGTACATATGTCTCTGCCAGCTGTATAAAAAAAAACTGTCAGGCTTGTCGAAGTGAGACAAACGCTATTTAGACGATACATAGGTCAAACTGCTTTCAAGGTTATAATATTTCAGGCACGCAGATGCTGAAAGGTTAGTGTGTGGAGAAGCTATATGAAGGTTATTTGATATTTTCTTTCTGTGCACTGGAATAACTGAGGGCCTTAGATATCTGTAGATGTGTGTTCTATTTCTTGGGGTCCTTTTGTTTCGTGTTTTTGTCTTAGAAGAGATTTCCAATTTTGGAAGAATGTGTAAAGTGGCAGATTGTTTTAAAGATGATGGGCAAACTATGTAGCACGGATGTTATTTGATTTATTTCATTTTGTCAAATCGTTTTCCCACGTTTCTGCTGCCCCATATTTGCACTGCTCCTATCCCCACGCTGCTCGTTTTGGCTCTCCTTTTTGAACTGTTCTTCACACCAATGGAACTAAAACAGTATAACAATAAAAAATATGCTTGGTATCGACGTAGGTGCACAGTTTAAGTCGGGCTACTTTGAATATGTTTATGTTGTATTGCGCTGCTTTTTCTCCTGAAACGTTGTTGTTATGAAATGAGTTGTAGACCTTGACTTAAAGGCCTTCACAGCCCTTGTCAATAAAACGTCAAAATGTCAGAGTGTCAAGTATCTTGTGTGTCTGCCTACCTATCTGCCTGCCTGTCTGCCTGTCTGTCTGTCTGTCATCTGTCTGTCTGTCTGTTTGTCTGTCTGCCTGTCTGTCTGTCTGTTTGTCTACCTGTGTCTCCCAGCGTCTTTCCTCTCTTCCATACTCACTGCACTCTTCTTTTTCTTGTCACATGAATGTTTATTTATTTATATCAATCTATTTTGAACGAAGGATACCTAATCTAACACA
Source organism: Monoplex corrugatus (assembly GCA_030674185.1). Taxonomy (NCBI): domain Eukaryota; kingdom Metazoa; phylum Mollusca; class Gastropoda; order Littorinimorpha; family Ranellidae; genus Monoplex; species Monoplex corrugatus. The sequence continues at coordinate 77,450,787 of CM060315.1, forward strand.
GCAATATTAGATATTCTCTCAAGTAAGCTTATTACTCATTTTCATCTGTTAAAGAAGTGATGCTTGTCCGAATACGCGTACAATTCACAGTATTCATTTACAGCCTTCGATCCTTATCAGACAGTATCATCCTACCCCTCTCCATATGGTCTGATCCCTCGATCCTATTTAACACACACACACACACACACACACACACACACACACAAAACCACACACACACACACACACACACACACACATACACACACACACACACACACACACACACACACACCACACCACACCACACCACACCACACACACGCACACACACACACACACAGACACACACACACACATACACATACACATACACATACACATATGCACACACATATGTATATATGTGTGTGCATATGTGTGGTGTGTTATATACATATATATATATATATATATACATATACATATATCTATAAATATATATACGTGTATATAATATATATAAATATATATACGTATATATATATTATATATTATATTTTATATAAAAATATATATACGTGTGTATATATGTGTATACATATGTGTATATATATATATATATACGGGTAAACGCTATATCGTAAACAGTGTTGGGAGTAAGATGGTACGAAATTTCACATTAAAAAGAATGTATGACTTTTCTTCTGCTTGGACCATTTTCTACACAGAGCTGAACGTGCTATGGGCTCATTAAGAAGATTGGGTCCACACAGTTGACTCTCATCTCGTTTTATGAAGACGCCAGATTGTGTGACCAAATCTGAAACTCTCGGGCCTGATCGACGCCATGATATGTTATCATAGTAAGCGTAGAATACAGTGATGCCATGCAGTTTCAATCTTGGGTGGAACTACGTAGCATCATGATCACTCTCCCTATTTTCATGAAATCATCAATCCTCATAGATTCGTGAAAATTTACCAGATTCTGGTTGGCCTTTCATGCCCTGATCTTGAAGTGACCTCTGTTTCCGTTTTCTCTACTGCTTCCGTTCCTGAGGCTTATTCAACTTGGGATATCTTCTGTCAGTAGTTTATGGGGGCTGCCATTGAATGGCTGTAGTAGACATCTCCTTACTTACTGGTCCCACGATTGAGCAATGACTATCGTTAGTTTCCTTTGGGTCTAGTAGACAGTGTAAACGCCATCGGAATGACCAAGCAGCAGTGCAAGTTCTCCTCTGGAGGGTGACCCATGGCGGTCTGACATCGCTGGGTCATGTGGGTTACTGGAACTGGGATTCGACTGAATAAACTTGGGGCTGGTGGTGTGTTGTTGAGCTAGTATGACCAGCATGAAATCAACGCCACTGAAGTGGCACAGACATTGGGACAAAAAATCTTAAATTTCTGTTTAGACCAGCTTCGTGAGGACAGTGGTTACGTTTTCTCTCTTGCTCATGTAAGATCTCCCAACTAAACAGATCATTATGTTATGTTTCTCAGTGATATAAACAATTTAAAAAGAAATTGAAACAATAAAATGTCGAAAATAAAGGAACAGTACATATATGAAAACCATAGGAAAGTTTTCAACAAAATAATTCTGAAATATTTCTTTAAAATGGAAGTAATGAAAATGTCAGATGAATAACTGATAAGGAATAGAATTAAACACACACACACACACACACACACACACACACACACACACACACACACACACACACACACACACACACACACACACACACACACACACGAGACAAACTACATACACAAAAGAAAATACAGGGAAAGCAATATTTGGCCACACTGCAACTGCATTCCAAAATCAAATAAATGAAGACAAGACAGGCAAGAGCATGAAAAAAATCTCTGGCTGTAACTGCATTTCAAAATGAAATAAATAAATACCACTCGCACAACGCGACAACTGACATACACGAAAAACAAATAAGCAAAACAATCTTGGCAACTGCCGATGGCTGTAACTGCATTCCAAATATGCATCGAATACACAAGCCAGACACAAAACGGAAAAAGCGATACGCGATTGGATTGGCCAGACTTGATCCAATTGGAGCCAGATCCCGTGCAATGATTGGATGTTATACGATTATTGGCTTCCTTCCGACAAGGCAGGTTGTGACCCGTTCCTCTGATCTGATATGCACTGAATGGGAAAATTTGACAGTGAAGAAGAGAGTCGATACACGATGGGAAGATAGGGGGAAGCCATATTAACTGTTCTCTCTCGGTTCCCATCGTAACAGAACTACAGCAATGCTCCAAACAAACCCAGATGCAGAGACAAGGGAAATAAAATAAAGACAAGAGTTTCTTTTCCTGCTGCGTTTGTTGACCTTTTTAATACATTTCTTGTGAAACTGTCACCCTTTTGTCGATTGAGCGTGCGTCCCTTGCAGCCCACTTAGCAAGAAAGTCTATAGTAAGTCTGAAATTGTGCCTCGAAATTCTAGTAGGCCTACGTGCAAGCAATTAAGATGTCCTTTCTGGCGGTGTTTTTTTTTCTTTTAATGTTTAGCATGATAATCATTTGTCAAGACAGTAAATTTAGAACGAGTCTGGGCAGTTTTTATGGCCAGTTAAGTATCTAATTCCCGGAGTTAAAACGACCCTTATCCATCACAAAAGTAATAATATCTTCAGGGTCACAATCTGGTGGCATTATCTCCTCCTCAGGCCTTCCTACTCCTTGCTGACTATTGGTTTTTTACCTCCTCACGTTGTCCAAGATGGTCCGAGTGGATGGAGAGTAGTAGTAAGAAACTTTGGTGAGAGCTGGACAGCAGAAGGTCCTCAGAGGAGAAATCCCATGTCAAACAAGTGTTTCGGCCCCTAACTCCTGATCTCTAAAGGGCCGGGCCACATCCAGGTCATGACCCCTGAATGTCTTTCTGCTAGCACCACAAAGCTGGCACCACCATAATGGCTGGAGACATAAGAGGGTAGGTAACTAACAGGCCAGGTCATGTCGAGGTCTGGAATGAAAAAGAAGAAGGGAGGACAGAGACAGTGATGAAGAAGAAGTAGAAAAAGAAGAAGAAAGAGGAGAAGGAGGACGAGAAAGAATCATGCAAGACGTATTTAAACGAAAGGGCGGGACGCAGTTATCAATCTTAGCAGCTGTTTCACAATTATGCCTGTTACTTTCATTGTTTTCTGTTTCTGTTTTCTGCAAGCAAAGATAGATGTTGCTGTGACTTGCCTTCCTTCTGTAGGGAGAAACACTAGGGTCAGGGTCAGAGATGCAAGGACTAGGAAAAGAAGAGTTTGAAGATTACAGTTCAGAGTTTTACTCAAGAGGGATTCAGAACACTTGTTTAATCCACATGGGTTCCACTCAAATTTGCCAGTAATTATGTAACAGATTCCTTAAGTCTGTGCTAATTCCTAAGAGCTGACAAGGTCTTGAATTGGCCCAGGACAGGGGGAGAGGGCAGAATTGGACCCATTAAACGCAAAGCTGGCACCACCAGAATGCCTGGAGCCGTAAGAGGGTACCAACCCACCAGAATGTGGATAAGCATAAGAAGGCAGCAAACAGTCCAGGTTATATCGAGGTTTGGGATTGAACTCGAGACATACGATCTTGAGACCACGGCTCTATCAGCAAAGCCAACAAGCCCAACAAAGAAGAAGAAAAAGAAATAGACTCAAAAAAGAGAGAGAGACAGAGACAGAGACAGAGAGAGACACACAGAGAGACACACAGAGAGACACAGTGAGAGACACAGAGAGACACAGAGAGACACAGACACATTCACACTCACACACACACACACACACACACACACACACACACACACACACACACACACACACACAGAGGAGAAGAGAGAGAGAGAGAGAGAGAGAGAGAGAGAGAGAGAAACAGAGAGAGAGAGACAGAGACACACACACACACACAGACACACACCACACACACACACACACACACACACACACACACGACAGAGACAGAGACAGAGAGACAGAGTAAGAGAGAGAGACAGAGACAGAGACAGAGAAAGAAAGAAAGAAATAGAACACAAAGCTGCGTCCAAATGCTGAGGTTAATACTGGGTCTTCTCTACAGCTTTCTTATGTTTGACATGTCGACTGATAAAACATAAAAAAAATAGGAGGTATGGAGGTGGGTGAGAGGGTTGTTGGAGGTGATGTGGTGGTGGTAAATAAAGCAGCACAGAGCAGAGGTCTCGGGTGGGATGGAAGAAGGAGGATGCATGATAGTGGTGGTGAAAAAAAAACCAGCAACTGAAATATGTACAACTGCGTAAAACGCAAACATATCGGTGTTTATGGAGACACATGAACAGACAGCTGAAAAAGCAGGCAGATACGAAGACATGACCCGGGGTGTGTGTGTGTGTGTGTGTGTGTGTGTGTGTGTGTGTGTGGTGTGTGTGTGTGTGTGTTGTGTGGTTGTGTGTGGTGGTCGTGGTGCGTGGTGGTGCGTGTGTGTGTGTGTGTGTGTGCGTGTGTGTGAGAACACTGGTGTTCGTGTGTGGAGTGTGTGTGTGTGGTGTGTGTGTGTGTGTGTGTGTGTGTGTGTGTGTGTGTGTGTGTGTGTGTGTGTGTGTGTGTTTTGTGTGTGTGTGTGTGTGGTGTCTGTGTGTGTGTGTCTGTGTGTGTCTGTGTATGTGTGTGTGTTGTGTATGTGTGTTGTGTGTGGAGTGTATGTGTGTATATTGTGTGTGTGTGTGTGTGTGTGTGTTGTGTGTGTGTTGTGTGTCGTGTGGAATGTAGTATATATGTGGGGGGGGGGATATGAAAAGAGAGAGGATAGGAAGAAGAAGAAGAGAGAGGAGAGGAAGAAGAAGAGCAACAACAATAACAATGACAACAAGAAACTGAGGAAGAATGTAAGAAGAAAGAAAGAAAAAGCTGAGTAAGTGAAACTACAAAAATGGGAAAAGAAAAAGAAGAAGAGACAGACACAGATAGGATAGAAAAGTGATGAAGAAGAAGCAGGAAAAGAAGGAGGAGGAGAAGAGAAGAAGAAAAAGAAAAAAAAAAAAAAGAAAAGAAGAAAAAAAAAAAGAAAGAAAGAAGAAGAAAGAAAGAAGTAAAGAAAAAGAGGAGGAGGGATTGTTGAGACACAAAATCGAAGGAAACAGCAGCTGCAACGTCTCAGAAGTGTTCATTAGAGTTCCATTGCGACCGCTTTCGTGTTTTAAACTGTACCGACGAAATTTTTCTTAAATGTTTTATTCTGCCCAATGTGTGTGTGTGTGTGTGTGTGTGTGTGTGTGGTGCGCGTGCGTGCGTGCCTGCGTGTGTGTGTGTGTGTGTTGTGTGTGTGTGTGTGTGAGTGCCGCGTGTGCGTGTGTGTTGTGGTCGTGTGTGTTTGTCAGTCTGATGTTTTCTAGTGTGTGTGGTGTGTGTGTGTGTGTGTGTGTGTGTGTGTGTAGTATGCATTGTGTGCGCTGTGGTGTGTGATTGTATGTGTGTGTGTGGTGTGTTGTCGTGTGTGTGTGTGTGTGATGTTGATGTTTAAATGTGGCGTTGTGTGTATTTGCGTGCGTGTGTGCGTGCGTGCGTGTGTGATGTGTTAGTGTGTGTGTGTGTGTGTGTGAGTGATGTGTGCGGTGTGTGTATGTGTGTGTATGTGTGTGTATGTGTGTGAGTGTGTGTGTGGTGTTATATTCATGGGCACAGTGAATGCGCTATGGTTTTTACTGTGTGATGTGCTATTATTTATGGCGCTTGTGTTGTATTTTTGCGTATTTTGCTTCTGAGTAGTCAGGTGTGCTGTTCATTCCTGTGTGTGTCTATGTTTTGATTTTTGTTGTAGCTGTGCAAATGTCTGAATTTTTCATATGTGTGCGTTTGTGTGTGTGTGTGTAGCATTTGTGTGCGCTTGTGCGTGTGTGCACTTGTATGTGTGTGTGTGTGTGTGTGTGTGTGTGTGCGTGTGTGTGTGTGTGTGAGTGTGTGAGTGTGTAAATGTAGGCGTGTGTGTATTATGCGTGCGTGCGTGCGTGTGTGTGTGTGTATGTTGTGAGTGTGTGTGTGTGTGTGTGAGTGAGTGTGCGAGTGTGTGTATGTGTGTGTATGTGTGTGTATGCGTGTGTGTGTGTGTGTGTGTGTGTATATATATATTCATGCCACATGAATCGACTATGGTTTTTACAGTGTACGTGCATACTTATTTATGGCGCTTGTTTGTATTTTTGCCGTTATTTTTTCTTCTTAGTAACGTCAGGTGTGCTGGCTTCATTCCTATTCTGAAAGTCTATTTTTGAAGTTGTTGTAAGCTTGAAAAAGAGTTCAGTGACTATCCATTGCTTCCACAATTAGAATTATTATTGTTCATGTATTGCATGTAAAAAGATACTTTTAAATGTCCATGAGCTCTTCGTTCTCCGTCTTCTTCTTTCTTTGTCTCATTTTTAACCTTTTGAAAATATCTGTTTGTACGTTTGTCTGTTTAGTTGTCTTCCTGTCTTTCTTTGTCTGCCTTTCAGTATTCTTTGTCTCTCTCTCTCCATAAGTCTGTTTGCTTGCTTATCTCTCTGTATCCGAATCCAGATGGAGGAAAATATTCTCTCTTCTCTATCTCTCTCTCTCTTACATACACACACACACACACACACATACACACACACACACATACACACACATACAGAGAGAGAGAGAAAGTGTGTGTGTGTGTGTGTGTGTGTGTGTGTGTGTGTGTGTGTGTGTGTGTGTGTGTGTGTGTGTGTGTGTGTGTATGTGTGTGTGTGTGAACATTAAAACAACAAGAACAACAAACCCACCTTGACAAATAAGTGAAAAATAGCAATAATATTTAACAAAATAAAAATAAACAAATCCTTGAATTCCTCACTCTGAAAATAACAATTCATATCTCTTTTTTTTTTCATCCACGTCTACCTGTCTTGTCTCTTCTCACTTTGTTCATTCTGAGGCTTGTTCACTAGCTCAGAGATAATAGCATGTCTCTATCTAGATGTCTGTCTCCTCTATGGCTTGTTGCTAGCTCAGAAATGAATACATGTCTCTAGCTCCTGATTTTAAGTTGTCTGTCTCCTCTCATGGCTTGTTGTCCTAGCTCAAACAAATAATAGCATTGTCTTCTAGCTCAAAGTTTAGTTGTCTGTCTCCTCAATGGCTTGTTCACTAACTCAGAAACAATAGCATGTCTCTATCTAGTTGTCTGTCTCCTCAGTGGCATGTTCACTAGCTCAGAAATAATACATGTCTCAATCATGTTGTCTGTCTCTTATGGATTGTTCACCAGCTCAGAAATAATACATGTCTCTGTCTAGTTGTCTGTCTCTTTAATGGATTGTTCACCAGCTCAAAATAATAGCATGTCTCTGTCTCAGTTGTTCTGCCCTCCTCCATGGCTTGTTCACCAGCTCAGAAATAATAACATATCTAGTTGTCTGTCTCCTCCATGGCTTGTTCACTGGCTCGGAAAAAATCATATATCTCTATCTAGTTGTCTGTCTTCTCCATCCCTTTCCTACAATTTTTGTTTACTGTGAGTCTCCCACGGTATGATCGTATCACCAGTCAAAAAGGTTACGCAAACCAAACAGTGCATAGACAAGCCTCCAGGGTATTTCACGGTTGTCCTCTCAGCCGTGACCCGATGATCAATCAGGTGAGACAGCCGGCCTGCCAGGTGATGTAACATTTACCTGTCAGTTGAAAGACGACCATTAAAAAACACACCGCCTGGCTGAGGCAAAAGTGTCCTCCTCACACTACGCGCGAAATATGCTGTGTGTAGTGTGTGTTGGAGTCAACTTTGATGTTGCTGCTGCTGCTGCTATTTATGCTTTTACTATTTAATATTGATGCTTGTGGTGCTATACTACTACTACTACTACTACTGCTCTACTGCTTGTGCTGTGCTGCTAATACTTATGCTATAACTATTTATATTGATGCTTGTGCTGCTATTACTACTACTACTACTGCTGCTGCTGGCTAATACTTATCTATACTATTAATATTTAATATGATATTGTGCTGTTATTATTATATTTATATACTACTACTGCTGCTGCTGCTGCTAATACTTATGCTATACTATTTTCATATTGATGCTTGTGTTTTATTACTACTACTACTCCTGCTGCTGCTGCTGCTGCTCTAACTACATGCTGCTATTACTACTACATACTACTTGCACTGCCTACTACTACTGCTACTGCTGCTAATACTTATGCTACACTATTTAATATTGATGCTTGTGCTGCTATTATTATTGTACTACTTCTGCTACTGCTGCTGCTGCTGCTACTGCTACAACTATTACTACTACGACTACCACTACCACCGTACTACTACCACCACTACTGTTACATTATTACTTACACCTGCTCCAATAACAATTATTTTCTTTACTTATGCATTTTCAGTCATAATGCTTTACAATATGGAATTCAAGCTACTCTCCCTATGGAGAGCTCACCGCTGCATTGTTGTACCACCATTTTTTCCTGTATGCGCGTATTTTCTTTTTACAAATGAAAGTGAATTTTACTATAGGGACAATCCTTTTGTTGCCATCGGCTATTTGCCATGCGCTGAGTGCATTGTCACACGCAGGAATTTGATTTATTATCGAAATGTCATCCCAAAGACAAGTGCCTGGACCATTACTGAAGTTCTAATGGAAAGGAGAGAAAAATCGCTATCCCATCAGTGATTCGAATCCGGTTGTTTTGCACCCTTGGCAGGTGCTTTAATCCTTTCACTCCCGCACCCTGTCCACCAGCACCCTGCATCATCAACCTTGCTAGCAAAAGCAAAAACTTAACCCTTTGACTTCCTCACCCTGTCCACCAGCACCCTGCATCATCAACCTTGCTAGCAAAAGCAAAACCTTAACCCTTTGACTCCCTCACTCTGTCCACCAGCACCCTGCATCATCAACCTTGCTAATAAAGTAAAAACTTAACCCTTTGACTCCCTCACCCTGTCCACCAGCATCCTGCATTATCAACCTTGCTAATAAAGTAAAAACTTAACCCTTTGACTCCCTCACCCTGTCCACCAGCATCCTGCATTATCAACCTTGCTAATAAAGTAAAAACTTAACCCTTTGACTCCCTCACCCTGTCCACCAGCACCCTGCATTATCAACCTTGCTAGCAAAGCAAAAACTTAAGCCTTTGACTCCCTCACCCTATCCACCAGCTCCTGCGGAAGTGCGGGAGTCAAAGGGTTAGCCACTAGACCACACACTCCACTACTGCTGCTGAATTTATGTATGGCTAATGGTTCCAATACATTTCACAGAAAAAAATGTACAAAAAATCCGTTCTATAAAAAGCCCACTTTCATAGGAAAACAAATACTCAGACATATGAAATGGTGGCGCTCCACTGTGGCGACATGCTATCCCCGTCAAGGGCAGCCCATATTTCAAGCAGTTCAATCTGTTGTTTTAAATCTATATGAAATACCAAACTGCAGGATACATGTCAATAAGTTTTTAAGTGATTATGAAAACACATGTACACGTCAGTATACACCACGCATTAGAAATAATCTCTCTCTGTCTCCGTTTTTCTCTCTCTGTCTTTCTCTGTCTCTCTTTCTCTCTCTCTCGGTCTCTCTCTTTGTCTCTCTAATAAGAAAAAAAACAAATAATCAAAACAAAACAAAAAGTGAAATATAAAACAATCAGTCATGTGCTCGTGTATACATATGCCTGTAGCCCCCCCCCCCCCCCACCCCCGCAACCGTAATTCTGACATCGATCACCCCTTCTTTCAAAATGTATGCTTGTGGTCCATATACTTTATTTCAAGCACAAGCAAACTCGCGTTCGCGCACGCGCGCGCGCACACACTCACACACACACACACACACACACACACACACACACACACACCACACACACACACACACACACACACACACACACACACACACACACACACACGCATTGGCGTTCGTTTCCACCTCAAATCTGCGTGAAGCATTTCGATTGTGATCGTGAAAGACAAAAATATTGAAATGAAATGAAATCCATCATGCGCCCACCTCTTTCTGAAAATTTTTGTTTGATTTCCTCTTCTCATCTTCCCATTCTTCCCCCTCCTCTCTCTCTCTCTTTGTCTCTCTCTGTGTCTCTCTGTCTGTCTGTCTGCTGTCTCTCTCTGTCTCTCTTTCTCTGTCTCTCTCTGTCTTTCTCTGTCTGTCCTCTCTCTTCAGTCTCTGTCTGTCTGTCTGTCAGTCTCTCTTTGTTTTTCTCTCTGTCTCTCTCTGTCTCTCTCTGTCTCTCTCTCTCTCTCTGTCTCTCTCTGTATATCTCTCTCTCTCTCTCTGTCTCTCTGTCTGTCTGTCTGTCTCTTCTGTCTGCCTGTCTGTCTCTCACTGTCTTTCTCTCTCTGCCTCTCTCTCTGTGTCTCTCTCTCTCAGTCTCTCTGTCTCTGTCTCTCTCTGTATCTCTCTCTCTCTGTCTTTCTCTCTCTGCCTCTCTGTCTCTGTCTCTCTCTCTGTCTGTCTGTCTGTCTGTCTGTCTCTTTCTGTCTGTCTGTCTGTCTCTCACTGTCTTTCTCTCTCTGCCTCTCTCTCTCATCTCTCTCTGTGTCTCTGTCTGTCTGTCTCTTCTGTCTGTCTGTCTGTCTCTCACTGTCTTTCTCTCTCTGCCTCTCTCTCTCTGTCTCTCTGTCTCTCTCAGTCTCTCTCTGTGTCTCTCTGTCTGTCTGTCTCTCTCTTTGTGTCTGCCTGTCTGTCCCTGTCTCTCTGTCTCTGTCTCTGTCTCTCTCCCTCTCTTTCTTTCTCCGTCCCTCTGTCTTCGCTCATTCGATCAATAACTCTTCTTCTCTCTCTATCTCTTCGCGGACTGGTTAGTTTCTTTTGATAGAGCCGTGGACTCAAGATCTGATATCTGGAGTTCAATTCCTGGCCGCAACATTAGAAAATGTTCGCCGCTCATCTTAATGTTTCCACAAATCTGGTGGTGTCAGTTTTGTTTGTATATATAGGTCCCTTCTCCCCCCCCCCCCTTTCTCATTTCAAGACCTTGCCAGCGGTTAGGGTTCTGCGCAGGCTCAGGAAGTTTGCGAGATACTTGCTGGCAGATTTGGGTGAAGCACATATGGAACTGTCTGAGTTCGATGAAGGTCTCTCGAACGAACTTCAGACTTCAAACTCGTGCCTCTGCTTCTTTCTCTTCTGCCCCCCCCCCCCTCTCTTCCTTCCTTCTGATGCAGACTCGGATTATTTTCATTGTCATAAACCCATCAGAGAAATCATGCACTGCACTGTCTCTGTTCTGTCTGTCTGTGTTTTTTTTTTCTGTCTGTGTGTTTGTTTCTCTGATAAACTTAGTTCTGTTTCTGTCTCTCGTCTGTGTTTGTTTTTCTGTTTGTCTCGCTCTTCTTCTGTCTAGCGCTTCATCTCACACATACACGCCAATACGCACGCACGCAATCTTCGCACGCACACTCATATGCACACATGCACACACACACACACACACACCACACACACACACACACACACGCACGCACGCACGCACACACACACACACACACACACACCACACACACACACACACACACACACGCGCACACACACACACATACACACACACGCACACACACATACACACACACACACATACACACACACACACACACACACCGCACACACACACGCACACTTTTTTCAGGGTTTTTTTTTTGTCTCTGAATATGTTTGTTCATCTCAGTGTAACTTTCCCCTTTTTATGTTTATGTGTTTATTTATTTCGTGTTTCTGGATTTCTGATTGTCTGCATTTTGACACTTCTGCTAAACACGTAAATCTAACATAGCTGATAAGCAAACAACCCCCACCTAAACAAACCAAAACAATACAAAACAAACGAACAAACAAATTTTAAACATTCATTTGATTAGCGTTAAAAACAAGCACGATGATTAACAAAACAGACTTGGATTTGCATCAAAACAGTTCCCCTACACCCATCCACTGGATGTATGGGTGTTGTTTTGCTCATGTTGTTGTTGTTGTCGTTGTTGTTGTTGTTGTCGTTGTTGTTGTTGTTGTGTGCGTGTGTATGAGAGAGAGAGAAGATGACAACTTGTGTATGTTTAACAAAGGACATTGGCCGAAAATGTGCGCCTGTCGTGTTTCCTTAATTAGATACGACATATCATTCTATTTTCGTGAGTTTCACTTGAACATTGACAGTGATTGGATTAAGTTTATGAAATGATATCTGATCGTCCCATTTCTTAATACCCTGTGAGCCTTCGAGAATGAGCATAATCTAATCTTTGGTCTAAGTGCTAAGGTGAAAAATATCGGTCAAGATTTTGTGGCGGTTTATGAGCAAATCTTTTGAAAAACTGTGACATTTTCTGCCCAGCATGGACTCATGACAATTCATATTCTATGGACACAAAACACTTTCAAAATCATAGTTATGCAGTTAATAACTGCACTGAAAGAAAAAGAAGAAATTGTTTATAAAATATGACTCGATTATATGTGTACATATACATATGCACACACGCACACACGTACACACACATATTTATACATGTGTGTGTGTGTGTGTGTGTGTGTGCGTGTGTGTGTGTGTGTGTGCGTGCGCACGTGCGCGCGTGTGTATATGTGTATAAAACATGTGAAAGGAAAATTATTTGCCTTAAATATTTGTACACAGCCGCGCCTTTAAGCCTGAAAATGAGTTTCGGCTGTTAAGTATCAGTACGATAGATTTTATTAATAAAACGAGCCTAATAGCAACAGCAGAATGCATTCTCCTGGACTGCGAGAGCCGTGTATCGGTTGCTGAGGAAGCAGATCTGGCCGACCCCCCTGGGCCTGCTGGTGAAGTTGTACGAGCCTGGGGATGCGCTACCGAAGACGATCTATTTCATCCTTCAGACGAAATTCAAAGTATGATAGCAAACGAGAAGAAGAAAGATAGCAACAGCAAAACAAAAGAAAAACAAAAACAAACAAACAAAAACAACAACAACAACAACAACAACAACACACAGTACTAATACGGCTTTAGCATTTGATACGTGCGTTTTTTCTTTCTTTCTCTCATCTTCTGACCTTCACCCTCACACCTTTTTTTTTCACGTGCAAGACTCTGAGGTATTCACTGGAATGACAGCTGGAACTTTTCGTCACACTACGTTGCACAATACCGAGTGCTTTTACCGGGCGGGATTCGTTGCACGCTATTGATTCGGGGAGATGGGCATGATGAGAGTAGAGGAAGAGAAAGAAGTGGAAAGAGGGGAAAGATGTGAAACGTAGAGGACCACACACACACACTCACACTCATACTCACTCGCACAGATTGTTTTGTTTAGTAAGTAAGATGGGTTGAGTCAACTGACAGGTGCATCTCACGTACTGCTATATGCAGGATGTGCCAATTTACGCTGCATAACAAGCTCTCCTGGGAATTAATTGACTGTTGAATGTGAAGAAATTGTGCCTCTGTATCACGTGTTCTCATTTATTGTGCTTGGGTTTTTTTGTTTTGTTTTGTTTGTGTTTTGTTTTTTTGGCTTAGATTTGCTTTCGCGTTTTTTGTGTTTCAATCTTTCTTTTTCTTTTTTCTCTCATAATAATAATAATAATAATAATACCTAGGACTTATAAAGCGCACTAAGCCACTGGATCTAGGCGCTGGGAAATGGGGGATATAATAGGAAGTCAGTAAATACAAGACTACACAACAACTACACAACAACTTAATCGCATAATACTTAGTGTCTGTCTATCCGCTTGTCTGTGCCAGTTTTATTCATAGTTTATAATTCCTTTTTTCTCAACCAACACCTTTCAGTTCTCAGTGTGATTTTGTCTGTGTCTTTGTCTGTCTGTCTGTCTCGTTCACACAATTACTCACACACGCGCGGGCGTGCACCTGTACACTCACATTCAAAATATCTAGTCTTTTAATCGCTTGTTGGCGAAAGAAATGAAACATTACAAAAGAACGTCACAAAATTGCAGACATTAAATATATTTTCGCTATCTTAAGGTACTTGCTAATTACAATTAGACAGACTTTTTGGCACTTGAAAATTACATAACGAAAACACACATTTTCCAGAAAGTCACAGAGTTGGTTTTTTTTGTTTGTTTGTTTGTTTGTTTTTGCAAAAAGGTATATTCTTCAAAGTGCTTTCGACGTAGACCTACAAGAATAAAATAGAACGCATCTCTTTCTGCATTCATGTCACATACTTTGCATACTCTATCTTTTCTTAAGTTACTTGTGTCTACCCAGCTCACCGCCAGGTTCATGTTTTGTGACAACAACATCAACATATAATTAAAGCAGACATAAATATCAGGTTAGCGTAATGCATCCTTTTCAATTCCAAAATTTGTTTGAGAAATGTTTGTAAGGCAAACTTGTACTGCGTATTTTCAAGAACAATGCACCATTCAGTCTGACTTTTTTTTTAATGAATCAGTAATATTCTTACAACATTCTTACCACACACATACGCGCGCGCACACACACACACCACACACACACACACACACACAACACACACACACACACACACACACACACACACACACACACGCACACACACACACACAACCACACACACGCGCGAGCACACACGCACACACACATACACACACACACACACGCGCGAGCACACACGCACACACACACACACATACACACACACACACACATACACACACACATTCGTCTTATGTCACATTATGTGGATAGACATTAAATGAAATTGAACACACACACATACATACATTACGTGCATGATCGCGAGCACGTACCCGTTACTCTCTCCCCTTCCCCCTTTCTTTAAAAAAAAATTTGTTCATTTTAATCTGATAATTACAAACGGGATTTTCACACACCTGCACTAACACATGCACGCATGTGTGCACAGACACAGACTCAGACACACACCACAGACACACACACACATACTCATACACACACATACATACACACACATTGACACACACATACACACGAACACGCACGCATACACCACAACACACACACACACACACACACATACACACACACACACCACACACACGCACACACACACGCACACACTACACACACTACACACACTGATGAACCTTTTGTTCTAAAAATTAATTGCTTTCTCTTGACTGTTTGTTTTTTCATTACTGCTGGGATATGACACAATGCCTTTAGGGTATTACTTTCAAGTGATATAAATTTGATATGCACTAATTCTAGCGGCGCAGAGCACGTTACAAATTGTTGCTATCATCACCACCCCCAAGCACACAGACAACCGACACGACACGTACACAGACAATTACGACACACACACAAACACACACACGCACACACACACACACACACACACCCACACAACACACACACACACACACACACACACACACACACACACACACACACACACACACACACACACACACACACACACACACACACCACATACACACACAACACACACACATGTATACCTTTTTCTCTAATTAGGGTATTACTTTCAAGTGATATAAATTTGATATGCACTAATTCAGCGGCGGCAGAGCACGACAAATTGTGCTATCCATCACCACCCCCAGCACACAGACACACACAGACACGACACGCGGACACAGACATACACGAACACCAACACACACACACACAACACACAACACACACACACACACACACACACACACACACACACACACACACACACACACACACACACACACACACACACACACACACACATCTCTCTCTCTCTCTCTCTCTCTCTCTCTCTGTGTTATATTTCCAATGTAGGCTAGCGCACTGAAACTCTCTCTCTCTCTCTCTCTTTCTCTGTCTCTCTGTCTATCTGTCTGTCTGTCTGTCTCTCTCTCTCCGCTCAGACAGACACACAGACAAACAGACAAGACAGACACAAATACACCACGACCACGATCGGTAAAGCTTGCATTTTCATCTCTGTTTTGTTCTAAAATACAAAAACAAAAACACATGCGCTACTGAAATCTAGGACCAATACGCGAAGCAGACATACGGAATAAAACCCACGCGCGTGTCAACTTCACGCCTTCTCGGGTATAGGTTGTATTCGGGGTGTAAATAAGCGCAAAATTAGTCATCGATAAGGGTAGATGTGAAAGGCCATGATATGTTAGTATGATATGTATGACAGCAGTGGTCGACGTTGTTGGGCTGGGTATTGAGTGTAATCAAAAATAAGTCATAGTCTGCATTTGTTTTTAAATTGGTTGTGTAAACACATGTGGGAACAGACGGTTAAGGAAATTACGATCGGAAACATAGGAGAAGCATCGACGGGTGCGATATCAATCATGGCACGCAGACACACACACTGTTATCTCCCATTGACACACACAGAGACCGACACATACAACTTATGGCGAAACGTAACACAACACACACACATTGGTAATGTTTGCTAAGTTGGGTGTTACTGTCAAGTGATGTGAAATTTTGTGTCTGACTAACTCACGAGCGGCAGAGACGCAAATGTAAACCTATCTCATCCATCATTGGTACATGCAACAGGTGACAGCACGACGGACCTGATGGTCGATACAGCAGTCAAAGGACAAGGACAACACACACACACAACACACACACATTACACACAACACTTTTATACGTGTTCACGTTTATCTGCATCTCTTCTCTCTGTCTGTGTTTTTCATGGTGGCTGTGCAACTGGGAATTTGGTCTCCTATGTCTTCTGTTGTATAGAAATGTTCTCTTTTTGCTCTAGACGGTGTACGGAGAGCAGACAGGAGCGCCAAATACCCTGTCGGGATCGGATGGGTAAAGCGTTGGCATTGTCATCTGCTGTTTTGTTTCTAAATTCATAACTAACTTTGTCCGTACTCAATCTGCCAATACGCGAAGCAGACATAGGAAAAGATGCGGCGTGCAACACGCAAAATCCTGGATCATGGTGAAATATGATTGGTAAATAAGCTCAAAATTATCATCGATAAGGTACGTGTGAGCATATGTTGTCATATTTAAATCCAATATCTTGGTTGATCGTGTGTGGCTGGTACTTGAGTGGTTTATAGAGAAAGGATCCTAATCTAGATTCATAAAAACTGTGCTGATGGTAGAGTATGGTAGAGGTGAAAGATTAGTTGGCTGATGATGAAAATTTTTCTTTGGTTGCTTCCAATTAATGTGTGCAAAGGAGAAGAGCATGTTTGATTGTGGAGTCTGGTAGAGTAGTGTGATGTGAAGTTGATGAGTGATACTAGGTAACATACAATGTAGTGTATGATTACTGAAACAGTGGAGTGGTGTCAGTTCTCATCAGGTGGTGCGCGGATGGTTGGGTCTGGCTACCATGATAATCGTTGAAGGAGAAAGAGCATGTTCTGATTTTATCGATGTTGTTGGTAATGGCAATGGTGACAGCCGACGGAGCTGATGGTGGTCGTGGTTGCTGGTAGTCGATAATGGTAAAGGAGAAAAAACATGCTTTGATTTTTTTTTTTATTGGTGTTCGTAGTAGTGGTGATGATGATGGTGACGACGGTGGTGGTGGTGGTGATGGAAGTGGTTGTGGTCGTAGCACTATGTTGAGTATCGATATAGAGAAATGTTATGTTTTTGATTTTATCGGTGTTCGTGGTAGTGGTGGAAGTGATGGTGGCAGTTCTTGTGGTGGTGGTGATGAAGGTGGGGGTGGTCGTAGTTCGCTGCTTGTAGTCTTCTTCTTTCTTTCTTTTGTCCGTCCACTTGTCCCATTATGGTGTGTCACTGGGAAAAGGATTTGTCGGCTATCAGCAAGCAAAAGGCCTGACATGGTGAAAATGATGAAAGATGTCAAAGTCTCTTTCACTACATCGATCCAGGTCTTTCTTGGTCTCCCTCTCGATTTAAATCCAGATATCTTTTTTGTTATGTGCTTTCTGAGTCAGCTTGTGGGGCTGTCTTTGGTCAGACGACCAAACCAAGATACATACAAACTCAACACTGATGTATTTGAAAAAAACATTTTATTCTGTGTATTTTTCTTTCTTTACCCTTCCTATCTGTTGTTGTAGTAGTAGTAGTAGTAGTAGTAGTAGTAGTAGTAGTAGTAGTAGTAGTAGTAGTAGTAGAAATAGTTGTAGTAGTAGTTATTCTACTACTACTACTACCATTACTACTACTACTATTACTACAACAAATAGGAAGTGTTCATCATCATCATCAGGTGCCCTGCCGCATGGTGTTGGCGACCATGGACTTCCAACCATCTCTATCTCTCGTTGCCCCCAGCATCTCCCCCACCCTCCTCATCCCCAGCCACTCTGCAAGTCCGTCCAGCATTCTCTCTCTGATAGGAAGTGTTAAGGAAGAAAAATGTACAGAATGAAATGTTTTTCATATACATCAGTGTTGAGTTTGTATGTATTTTTGTATCGGCCAAGTAACTCCCCACCCACCCCTAAGATGTATGTATGTGTCTGTGTGCACGTGTATATGTCTGTATATTTATGTGTGTCTGTGTTTGCTTTCTTGTGTTTGTGCGTCTGAAAGACTTTATTTATCAGGTGATTTATACATTTTTCTTCCTTACGTGCTTTTGTTTATGACTAGTATTATTACCACCTATTTCTAATGTTGATGGTATGATCCGTTGTTAGTTTTGAACAAACTGTGTTTATGTTGCTTTTTAATGTATCGCTGTGTGTATTCGACTATGTTTGTACTACATTAATGCATTGACATGGCACCATACCCCGCCACCAAAACTTTGTTCTATGTAAAGTGCACCATCCCCCCCCCCCCCCTTCTACGGAAAGTGCAACTAGCATTCTTTCACATGCGCTGTTCGCGCTATACAAAATGAAATCATTAGTATCGTCGTCGTCGTCGTCATGTCGTCGTCATCTCATCGTCATCATCATCATCATCATCATCATCATCATCATAATATTATACTTTATAGTTATATAGTAGTGGTATCGTTATCGTCATCGTCACCGTCGTCGTCGTCGTCGTCGTCATCGTCATCATCATCATCATCATCGTTATTATCATCGTCATCACCATTATTACTTTTGTTGTTATTATCATTGTTATTATGATTATTATTGTTATTATTATTATTATCATTATATCATTAGTATCATTAGTATTACCATCAATGGTAAAGGAGGAAGGTCATATTATATAATATTATTTGATTTATATAGCGCAAAATCTGCAAAATCAAATCTAGCGTGATATTGATTTTATCGGCATTGTGGTAGTGTGTGATGTTGATGGAGACATTGGGGTTAGTGAGTGATAGACTTAGTTTTGGTTGTGATAAAAGGCTGGTTATCGACTGTAGTTGTGGTCGCAAGATGGAGATAGTGGAGAAAGAAACACAGAAAGAAAGACAAAATGAAAGATAGAAAAGAAAAGAAAACGGGCATAAAAAAAAAAAAAAAAGAATCACCACCAATCACGGCATATTTTTTCCGCTACAGCCTATTACTCTGACAGTGATTTGAAATAAATATTTGGATCAATTTTCGCAGGCACAGGCGCTTACCCCTGTCCTCTCCCTCCCTCCCCCTTTTATCTGTCTGGGTGTCTAGCTACTTTTTTCGTGTTGTTTTACTGTTTTGTGTTTTAGTGTCCCATCTTTTGCCCGCTCCTGTAAACTTACCCGTCGCCGAGCATTTCGCCCCCCCCCCCCCCCCCCATTCCACACACCTCTAATCCTATCAAAACTAAGATCATCATGGCAGCAGAGCAGGAAGGTCCACCGAATCTGGGACAGTTTTTCATAATGTTATGATGATAAGAATGTGGATGATAGTGATGATGCTATGGAGCTCCTTTTCCTATTGAGACTACCTAATGGGTTGTAATCTACCCTTACTTTCATAATAATATATCTATCACGGTGTCAAGCAGGCATGAGAAGTACAGCGTGTCTAGGTCTGCATTTTGGCTGTGTCAGTGGTTTCATTTATGAATTTCTCCATCTTTCTCCCCATCTCCCTCTATTTCTATCTCTCCTGCATATTTTTTTTAAAGTTTGTCACTGATTTTCACTTATCAACTAAAACAGTCTCCGCGTTCTCTCTGCTCTTCTCTCTTTATTCTCAATCCCGTCTCCGTTTCTCTCCCTGTCTTTCCTTTTCCATGACCTCTGTTTCTTGTGTCTGTCTGAATGTGTGTTAATCTTTACCGATGGTTTTCACAGTTGAACTACTTTCTGTGTGTCTGTCTATCTAAAGTTTTAAAAAATTCCCTGAACAATTTCAACTAAGTCTGTTGATAGCATGTAGAAACAAAGAAAAAAAATATTAGAAACTTGTCAATTTATTTTTACACAGCATTTAAACTACGATTCACTGTCAGTTTTGTTGTTCATCTGAATACTTGGTTAGACATGTAATGATTGTGCATGTGTACCCTATCCTTTCATGGAGAGCAATGGCCTGTTCTTGGACAAACCACCCCAATCCCAATCTTATATATCCGTGTGTCTGTCTGTCTGTCTGTTTTGTCTGTCTGTCTCTCTGTCTGTCTGTCTTTTTATCTCTCTGTCTGTCTGTCCCTGTCTTTGTCTCTCACTCATTTATTTACTCATATGCCTATCTGAGTGTGGGTGCTGAAGTTGCTGATAATCCTCAAAAGTTGGGTAGGAGTTTCTGTCTGTCTGTCTGTGTCTCTGTTTATCTTCCTACCTTTCCACCTAGCACCCTTTCATTCTCATCTCTCTCTCAACGCTCTAACCGTATGGATTAAAGCACAGGAAACTCCACTTTTCCGGGATTGAGCAGCTCTCTGAGATGATACCGAATGAATCACACACGAAACACACAAATCATTGAGAGACTGCAACGCCGTATAGTAGTAAAACGGGTTCTGCAGACTATGGATGGAAAAACCCAGCGATAGATGAGCCAGGAATGAAGCCAAGTATCGAACGGTCAGGCAGAAGATTGAGAGATTTGTGTTCTTTTGTGGGAATTGTCCACGCACCTAGTATGACGTGACGTGACGTGACGCAATGCAGGGTAGTTGTGATTCTGATCGTGGCGTAGGCGGTGGTATTTGGTGAAAGAAAGCAAGCAAGCAAGCAAGCAAGCAAACAAGCAAGAAAGGACCAAGCCAGCAAGCAAGAATACGGAGAAAGATGATAACCATTAATTAAGTGCATATCAATATTGCATTTCTATAGGCGGGCCATTACTCTGACAATGTTTCAATTATGTATTTGGATTGGTTATGTAATTGTTTGTTTGATTGATTGATTGATTGATTGGTTTGATTGATTGATTGATTGATTGACTGAGTGAGTGAGTGAGTGATGTGAATGTGATGATGAGTGAGTGAGCGAGTGAAAGAGTGAGAGATTGATTGGTTTGATTGAGTGAGTGAGGGTGAGCGAGTGAGAGATTGATTGATTGATTAATTGACAGACTGACTGACTGATGATTGATTGATTGATTGATGAGTGAGTGAGTGAGTGAGTGAGTGAGTGAGTGAGTGAGAGATTGATTGATTGATTAATTGACTGACTGACTGATTGATTGATTGATTGAGTGAGTGAATGAGCGAGTGAGTGAGTGAGTGAGGTGAGGTGAGTGAGTGAGTGGCTAATTGCTTGATTTCGTGTTTACTCTGACAAGTCTCAAATATATCTTTGGATTGGATATGTGATTGATTGATTGATTCATTGATCGATCGATCGATTGATGATTGATTGATTGATGGATAATTGCTTGATTTCTTGCCTTAATGTTTGTCTGATTGATAGATTCATTGACTAATTAATTTCGTGCCTACAAGAACGCTTCACCTCTCTCTCTCTCTCACTCTCTCTCTCTCACTCTCTCTCTCCTCTCTCTCTCTCACTCTCTCTCTCCTCTCTCTCTCTCACTCTCTCTCTCCTCTCTCTCTCTCACTCTCTCTCTCACTCTCTCTCTCATCTCTCTCTCTCTCACTCTCTCTCTCTCTCTCTCTCTGTCTCTCTCTTTCTCTCTCTCTCTCTCTCTGTCTCTCTGTCTCTGTCTGTCTGTCTGTCTGTCTGTCTCTCTCTCACTTCTCTCTCCTCTCTCTCTTCCTCTCTGTCTCTGTCTCTCTCTTTCTCTCTCTCTCTCTCTGTCTCTCTGTCTCAGTCTGTCTGTCTGTCTGTCTGTCTCTCTCTCTCTCTCACCACTCACTCATTCCTTTAAAGTTGACGTGTTTTGTAATTTACACTCCTTCTTGGGGGTCTACGGCTTTTAATGAAAAAATAATCCGATCTGATCTGATCTCTCCTCCACCCCCCACCCACCCCCAGTCTCACTCTCTTTCCTCTGTCTATATGTCTATGCTTCCATCCATCTCCTACCGATCTGTCTTCCCTGACGAAAAAGAACATGCTGACTTAGCTTATGTATTGTTGTATCGCCATATCTAAACCGAATCCCTCTTCTTCTCTCTTTTTCTGCTTATTGCACGGAACAAAGACAGAAGCATGTATACTGCAAAGGATAAACACTGGATACTGAATACTTTGCACGTCACAACCTCGCTATAACGACAATGCATGAATCAGCGAAAGTCATTGACAGACCGCAATGTCACTAAATATAGTAAAACGAGGTCTGCGGACCGGGAGACGGAAAATCCTGGGATGGATGAACTAAGATGATGGAACATATAAACTCCATTGACTCCCGCACCCTATCCACCAACTGCAAAAACTTAACTCTTTGACTCCCTCACCCTAGCCACCAGCTTCCTGCAGGACAGGGTGAGGGAGTCAAAGAGTTAAGTTTTCGTTTTGCTAGCATGGTTGACGATGCGGGATGCTGGTGGACAGGGTGTGGGAGTCGGAGTTTTAAAATGGTCAAGACGGAGGACTGGGAATAATATTCTGTTCTGAGATCTTTGGCGTGCCCAGTATGACTCAATGCGATGTAGACTGGTCGTTATCGTTGTTATTATATATAGGTGGTGGTGGTCGTGTGGGATGGTGATCGATGATTGTGAGGGCGGCGGTAGTTGTTGTTGTTGTTGTGTTTGTGTGTGTGTGTGTTTGTGTGTGTGTGTTTGTATGTTTGTGTCTGTGTGTCTGTGTGTGCGCGCATGTATATGTGTAGTGTGTGTGTGCGTGCATGTGTGTTTGTAGTGAGTGTGTTTGTATGTGTATGTGTGGTTCTATGCGTGTATATGCGTTTGTGTTCGTGCGTGCGTGCGTGTGTGTATGTGTGTTTGGTATCCTTAGGTATGCTGATATTTGTATTCAGGTGTTTTTTAAATGCCCTGTTTGATAAATTGGAAGGAGTGGTCAACGCCAGTGGCATGTCCTTAAATTGTGTGCGCGAATGCATTAATATGTGTACTTAATTTTCTGTTGTTGTTTTTATTCCTGTTGAAGTTTTTTTTTATGTTTTGAAGCGGTTATAGCCCTGATATGGTTCTAAGCAATCGGTTGGGCTTTAAACAATACTGACAATAGCAATGTGTGTTTGAGAGAGAGAGAGGAGAGAGAGAGAGAGAGAGAGAGAGAGAGAGAGGAGAGAGAGAGAGGAGAACACTGAATTTCATCATCATCATCATCATTATCACTATCGTCGTTGTTGTAACATTATTCATCATCATCATCATTACCATCACCATCACCATCATCATCATTATCATCATCATCATCATCATGACTTTAGTCAATGATCATCATTTTTATTATTACTGACATACAGAATATCTAATGCCGTCCAAAATATGGAAGATAATAATAAGTGCAATTCATCATGATTTAAAAAGCCCTCTCAGGACATTTTACAATGTTAGAATTAAGAAATTGATACATAACAATAATGACATAAACATTGCGTCACGTACAGACACACACACGCACATACGCACACACGCACCACAGCCGCCACACCAACACGACAACGTAATAAATTGGGCTACGCAATACCAAATTTACATACTACAGAAGAAACAAACAGTGGAACATGTCCTAAGCTCTTGCAAAGTAGCGCTAGCCCAAGGAAGGTATACATGGAGGCACAACCAAGTTCTGAAAGTGATCACAGATGTGGTTAGCGAAAAAACCATGACCCCAAACGCACCAATTGCTATGACAACGTTCTACAAAGCAGGAGGGAAACAGGTCTGGCCCGAAAGGGCTATGACAACCAGCACATTGCCAAAGGGTCTTCTGGATGGAGCAGTCGACTGGGAGTGTACAGCAGACCTCCCAGAGTGGAGAAATTACCCAGATGTCATCAGCAAGACAGGCATGAGACCAGACATCGCTCTCCACTCTGACTCCTCGAAACAAGTGATTCTGATAGAACTCACTGTGCCATACGAAAGCAGAATGGAAGAAGCACATATCTACAAGACCGAAAAATACGCCGGTCTTGCCAGCACCCTGAAGAAAGCAGGTCTGCGGGTCAAAATCTTCGCCATAGAGGTCGGGGCAAGAGGGTTTGTGGGCACCTCCGCTTATGATCTCATGAAACAACTCGCCATTTCTGGGAAGAAGAGGACTAGAGCCCTTAAAGCGATGGCAGAGGCAGCAGAAAGGAGCTCAAGCTGGATCTGGGCAAGGAGGAACCAAAAAAGTGAACTTCATAAGGATTAAATTCCCTACAGATGATGTGTGCCCCGTTAGCACATTGGTAAAACCGCGTACCGCAGTTCTGAAGCGCAGAATCGCCCAGGTTCGATCCCCGGCGTGGGAAAAAAAAAAAAAAAAAAAAAAAAAAATAGACAACAGCAGAAGGGCATCCAGGAGTCATGACCTGGATGTGGCCCGGCCCCCCGAGAGTGTAAGGAATTCAGGGCCGAAACACTTGTCTAAAGGGGGTTACTTCTCTGAAGACCTTCTGTTGTCTAGCTCTCCCTAGAGTTTCTTTCTACCAGTCACATATACACTTCTCCTTAATTTTGAATAACAATTTTTAATAATTAGTAATAAATGTCCTCAAAGCGCTGGAACCATTTGTTGAAAGACCATGTCCCGTGAAGAAATCCATGCACAAATATGTGAAGATAAAAAAAAAAAAAAAAGAGGAATAGAGGAAAGTACAGTAGTGTTTTGCTATCGATCGGGCGGCAGCTCAGCCAAGCTATTAACACAATGTGCTTTCAGGCCTTCCCCAGCCCAATCCAGTAATCTGTGGCAAACAGGACTTGCTTCTGCTGCCACCGGTTTGTTTGCCTTATGCT
>CM060315.1:77480933-77523433 GCA_030674185.1 Monoplex corrugatus
TAATGTGTATATAGTTTTATGGATTATTGTGGCAATCGGTACACCAGGTGGAACTCTCCATCGTACCATGGTTAAGTAATTAAGTTTGCTCTGTACGGGTCGCACAGTAAGGTGTTTTGTAAGTGTACTGAATCAGACCAGCCACTACAGACCTCCACCGAAGTAACCCAGCAACGTTATGATCTGTTCTGGTTGATAACCTCTGGTGACATGTTGTTGATAGCTCCTGTGGTTTCAATTTCACTTTCTCACGAGATAACGTCTTTGCGAACGGATTGAATTTCATATTCACTGACGTCACTGGTGCCATGTGATGGAGAAGCTCCTGCGGATTTGCTAAGAATAACTAATAGTCGTTTTTACGATGGGAGAATCTGGAAATTTGTTAGGTGTTCCAGAGCCAACATATTTACCATCCATTGACATGGTACAGATGAGGCAACGATACAATACGCAGGTTAATCTAATGAAAAAATGTATATCGTTTTGTGTGATCTGTTTAACTGTTTCTTTCTGAAGCAATAAAAAGCACGAATAAGAATATCTACAACACAAATTGTTAAAAAAAATAAGATTTCATCCAAGAATCAGGGCACTGTGAAATTTTGTTTTTACACATATGTCAATAATAGTAACCCCACTAGTCGCCTTGGTGTAGTGGTCAGCGCAACGGACTACCGACTGGAAGGTTGTTGGTTCGAATCCCCATCAGTTTCTTCAAAAATCAGTTTGAGATTTTTCGGCTCCAGTCGGCTTCTACCCAGAGCTGAGCGAGCTATGGGCTCATTGGGAACACACAGTCGAGTCTCATCCACTTCACGGTTGCGTCACTGAGGGTGTTGCTAAACATTTCTGACCAACACCGCAGGTGGCTGTATCTCTCAGGTCTGGTTGACGCCAGGACATATGCTGATATTAAGCGTACAGTACAGCCCTGTCACGCAGTCTCAATCCTGGATGGAACTCCACGGCATCATCATATCATCGTCATCGTCATTCACTCAATATCATTGCATTGTGAAAGCTGTGCTATATTCTGTGTCATTGAGGTGGCGTAGAAATGGGGAGGGAGGGGGGAATGAGCACAAATGTAATCTCCAGGCAAATGATCCTTAAAAATCAATGACAGTAACCCCAGTCTTGCATTTTTCTTTTTCTAAAAGACAGGACATTTAGTTTGGTTTCCCAACCATAAGACCACAATACGCAATTAACACACTTACACGATTCAAACTCGCAATCACTCTGTGCACAAGCTATAATTTAGGTACCGGTAAAGGCGTAATCCATTCAACCACTCCACATCCAGAAAGAAACTAAAAAAAGAAAAAAGCTTTTTGTAATTGACAGTCACAAACATCTGCCTGGAGAGTCAACACAAACTTTCCAAGTTCTTCAAACTGCCATCTTATTCTAACAGAGCACCGAGACAGACGTATAGTCGCCAAAAAAAATGTCTGGAACTTTGGGCAGATAAAGCTCTAACGAAAGGGACGACCATTTCTCAACTCCTTCCTTACATCTTACACCCTACACTTTTCTGTGACCAGAGACAAAGATGCGAAGAAGAAGAAGAAGAAGACGGACAAATGACAAGGCACTTACCTGACCATTGACCTCGGGGCAGGATATAGAGTGTCTTGTCTTGGGCTCCAGCATTGACCACATACTTTAGGGAAACTTGGAGGAAGGAACAGAGAGGAGATAGAATAGTGCCGCAGTCGGGAGTAAGGGAGGGGGGTTATAGTGATGGGGATGGAGCTTTACCCCCTTCGCTGAGTCATCAGACAGGATGCGAGGGACAAGAGAAAATGGAAAAGATGGAGGACAAGGAGGATGGAGGGGGTTAGTGGACTTTATCGATCCCTTATCTCTACTTCATGCCATCTCCCAAATCCCCGGATTGTCACTTTGGGGACTGTAAAAAATGTAGTGCCTCTCTTCTCTCACCCCCAGTCTTGTGGTCGTTATATAGTCTTGACCCGTTTCTGTGTGGTGGCCATCTGTACCTGTGTGTTCCTACATTTCCTTACACTTTTTTTTGTACTTTATGCCTGTATTTTCCAAGTACGTAGGTTAAACTTTGGTAATAATCATTCATCTCTTTATGTCATTTGCCACTATTTTTTACATATATATATATATATATATATATATATATATATATATATATATATATATGTATATTATATATATATATATGTATATATATGTATATATATATGTGTGTATTATATATATATATATATGTGTGTGATGGTGTGGTGGTAAGGGTGAAGGTGAAGACAGGAGGCAGAAGAGCAGAAGAGCGCAGATGGTAATGCAGCCTGACGAAGAAGACCCAGGGAAGACAGAGATGATGTTTCTCTCTTTATTCTGACCCAACCGCTCAAGACCAGACCAGAGGAGAAAGGCATACATGGCACTCGCACTCATCCGCTTATATACTCCGTATGTGAACCGCATTGACCGCACCGCGAGCCCGCAGGCAAAACGACTCTCTGGAAACCCTTAGGGGCCAGATTTGTGTTTCTTCGAGCAAGCTTAGCGGTGCTTATCTTGCGGTCCACATAACAAATACCAACATATCATATATCAGAAAATTCTACACAGCATACAGATTGTTGTATTCTACATCATTTTGCACAACATTCACACAGATCGAAACTATAAGTGATTTAAGTCAATGTTTACACTCTGCTGAAAGAGATTTTAGCCGTATTTTTACGTATTTAATCAATCAATATTAGTCCATGAAAAGTATCAAACAAATGAGTGAATACACGATGATTGATAAGTTTATGTGGACATACTTTGAATAGGTAAATCAATCTCTCAGTGCAGAAATAGATCGGTGAACAGGCAATAGAAAACACAAATGATCCTAATTTGGACACGCATAGTTCGACCACAATACGGAATGCCAAGATCTCTTCTAATACTTTACTGCTTAGCAATATTTCATTGCAATATCATTTCTGTTTATAAAAGGAGCAAAAAGGTAAATGTAATTATGTATTTTAAGTCAGATTTTAAATATTAAGAATTCGATTCTACATCCCGGCAAGATGGCGGTCATTTTGGCGGTTTGTCACACTTTGACTTGGCCTGAACTTTCTTTAATGCAAGCTTAATATCTAATGATTAAAGGTGAGATGTGGTCCAAATGAAAGATTAGAATACCAACATTCTAATCGCGATCTTAAAATTTCCATAATTTATTTCATTATTATACAAATTTCCGATCATCATCACGGCTCACTGGTCGGAAATTTGGTAGAAAGAAACTCTATGGAGAGCTAGACAACAGAAGGTCTTCAGAGAAGTAACCCCCTTTAGACAAGTGTTTCGGCCCTGAATTCCTTACACTCTCGGGGGGCCGGGCCACATCCAGGTCATGACTCCTGGATGCCCTTCTGCTGTTGTCTTTTTTTTTTTTCCCACGCCGGGGAGCGAACCTGGGCGATTCTGCGCTTCAGAACTGCGGTACGCGTTTTTACCAATGTGCTAACGGGGCACACATCATCTGTAGGGAATTTAATCCTTATGAAGTTCACTTTTGGTTCCTCCTTGCCCAGATCCAGCTTGAGCTCCTTTCTGCTGCCTCTGCCATCGCTTTAAGGGCTCTAGTCCTCTTCTTCCCAGAAATGGCGAGTTGTTTCATGAGATCATAAGCGGAGGTGCCCACAAACCCTCTTGCCCCGACCTCTATGGCGAAGATTTTGACCTGCAGACCTGCTTTCTTCAGGGTGCTGGCAAGACCGGCGTATTTTTCGGTCTTGTAGATATGTGCTTCTTCCATTCTGCTTTCGTATGGCACAGTGAGTTCTATCAGAATCACTTGTTTCGAGGAGTCAGAGTGGAGAGCGATGTCTGGTCTCATGCCTGTCTTGCTGATGACATCTGGGTAATTTCTCCACTCTGGGAGGTCTGCTGTACACTCCCAGTCGACTGCTCCATCCAGAAGACCCTTTGGCAATGTGCTGGTTGTCATAGCACTTTCGGGCCAGACCTGTTTCCCTCCTGCTTTGTAGAATGTTGTCATAGCAATTGGTGCGTTTGGGGTCATGGTTTTTTCGCTAACCACGTCTGTGATCACTTTCAGAACTTGGTTGTGCCTCCATGTATACCTTCCTTGGGCTAGCGCTACTTTGCAAGAGCTTAGGACATGTTCCACTGTTTGTTTCTTCTGACAGAGCGGACATGCTGGGTCGTCTGATTTCCCCCATTTCACTAAGTTTGCATTCGAGGGGAGCAGGTCATATACAGATCTGAGGAGGAAGCTTATCCTTAGAGGAGCCATGTGCCACATATCGTTCCAGCTGAGACTTCTTTGGAGTGCACTGTCCCATGTTGTCCATTGCCCCTGTTGACCTTGCTGGACTGCCTTCTGCACTCTTTTGACATCTTCTTCTTCCTTCAACTCCTGTATGATCATGTCTCTTTTTTCCTTCCCTTTGGCTTTGGACCACCACTGCATTTTTGTTGCTCCCAGTCCCTGTCTGTTGGTTTGCGTGTGTCCAATTATTTCTTTGATGCTGAGGTTTCTCTTGGCATTGTTTACAGCCTCTTGGACTTTCCACTTTCTGCCAGTTCTCAGCTTTGGATGAACTGATCTCACGATATTGTCTTCCGATTCCTCCAGCATGCTCAACAATCTTGCTTTTCCAACTTTGTACTCCTCCACTATGGATTTGAGAGGTAGCTTCAGCATTGCTTGACGACAGTAGAATGCAACATCAGTGAGACCAGGTGGGACACCGAGCCATTTTCTTGTGTATTTGTTGATTTTGGCTTCCATTGCTTCGACTGTGCTGGTGCAATTGTCATAGATTAGCAGTGGCCACAGCAGCTTTGGTATCAGCATGAACTGTAGACACCAGACTTTGTATTTGCCTGGCAGTCCGCAGTTATCTATTTTCTTCAGGCCTTCTTCTGCTGTTTGCTTGGTTTCACATCCCCTTTGTGTGTCTTTCAGGGAGTCATCATACCATCTTCCGAGACTTTTTACTGGCTCTTCTGTGACAGTGGGGATGGTTTGGTTGGCTACCATGAATTTGACTGAATCTGCCACTTTTCCTTTTCGCAGTGAGAGACTTCGGGATTTCTTAGGTTTGAACCTCATTCTTGAAGAGGCCACCAGCTCATCCAGCTGCTTTAAGATTTGGTGTGTCTCTTCCTCATCCGTGGACAAGACTGTTGTGTCATCCATGAAAGCTTTCAGAGGAGGCATCTGGTATCCATCTCCCAGATTCACTGGACCTGAACTCTTCATTGCAGCTTTCAAGATGGCTTCCATTGCCAACACGAACAGTATGGGAGAGATTGCACAGCCCATTGCAATGCCCACCTCTAGGTCTATCCAGTCCGTGGTATATTCTTTGGTAGAGAACCGCATTGAGAACCCTTGGAAATACTTCCTCAGCATTGTTCGGATGTTTTCTGGGATGTGATACATTTCAAGAGCCAGCTGGATCATATCGTGTGGAACTGATCCATATGCATTCGCCAGATCAAGCCAAACTACGTCAATGTCTCTCTTCTCTGTTCTTGCTTTTTGGATGGCATCCCAAATCAACGTGGCATGTTCCAAGCATCCAGGCATTCCTGGTATGCCTCCCTTTTGGACTGACATATCCAGATACTTGTTTTCAGTCAGGTATTTTGTCAATCTTGCTGCCATAACAGAGAAGAAGATTTTCCCCTCGACGTTCAGAAGTGATATTGGCCTGAACTGATTGATGCTGCTGGAGTTCTGCTCCTTCGGAATGTACACTCCTTCAGCTCTCATCCATTGGTCGCTGATCTTCTGGTTCCTCCATGCTGATCGAATCATCTTGTGGAGCCACTCGAGCACTTTTGGGCATTTCTTGTAGAGCAGGTATGGTATTCCGTTTGGTCCAGGTGCTGACTTGGCTCTGGCTTTCTTTACTACCTTCTTCACTTCATCCAGTGTTGGTGGTTTGTTATTGAATTTTCCTTCTGGCGCTGCAGGCCAAACCAGATTCTGGATTTCAAGTGGTGCCTCGCGCTGAGAATCGGAATATGTTTCCCTGAGATGCTGCTCTAGGGTTTCCTTGCCCACTGTGAGAGTCCCTGATTTGGGTTGTTCAAACAGCTTTCTTGCAAAGTCAAAGGGATCTTTGAAGAAACGATCTTGAGTCTTCTTCTTTTTGCTCTTTCTTCGCCTTGCTGATTCCACTTTGCTGAGAGCATTGTGTTTGGCCTTCAGATCTTTCCAGAGTTCCAGGAGCCCTTGCTTCTCGAATTCTGAGGCAGTTTTCATTCGCTTTTTAAGCTTCCTTTTCTCCCTCCGGATGCTCTCCATCTGTTGCTGTCTTCTGGATTTCTGGGGAGGCGTTTTTGTCTTTGGCTGCTTCACTCCATAAGTGTCCCTGTAGATAGAGTATATGATGTCTCCGTATGTGTCAAGTTTGTGTTCCAGCGTACTGTTCCCTATTAGCGCATTCAGCTTAAAGACAAGTTCCTCATCTAATTTCTCCCATTGTTCTTTTGAATAGTACCGAACGATCGGACAACAAAATTATTGATTTCAGGCAAACGAGGGGAAACTTCGCCTCGAGGACATTTCCTACAAGAAATACATACTCTTCTGCTGAATTAGAGTGCACAAGTTATTCATTTCTTAACTTTTAGAATTTCCTAATATTTTTGAGAATCGCTGAACCAAGGGAGTTAACTGTACTCAAAATCGTTTGAGAAGAAAAGACGTCTGCTACACGCCGTTGGGTGTGCACGGCTACATCTCCCCCCTCCTCTTTCACAACCAGCGTCCTCGCTGGTAAAACATACATGACTAGATTAACCAATCTTCCACTGTCACAAAAAGCATCCTTGCAGGTAAAATATATGTGACTAGATTACACGAGGTTACACAAGGTGAAAAACATGACTAGATTATACAAGGCTACACAAGATGGCTTTTCAATGGGCCACGCATAACAATACACATAAACATGATCAATACAAAAGGTGGCACATTACCAGATGACCCTAAGGAGTGATATATTTATAAACAGAATCCTCTGGGACAAAACCCAATGAAACTGATCTTTTAAAAAAACATACATCCGCCACACAAAGCAATGGCCAAAATAGAAGGTGGTGCCTTGCCAGATGACTTGGGAGGAATGTTATTTGAACAAGGTCGTCCAAGACAAGAAAGTATCAACTGATCCTATGCAGACACCATGATCAGTCAAAAAGAAAAGGCGGCAGACTAGTGAGGAACGTTATTTAAACACAAATCCTCAGAGTCAGAACCTTAAGCTGGTCTTTATCAGATAATATACTCAAAACGTCATGATCTACCAAAGAGGTGATATGACTCACGGGGAGTGTTATTTGAACATAACACTTAGAAAATCCGAGTGAATCTCTCATTGATAATAGAGGTTTGTCGTATAAACAGGGCTCGTCTACAATCAATAGATCCATCTACATCCAATGAACCAGTCTCTGGCTCTTGTCTTTGCCTTGGGTTTACAACACACATTAGCAAATAATCTACACATACATATTAGAAAATAGTGCGCTCAAATAATGTTTCAACGTCATTACAAAATGTGAATACTGACAGTTACTCTGGATTTCTAGAAAAACAATTTGTGTAACTTTCTAGATAACGTGGAAAAATGTTCTCTGGTCTCTGAAAAAAAGACAAAAGTTTGTGCATATACCGTCCATGTACTGCATGCCATACGCCAACTGTTCTTGTATCATCACAGTGATTCGAAATCGTTGCACAACACAGTCATGTAATCAAATCCGCAGTTTCTCGATCGTCACGGAGGTGTCATTTGGAATCACTGCAGGCACGCTCAGTCAGCCTTGCCTTGGTCTGGATGCCAGGCGCAGGGAGCGTCTCGGGGTTGGCACCGGAGGTGGTTCGCTGACAGGCCTTTGTGAAGTCGTGAGGTCAGGGTCAGACACTACAGGCATTGATCCTGGGGGAGCTGTCTGCTTTGGGGGTAGAACCACCTGAACAATTAGTTCGTCGTCACTGTCTGACTCGGAGTCGGAGGTGGGTGGTGATGTTGGTGATTCTGGTTGTAGATCGTCCTCTAGGGCTAGGGGGCTGGTTGCTGGCAGTATGTCCTTGCGGTGGACTGCTCGTTCTGGACCACCTGCCAAGGGCTGGACCATGTAGACGTGCAGGTCACCAAAGGGTCGTGACGTCACCTGGTGTAGGTCTGGTTTCCAGAGGTCCTGGATCTTGTTGCGACCCAAGACACGGTTGCGAAGGTAGACATGGTCGCCCACGTGTGGTCGGATGCTTTCTTGCCCACAGCGATATCCCTCTTCTTGGCTGACTGCTTCAGCTGGTTGTAGGCCTTCTTGTGTGACTCTTGGAGCCGGAGGAGGTGTGCTGAGCGGTAGTTCAGGACAGGATTCCGGACAGGGTCTTGCTTCTGGATTTGAAGTTCTGGCAAAGATTTTGGATCATAGGATGGGCCATGTTTGGTTTTAGCGTGGAGTTTCTTGGGGACCGTAGGACATCGTCTTCTGTTCCTGCCCTCTGTTGTCTGGCTGTTGATGGAGACAACAACTTGCCGACAGAACGCATGCTGGGTGTTCTGCTGCTGCTGCTTAGTGTTGACCTTCTGGTGAAGCTGGTGTCTTGTGAAGCTCTGTTGGTACCGTTGTCTTGCTCTGCATTCTCTTTTCCTGTGGCCCTGGCGTTGGCACCACCAACAGATGATTTTGCGCTGCCTCTTGGTCAGCCGACGGTTTCTTGTTTGGGTTGGTTTCTTACATAGGGGCTCTGGATCACACCTGTGTGTCGTGTCGATGGCGGACACAGTGGCATATTGTTGTTCTTTAAATGCTGTTTTAGGGCAGCTATCTCCAAAGTGAAGACGTTGATGCATTCTTCAAAGCGATGGAGGGTGCTAGCGTCTGTGGCATAGTCTGTTGAGCTGTGGCGTCCAGGCTGCTGTCCTCCCTCATCCACCGTTGTGCCTCTATGGTGGCGTCCATGAAAGTGGAGTCAGCTTTTTCCCTGACGTAGCGTTTCATGTCTCTTCTAAGAGAGGCAGGATGCAGCCCATTAACAAAGGTGTCCCGTAGTACAGCGTCTGGCAGTCCGTTGGTAGTGGCCGTGTTCATCTTCGAGAACAGGAGTCGTATGGCTGCAGCATACTCTCCCACTGTTTCGGTGAGGCCTTGTTGCCGCTTGAAGAAGGCCCCGACGAGCGTGATGGAGTCTCTCTGTTCTCCCCAGTGCTGTTCGATGACGGTGAAGATCTTCCTTGGTGTGCTAACCTCTTCAGCCTCTAGGGACAGGACTTGTTGGCGTGCCCGGCCTTCTAGGGCGCACAGAAGCCAACCAGCTGCAACGTGGTCGGCCATGGGTTGTAGCGTGAGCAGAAGTTTTGCTTCACGAACGAAGCTTTCAGCATCCTCTTCTCCAGAGAACTTGGGGAGCTTGTGAGGTCGGAGGGTGTGCAGGATCTGGTCACGGTTGGGTCTCTCCTCATCAGACATCTTGCTCTATTTCTTATTATGGTTCCTAGTGCTGCTGTGGATCTTCCTGACTGGCTGGTCTCCTTCTTCTCTTTCTGGATGGTCGCAGTCCCGTCCTGCTGCCAGCGCCAATTGTGATGGTGTGGTGGTAAGGGTGAAGGTGAAGACAGGAGGCAGAAGAGCAGAAGAGCGCAGATGGTAATGCAGTCTGACGAAGAAGACCCAGGGAAGACAGAGATGATGTTTCTCTCTTTATTCTGACCCAACTGTTCAAGACCAGACCAGAGGAGAAAGGCATACATGGCACTCGCACTCATCCGCTTATATACTCCGTATGTGAACCGCACTGACCGCACCGCGAGCCCGCAAGCAAAACGACTCTCTGGAAACCCTTAGGGGCCAGATTTGTGTTTCTTCGAGCAAGCTTAGCGGTGCTTATCTTGCGGTCCACATAACAAATACCAACATATCATATATCAGAAAATTCTACACAGCATACAGATTGTTGTATTCTACATCATTTTGCACAACATTCACACAGATCGAAACTATAAGTGATTTAAGTCAATGTTTACACTCTGCTGAAAGGGATATTAGCCGTATTTTTACGTATTTAATCAATCAATATTAGTCCATGAAAAATATCAAACAAATGAGTGAATACACGATGATTGATAAGTTTATGTGGACATACTTTGAATAGGTAAATCAATCTCTCAGTGCAGAAATAGATCGGTGAACAGGCAATAGAAAACACAAATGATCCTAATTTGGACACGCATAGTTCGAATACAATACGGAATGCCAAGATCTCTTCTAATACTTTACTGCTTAGCAATATTTCATTGCAATATCATTTCTGTTTATAAAAGGAGCAAAAAGGTAAATGTAATTATGTATTCTATTCTAAGTCATATTTTAAATATTAAGAATTCGATTCTACATCCCGGCAAGATGGCGGTCATTTTGGCGGTTTGTCACACTTTGACTTGGCCTGAACTTTCTTTAATGCAAGCTTAATATCTAATGATTAAAGGTGTGATGTGGTCCAAATGAAAGATTAGAATACCAACATTCTAATCGCGATCTTAAAATTTCCACAATTTATTTCATTATTATACAAATTTCCGATCATCATCACGGCTCACTGGTCGGAAATTTGAATAGTACCGAACGATCGGACAACAAAATTATTGATTTCAGGCAAACGAGGGGAAACTTCGCCTCGAGGACATTTCCTACAAGAAATACATACTCTTCTGCTGAATTAGAGTGCACAAGTTATTCATTTCTTAACTTTTAAGGGTTTAAATAATAGAATTTCCTAATATTTTTGAGAATCGCTGAACCAAGGGAGTTAACTGTACTCAAAATTGTTTGATATTTTTCATGGACTAATATTGATTGATTAAATACGTAAAAATACGGCTAATATCCCTTTCAGCAGAGTGTAAACATTGACTTAAATCACTTATAGTTTCGATCTGTGTGAATGTTGTGCAAAATGATGTAGAATACAACAATCTGTATGCTGTGTAGAATTTTCTGATATATGATATGTTGGTATTTGTTATGTGGACCGCAAGATAAGCACCGCACCGTTGGGTGTGCACGGCTACATATGTATATATATATATATCATGAATGATTAAGAAGCCTTACTAATAGTTAGTTTTTCTGGTCATCCTCTTTTAAGCAGAAACGACTGATCAAGCTAGACTGAGACTAAAGTTCATCTTCCTGTTTGGCGCTCTTAGATAATTTTGGCGTAAGATAACCTCAAAAACGATCCCTAACAAATTAAACTTTTTGCTAAGTGTTAATCATTATTCATTTGAACACATGTAAAGTTGTTGAAAATCTCCACATGCATTTAAAACATAGTTGACTTAAAAACAAGTGTTACAACCATCTTGACTTCAGAACCTGGGCACATCCATTGTATTCAGACTTGACCAGCATATATCCTCAGTCAGAATCCAACGTGTAATTAATATCCAACCCAGAACACAGTGAAAATAATCGCTGATGCTTTCTTAACATTTTGGTGAGAGGTCACTTTAACGTATGCAATCCGTGGTGACCTATTGAAAACATTTTTGTGTTCTGACCACGTATAATGAAGATATAGTCTCACTCTTATCGGCAACCCAACAAACGGCCATTAAAATCATAACTGACACGTTTTGTCTACATGAAAATGAATATGCAAAGAGCAAAAGAGAATATGTATTAGTTTGAATTTGTTTTACTTCCTTAAAACGAAGGAAAAAAAAAAGCCAACGAACAAACAAATAACTATACAAAGAAAATACATGCAGGAAAAAGAAATAATTAAAGCAGAGCCTGTCTCACTGAAATAATTTTAGACACGCACGCGCTTGCGCGCGCGCGCACACACACACACACACACACACACACACACACACACACACACACACACACACACACACATACACACACACACACACACACACACACATACACACACACTCACTTACTCACACTCACTCACACACTCACGCACACACACACACGCACACACACACACACACACACAGACACACACACACACACACACACACACATACACACACACATACATACGCACACACTCACTCACTCACACTCACTCACACACTCACACACACACGCGCGTACACACACACACATACACACACACACACACCAAAAAAAAAGAAAAGACAATGGGGGTGGGAATGGGGATGGGTGTGGAGGAGGGGCAAAGGGGGATACTTGTGTATAATCAATCTTGAGAAAAAAGGGAAGAAAAAGACAGCTGGAAGAAAGGAGGAATAACTTAACAGAAGAACTTATCATAGCTAACTATTAGACCTGTAAGTGCATGTGTCTGTGTGTGTCTGTGTGTATAAGTGAGTGTGTGAGTGTTTGTTTTTGTTTATGTGTATGAATGAGTGTGTGTGAGTGCGTGTGTGCGTGCGTGTGTATCTGTGTGTGTGTATGTGTGTGTGTGTGTGTGTGTGTGTGTGTGTATGTGTGTATGTGTGTGTGTTGTGTGTGTGTGTGTGTGTGTGTGTGTGTGTTTAAGTTTAAGTATGTGTGAGAGTGCGTGACTGTGTGTGTTTGTGAGTGTGTGAGAATGTGTCTGTGTATGTGTGTGTGTGTGTGTTTAAGTTTAAGTATGTGTGAGAGTGCGTGACTGTGTATGTTTGTGAGTGTGTGAGAATGTGTGTGTGTGTGTGTGTGTGTGTTTGTGTGTGTGTTTAAATATGTGTGAGAGTGCGTGACTGTGTGTGTTTGTGAGTGTGTGTGTGTGTGTGTGAGAGAGAGAGAGAGAGAGTGGTGTGTGTGTGTGTGTGTGTGTGTATGTGTATGTGTGTGAGCGTGTGTGTGTGTGTGTTCATGTATGTGAGAGTGCATGACTGTGTGTGCTTGTGAGTGTGTGAGAATGTGTTTGCGTGTGTGTGTGCACGTGCGTGTGTGCGCGCACGAACGCGTACACTCATTCTCAGTCTGCAAGCTGTCTCTTTCTGTCTGTGCACTCGTCTGTCTATCAATGATTCAGTCTGAATCGGTTGTGTCTCTTTTAAAAAACAGACTGGGAAGAAACAATCCCCAGTTCTCGATTTCTCTTAACTCAGTCAACAAGAGCAATGCACCAATTCAAGTTAGAAACAATTTAAATTGGAATTCTGAGACGATCATCAGAGAAAGCCGCTGAAATGTATTGGACTCTCTTTGTCTATTTGATGTATTTTTGTCTTATACAAGGGGACATGATTGAATTTATAAATAGCTACTGTAGTTATATTGAATTTATAAATAGGCTGCTGTAGTTCTTGGTTACGATATGAAAGACGACATTCTTTATCGATGATGGGAAAATTGTGTGTTTGGATGGGCTCTGTAGAGGATGGATATAAAACTTTGAAATAACATGGAACTGGTCAAACTGAGAGGTGTACATGCTTTGATCCCAACCACCAATTAAATGGAGTGAATTATGAATGAGTAAAACAGCCGCTTAGTACCCATGGTTTGTTCAATAAGTCACTGACAGTATAGGGTGACCGCC
Organism: Monoplex corrugatus; assembly: GCA_030674185.1. Taxonomy (NCBI): domain Eukaryota; kingdom Metazoa; phylum Mollusca; class Gastropoda; order Littorinimorpha; family Ranellidae; genus Monoplex; species Monoplex corrugatus. The sequence continues at coordinate 77,494,477 of CM060315.1, forward strand.
AGTAATCAGTCAGATTCTGTACTCCCCTCATAATTGTTTGACAAAGCCCCATACGTTTGGTGGACTCGTTTGTGGACTGCTGGGACAATCACTGCTTTCCCAGCCATCCTTCATATCTTTTCTGTTTGACTTCACGTTCACAGCAAGTATCAGAGTCCAATAGTTTGCACTGTTCTCTTGCCGGTTGATTGAGTGATTTTGACCAAACTGAGCCAGACTGAAAAGACATAGCTGTTTGGGTTTTAATAAGACATAGCTGTTTGGGTTTTAATAAGACATAGCTATTTGGGTTTTAATAAGACACATCTGTTTGGGTTTTTAGCTGTTTGGATTTTAATAAGACAGCTGTTTGGGTTTTAATAAGACATAGCTGTTTGGGTTTTAATAAGACATAGCTGTTTGGGTTTTAATAAGACACATCTGTTTGGGTTTTAATAAGACATAGCTGTTTGAGTTTTAATAAGACATAGCTGTTTGGGTTTTAATAAGACATAGCTGTTTGGGTTTTAATAAGACATAGCTATTTGGGTTTTAATACGATATAGCTGTTTGGGTTTTTAGCTGTTTGGGTTTTACATAGTAGACTGGTACTGTAGGTTATTAAGTATCCAGTTGTCATTAAGTGGTTATAAATTACTCAACATATTTACAAAGCAAATATTTATTCTGCCAGACAGACCTCATCTGTCATCCTGAGTCACGTCTTTTTATGGTTTCACTGTGAAATGATAAAGCTCATACGTGTGACGGTTCGTTTTTTATCCGTAATCGTGAGGTACTGAAATAGTTGAGGAATCAGAGCTCCACAAATCAATATAAGCAGCCTTGATCTTTCGCGTTTGTCTTTTCAGACAGGCTCACTTTTCTGTTTAGTTTCTTGACAGTTACATAAGACTTTGATAACCAGCTCTACATATATCTGAACTCACAATTTCTTTCTGTAAGGTGTCACAGGTTCCAGAAAATGTCTATTTCATTCAGCTTCCCCCTCTCCTGAACAGACTCAAGAAATTGCCTCCATAGACTGTCACAAATAACTGTCTAGAGTTAAAATAAAAGCCACCCTAGTTTTGCAAGCCACCTTTGCACAGAAAATGACAGATAGTCATCAAAGAAGACAGACAGGCACTTTGAAGAGGTACAGCCCAATCTTTCTTACCACACCACAACCACCCATCTTCAACCAAAGGGATGACCATTTCCTAAATCCATCGTAAAATCTTACACCATACACTTTACTGTTGCCAGTGACAAAGATGCTGAAGGAAAAGACAGGCAAATGACAAGGCTCTTAACTGATCACTGACCTCGGGGAAGGATATGGTTGTCTTGTCTTGGGTTCTCTTGGCTCCAGCATTGGGTAGATACATTAAAAGGGATTTTGGTAAGGGATGGAAAGGAGGCAAAGTAGATGCACTGGGGGAAGGGATTGTGATGTAGAAGGGAACTGTATTCCCCTCCCCCTTCACTGATTCATCATACAAGATGTGGGGCAAGAGACAGAAAGAAGGGTAGGAATGAGTGAGAATGCTGATGGAAAGAGCTTTACTGATCCCCTTCTCTGTCCTTCATGCCTTCCCTTAAAGTCCTGCACTGTCACTTTGGGGCTTTAACAAATGTGGTGCCTCTGCTCCCTCACCCCAGTCTTATGGTCGTAATGCAGTCTTGTCAGGACTCTGTGCTGAACGACAGCTCTATCCATCTGCCCGCTACATTTCTTTTGACCTTTTTAGTTCATTCCTCTTTTAAAGAAATATGGATGGTTGAATGGTCACTTGAAACTTGTTTCATTTTAAGCTACCCTTTGTGCTCAGTCCTGGTCTTAAGATCACCTCAGTTTATGTTTCGCCTATCCGTTCAATACCCATGTTAACTTCATGTCAAGGATGTTAGTGCTGATTCATAAGAGAGATCATGAGAATATGTGGTAGTGATTTCTCAATAAGGTCTATTTTGCGCAATAACAAAAGTCTAATCCATTCATCAACTTCATGTGTCAAACAAAACTTGAAAAGAAACTGGCTTCTGTGACTGACTGTCACAAACGTCTGTCTGAAGTTTTAAATAAAATCTGCCCCAGTTCTGCAAACCACCATTTTATTCCAGCACCATGTAGACACTGACAGACGGCCTTCAAAAGAAATCAGACACGAATTTTGGGGACTAACAGCTCAACCTTGGCTGCTGTTCCATAACGACCCAGTTCAAGCTAAAATGACGACCATTTTCTTAATCATTCTTTATTTCCTACACCCTAGACTTTACTTTTATCGGAGACAAAGACACCAAACAAGGAAGACAGGCAAATGACAAGGCACTTAACTGACCACTGGCCTCAGGGCCGGAACTAGGCTGTCTCGTCTTGGGCTGTCTGGACCTCCATCGTTGGACAGACACTTTAAAGGAGGCTTGGGGAATGGATGGAAAGAAAATGGAGGAGTTTTAGAGGAGGAAGGAGTGGGGTGGAGGGGCTTTGGTGTGGAAAGAGCTTTACCCCCCTTTGCTGAGTCATCAGACAGGATGTGGAGGAGAAGACATGGGAGAGTGGTGATGGGTAACTAGGGGGAAGGAAAGAGTTGGTGGGCATTATCGATCTCCTTATCTCCCTTCGTGCCGTTCCCCTAAACCCCCGCACCGTCCCTTTGGGGCTTTAATAAATGTAGTACCTCTGCTCTCTCTCACCCTATTTTTGTGGTCGTGAGACAGTCTTGCCAGGTTTTTGCGCTGTTGCCTATTTCTTCCTGCTCTCTACACTTCTTTTGATCTTTTCAGTTGATGCCTCCGTTTTAAAAAGCATGTCAAGCTTCTGTGGCAGTTGTCTATGTCGCTCAACATTTTAAACAAAAAGAAAAATCAATGATCAAGCTTGAACGAGAATTAAATTTTCAGTTCACTCAATTTCTCAAAGATGAATGACTGATTCTTTAAGATGATAGTACTTTCATTCTTGTGCTGAGTAAAATTTAAATGTGATTCTGCCATGTTGATAAGTCACATCAAATTTCGCTTTTACAGTTGTTATTTTATTAAACACACATGGTTTGAGGTTTATTGAAAATCCATCTTTAAACGGTTAAGAAATAGTTAGTCTTCTTTTCCGACCGTCATACGCTATTTGACTATAATCTTACACAAAATTAGTTAAAACGATTGCTGACACTTTTTGCTTCACTTGTGAGTAGAGACCATTTTCACGCAGACAATGGACCATTGTCGTTAACAATTGTTGTATTTTAAGCATCTATTGTACTAGACACACGGTCACCTGGCCTATATTCCACCTAAAAACAGCCATTAAAATCGTTTTTGATGCCTTTTGTGTGTTGCAGACTGAACGAGACACTCAGAGAACAAAAGGCAGAGCAGATATTTTCCCCTTAGCGAAGACGAAAAAGGAGCAGGAGAAAGAAAACTGAAACTTAATGGCATAACAGGTGAGCCTCTGTCTGTCTGTCTGTCCGTCCGTCTGCCTGTCTGTCTCCCAATCTGTCTGTTTATATGTGAACACATGCAGAAACCTTGCTATCGGCCAGTGTGTCTGTCGGTCTATGTAATCGTTATATATTGTTATCCTCCCTCCTCCTCCTCATTATCATTATTATTGTTATAATAATTGTTATATCATATTGTTATATCATCATCATCATCATCATCATCATCATGTTATTATCATTATTATTATCATTATTATTATTATATTATCATTATCATTATTGCAAACATTTTGTCCTCTGTTGGTGAGGTCGTTGATGCAACCTGCCGAGGAATTGTGACAAGAAAAGCTGATTAATTTAAAAATCGTAGAAACTTGGAGCAACAAGCTCCATCAGCTTTCGATTAGCCATTTCAGTGGTGGCTCATGGGCGTTGGAACTGTTGAAAAAGATGTTGAACTCTGTCTGTCTGTCTGTCTGTCTGTCTGTCTTTCTGACTGTGTGACTGTATGTCTCTTTGCTTGCCTCCCTCTGCTTATCTTTCCATCTTTTCATCTTTACTTTTTTCATTAGGCAATGTCTGACCTCATGCTGCCTGTTATTTTGCTTCTTCTCTGCTTTGTGTTAATATATTTTCTTGACTTTGTGAGCACTGATTCTCCCCTGCTTGTTTCTCTGTGTCTCAAATACTAATGATACTAAGTAACTACTATACCTCAAGTACTAATGCTACTGAGTAACTAATGTACCTCAAATACTAATGCTACTAAGTAACTACTAAACCTCAAATACTAATGTTACTAAGTAACTACTATGCCTCAAATACTAATGATACTAAGTAACTACTATATCTCAAACACTAATGTTACTAAGTAACTAATATACGTTTTACAAGTTACTGCTAATGATATCACAACTTCATGTTTGTTACCAAGGCTTTTGTTACAATAATTAATCATTTGGTGCCGATGATCACAGTGGTGGTGCTACAGACTTTAAAAACAAAAGTTCGATTTCATCCTTAGACCTATCCTGAACTATTTTTGTTGGTATTTATGTCTTCTGAGAGTGCTCATATAATCTGTGTTGTTTTCATCTTCTTTCTGCTAACTTAAGGCTTACCATATTTGATGGGTGTGGTAGTTAAGTGTCTAACGTTGAACTGTCGTACCAAAGAAATAAGAGGGAAGCAGGGAGAATTTTTATGATATTAATTAAAGAACATAACTCTTGAGAGTCACGTAGGAATTATCTCCCATATTGCAGAACTTCTGTCAGTCAGAAAGTTCTGACTTTACTCTGCTCAAACACTTCCGTATTGTGAGTATAGGATGGAGACATTTCTGATCTTCCAGACCAACATGCATGCAGACTTGTCAGTGCCTAAAATCTCTTCATGTGTGTATGCATGCAGGATATCAAATATGCACATAAAATATTGTGTAAGTTATGTCAGTGGTCGGCTTATGGAAACATGAAAACACCCAGCATGTAAATAATGGCGAGTTTAAAATGGCTGTTAGGTAATAATTTCTACCGTTGGAAAATAAAGAATCAATGAAATTGTTATTGTCCTCGTGTCTGCTGGTCCATATGTCTTACCTTTTTACAGATACTCGCTTTTTGTTTTTGGGATAGCATCTGTTTTTGGGTGATCTATAATGATATGTCGAATTGTGTTTTTTAGATTAATTCTAAAATTATAAAGAGATCGATCTGTGGTATCTATGTTATCAATGTCTCCATGTCTATGGTAAAATCTTGACATAATAAGGATCATAAGTATAATAGTAGCCTGCGGTATGCTGCAGATGACTGTGTTTGAGAGGCACAATTTGAGGATTGCTTGTTTTTCTCCTTTGTGGGTTTGTATTTTGTTTCAAATGTTTCACTGACATGAAAGTGTTGACGGTGCAACTTCCACTTGTGTGCATGCATGTACGCGTGCGTATATGCGAGTGTGCGTGCGTGTGTGTGTGTGTGTGTGTGTGTGTGTGTGTGTGTGTGTGTGTGTGTGTGTGTATGTGTGTGTGTGTGTGTGTGAGAGTGAGTGAGTGAGTGGTGTGTGTGTGTGTGTGTGTGTGTGTGTGTGTGTGTGTGTGTGTGTGTGTGTATGTGTGTTCCTGCGTGTGTGCATATGCTCTTGTGTTTGTGTTATTGCTCTTGGCTTTTTTCAGTCTTTTCATTCTGTCTGTCTTTCTGTCCGTCTTTCTGCCATTCTCTTTGTTTCCTCCAATATTTCCAAGCATGACTTTGCTTTGCTACAGTTTTCTATCTCTTTTCTTTGTAAATGTCGTAAGAAGAGGCGTGATCATATCACTTCTTTGCTTTATTTTATCCACTGGTTACCTGTTTCTCAAAGAATTTAGTACAAAATGAGCCATTATTCTACAAGCGTAACAATTGTATTGCACCTATTTATCTTAATGACCAACTCCGAATTTACACCCCTGCTCGACCTCTCCGTTCTTCTTCTGATACTACTTATTTACAAATTCCTTGATACAAGTGTGTTCCACAGTCCAGTCGCCGCTCTCTTTCTGTGCCTGGTCCATACAACTGGAACGAGCTTTCCCTGTTTATTCGACAGTCACATACTCTGTGTTCCTTCAAGTCTAACTTGAAGACATGCCTTTTTTGTCCAGCAGTGATTTTCCCCCTCTGCGTTACCTCCATTTCTTCCCACTTCCCTCCTGTCCTCCTCCTCCCTGTTTGTGTGTGCTTTGTACGCTGGAGTTTTGGTCATTGTGAGTGAATGCTGTGGTCAATGACGAGAGTGTACGCATTTATTTGATTTTTGTATCAAGATTTGGCGTCTTATAAATGTCATTATCGTTATTAGGTGTCAAAAAGACATAAACAGTATCATATCAGTGTGTGTATTAACATCATCTGTTTGATTTAAGCCCTTGATGCCACAGTTTCCACAACCCACTTAATCAAGATCTGATCGAGACATGTTACTGGCCAGAAAATAGGAATATAGGGGAAAGGGGTGTTGAGTGAGAGAGAAAGAGACAGAGACAGAGAGTGAGAGGGAAAGAGAGAGAGACAGAGTGAGAGGGGGAAAGAGAGAGAGGGAGGGAGGGAGACAGAGAGAGAGGGAGAGAGAGAATGAGAGAGGGAGAGAGGGAGAGAGAGATTTACACTTTTTACTTTACAACACAATATTAACTTCACCATGGCATGAATCATTCTTTAAACCATCATTTGTACTTTAAGCATAAAAAGAAAACATACTCTAGCTTTCAGGTTTCAAGTCAAAGACATAGTCATTCCTAACCATCATTTGTACTTTTAAGCATAAAAAGAAAACGTACTGTAGCTTTCATGTTTCAAATCAAAGACAGTGTACGTAAACCTCAGAAATAACAGGGAACTTGACAGGAGCAAATACCTCGACCCCAACTACAAATGGAATGAACGGAATCGCGAATGAAGGAAATATACACTTAGCACTGAGAAAATTATCCAAAAACTCATGTGGGTGACTGTAAGCAGTCTGTCAGCTTCTGTAGTCCTCTCATATTCATTGTTCAACAAGTCTCCATCCATTTTGGTAGACTCCCCTGAGGATTGCTGTGACAGTCACAGATTTCGCAGTCATCCTTCATAGATATACTAGCTATCCAATTTTCAGCACATATCAGTGTCAGATCTATTCTACTTTTTGATAACGTATTGATGCTGGTGGTTTTTGCCAATTAATGCCAATCAGAAAAGGCATAAGTCTTAGGTGTGTACTGTTGATTTCACATTATAGGGTCTGTATTTAGACATTTATTTAAAAGTGGTTGTGGATTAATTGAGCACCATGTTTACGACACACTAACTCATCTGGAGATAGAGAACATCTACTATTGTTCTTCCACCTGGATTTTTTGTGTGTATTCTATGTTGAACTGGCAAAGACGATGTGCTCAATAAGTTTAAAACCTAATTTCTTTGAAAGAGATCTTAATGTAGAAAGAACACAATATTGATTACTTTTTCGGATCAATGTTATCAACTTAGATTTCGCATTTTTATTTTCTTTAAAAGACAAAGTATTCAGTGTGGTTTCCCAGTGTCAGACCAGACAGCAAACACATAACAACCCTTGCTTAGAATCGAGCTTCCAATAATTCTGTTAAAAGTATGATTTGCCCACTGGCTAAATGTCTAATCCATTCAGGCTGTCCTCTCCTCTCCTAAATAGAAACTCTAAAGAAACTGGTTTTCGTGATCAACTGTCACAAACTTCTGACTGGAGTTTAAATATAGTCTCCTCTACTTCTGCAAGACGCCATATTATCCCAGCAAGGCACAGAGACTGACATACGTTGTCAAAGAAAATCTGACAGGATCATTGTTCAGAATGAATGAATGAATCTTTTATTTAATGTCCGTTCACAATAGTGATTTTAGACACACACATACACACCTACACACACACACACACACACACACACACACACACACACACACACACACACACACACACACACACACAACACACACAACAGAGAGAAAAGGAAATGGACAAAAACAAACAAACAAAAAACAAAAAACAAAACAAAAACAAACAAAAACGGATGGGGATGGGAAGGGGTAGTGGAAGTTTGAATGTAAGAAGGGGAACAATTAAAATTAATAATTCAGAACAATGAATTAACAGTGTCAAATAATAACATACAACAATTAATTAACTCTTCATAACAATCTACCAACAGGGGATCTGAGAATCAGCTGGATTACGGGAATAATATCATTATGTTTGTTGTAAAGGATATCTCTAGAGTCAGTACATGAAAAATCGAGATTGTTATTTCTATATGTCGTAAGTGAGATAAGATATTCAAAGAGCACATTGTACAGATACATCTGACACTTGCCCACCACAACACAGTGCCTAGCTCTAACCAAAAAGATGACCGTTCCCCTAATCCGTCCTTACACCTTACACCCTACAATACACTGTAGCCAGCGACACAGAAGCCGAAGTAGAAGACAAGCAAATGACAGGGCACTTAACTGACCACTGACCTCAGGGCAGAATACAGGCTGTCTTGTCTTGGGCTGTCTTGGGCTTCAGCACTGCGTAAATACTTTGGGGAGAAGGGGAAGGGAAGGGAGGGATGGAGAAGTAGCTGCACTGGGTGAGAGGGCCGTTGCGTCGGGATGGAGCTTTACCCCTTCGCTGAGTCATCAGACAGAGTGCACAGAGAAGAGGGGAGTGAAGAGATGCAGTAGGAGGAAGGAAAAAAGTTGGAGGGTTTTATCGATCTCCTTATCTCTCCTTCATGTCATCCCCCCTAAAGCCCTACGCTGTCACTTTGGGGCTTTAACCCTTTGACTCCTGCACTCTATCCACCAACTGCAAAAGTTTAACCCTTTGACTCTATTGCCCTATCTACCATCTTCCCGTGGGAAGCTGGCAAATAGGGTGATGGAGTCAAAGGGTTAAGTTTTTGCTTTGATAGCATGTTTGACAATACAGGATGCTTGTGGACAGTGTGCGGGAGTCAAAGGGTTAATAAACACAGTGCCTCTGCTCTCTCACCTCAGTATAATGGTCGTTATACATTCTTCCAGGTTTCTGTGCTGATGACCATCTATTTTTGTATTCCCTAAATATCTTTTTTCATATAAAAAATGTTTTGACCCTTTTAAAAATCATGGATACCAAGCTTTAAAATAATAATTGTCCGTGAATGTCATGAACCTTTTGAAACAAAATATGTGGGTGATCGAACCTTAGTAACCATTTAATTTTACAGTTTATTCCCCGATTTAAACTAGTGTATCTAACAACAGTAAAATCACCCATTCTCAGTTCTTTTAGACAAGTGCTCATGTGCAGACTTAAGCCTTATGCTATGATTATTTTGGATCATATCCATCAAATGGCATATGGAATTCATAACGAGCGCGAGACGATATCTTACCAAACTGAAACTGAAACTGAACAAGTGATAACTTGAAAATAGGCCATATTCGTTCAAACTGTAACTATCTGTGGACCTTATAGTATTTTACATTATGATTAGTGGCTACTGTGACATAAGCAAATATCCTGGCCTCTTGACATTGCTTTGTATCGACATGCTAAAATATAACTTAGAACTCTAATACGGTAAATATCAAACCATACATCTTCATTGAAATGCTTGTTGACATTTTTTTTTATCTAAGATGCTATAACTAATATGGAGTTTCACGAAGTACATAAATGCCTGATTAAATAATTTCTGCTTGAAATTGAATTCTGCTTGAACAGATTTTAAACTCAAATATCCACAACAGTCCTCATTAATTTTCTTCTAAACTTTGTGAAAATGAAATAGTATTGTTGACAACAAATATGTACAGGGGAAGAATAGGATTACGGTGGTACTGTATGCATTCCTATGTGTGTGTTTAAGTACCGGTGTAGTGACATTTTCTTTATTTATCATTCCACATTTTTCAGGTGCGTGTATGCGTGTTGTTTTGCCCATGCTGTACAGGCGATATGTTGCTGCACAGTCTGCATGCTCCATCTGTGGTGGGTATGCATGCTGTGTGTTTTCGTGTTTCCATAAGCCACCTTGCGCTGACATGTCCTAAAGGATCTTTAAAGTGTATATTTGATGGTCTGTGTGTGCATACACACGAAGGGGACTTAGACACTAACAGGTCTGAACACAAGTTGACATGAGAGAATAAAAAAAAAAACAACCAGCCAACCAACCAACCAACCAACCAACCATCCAAACAACCAAACAAACAACCAACCAACCAAAGAAACAAAACCCAAACATTTCCTCCTTTTATCCACCAACTGGAAGATACTCAGGCCGAGTCAATCCCCAGGCCTTCCTCCACTTTACTGTCTAGTCCGTCACTGTTTGTATGTTTATTTTCTTTATTCTTTAATGTTTACGATCTGTCCGTGTGCTTGCTGCCCGTGTATCTGTTTATCTGTGAATTGATATGCAGTGACGTTTTAATGTTTATACTATATCTGTGCGATTGCTACCTCTGTGTGTGGTAATGTGTAAATTTGTGTGTATGTGTGCATTTCTATGGTAGTTTGTTTTTGTTTTTGTTTTGTTTTTTGTTTTAGTTTTTGTGTGTGGCTAGTGGCGAGTTTTGACGGCACAACTTCAATAGTCTGAAAGTAATAGATACTCGCTCAAATAGGCTCCATGAACCTTTGATTGGCAATTTCAAAGTACGCACAATAGCTATTGTTTGTTAAAAAAAAAACACACACACAAAAAACAGCAGAATCTCTCTCACTCGCTCTCTTCTCTCTCTCTCTCTCTCACTCTCTCTGTGTCTCTCTCTCTGTCTCTCTCTCTCTGTCTCTGTCTCTCTCTGTCTGTCTGTCAGTCTGTCTGTCTCTGTCTCTCTCTGTCTGTCTGTCTGTCTGTCTCTCTCTCTCTCTCTCTCTGTCTCTCTCTGTCTCTCTCTCCCCTCTCTCTCTAGCTCTCTCTGCCTCTCCCGCTGTCTTTACGTATATAACTCTCAATTCTCCTTCTCTTCCTCTTGCTGTCTCTACCTTTTTTCATCAGGCTTACGTGTAGGTTGGAATCTTGTCTGACTGCGTGCAGTCTATTATTCTGCTTCTGCTCTGCTTTCTGTAAAAATATTTTCTTGACCCTTTGAATGCGTTTCCTTGGCTTGTGAATGCGCGTGTTGTAATGAATAATAATCACTACTAAAAACTCAGATTTATTATCGTCAGGACGAGTTTCAATTAATCGATGATTAATGCTGTTTGTGTCAGCTGGATGTGTGGTAATTGATTAAAACATGTGGTGTTAATCATCAGATTACGAAGGTTACTGTAGACTGTGAGAATAGTCTTGTCCTGCCCCTGGAATTGTGCAACCAGTCTTGGCATTTCTTTAGTGTTCCCTTTTGTGCCTTCTGTCTATTTTTTCGTGTTCTCCCTGTCATCTGTTATTTATGTCTATCGGTTCAGTTGGCCGTTCTCTACACACCATTTTTTCCTACATGATAGACAAGGGTTTATTTTATTCTATTTTTATTTATTTACTTATTTATTTTGTAGACAAGTCGAGGTATTCGTGCTCGTGAGCATGCATGTGTGTATGTGTGTATGCGTGTGTGTGTATGTGTGTGTGAGCGTGTGTATATCAGTATATGTCTCTGTCTGTCTGTCTGTCTGTCTGTCACACACACACACACACACACACACACACACACACACACACACACACACACTCAGAGAAGAGAGAGACAGGCAGACAGACAGAGGGAGAGAGAGACAGACAGACAGACAGACAGATGGAAGAGAGAGAGAAGAGAGAGACAGAGACAGACAGAGAGACAGAGACAGAGACAGACAGAGAGACAGAGACAGAGAATGCCGTGCTTCTGCGCGCGTGCATTTTTGTTTTGTTTTGTTCTTTTATTTTATTCCTTATTTCTTTTCTTTACATTTCCTTTTCCTTTCTTGTTTAGTTGTCTTTTTATGTGTCAGATGTCAGAAAGACATAAACACGATGATATCAGAAGCTGGTAAACATCCTCTCTTTATTGGGTTAAAGCCCTTCATGCCACGATTTCCCCTGCAAAGTTAATCGTGATTTGAGCGAGACTTGTCACTGAGATGAAAATACGAATGAGGGAGAAATGGGGAGAACTGGAGAATCAGCGAGCGAGCGAGAGAGAAGGAGAAAAAGAAGGAGAGAATGAGAGACAGAGAGAGGGAGGGAGAACGGGGCTGGTAGGGTGGGATTGGGATTGAAGGAGACATGAGGAGAGCGAGAGAACTAGCGATCGAGCAAGAGAGACTGACAGAGAGAGAAAGAGACACAGAGAGAGAGAGACAGAGAGAGACAGAGAGACACAGAGAGAGACAGAGAGAGAGAGACAGAGAGAAACAGAGAAAGGGAGAGAAAGAGAGAGAGACAGAGAGACAGAGAGAGAGACAGAGAGAGACAGGAAAAACAAAAACAGAGAGAGACAGAGAGAGAAAGAAGGACTGACATTTTCACGTTGAGCTTGTTACACGTGAACGAATGACAAATAAAAAGAAATTTTCGTGGAAATAATTATTGTCCATATTATAAATTAATTTTTCGCAAAAAAAAAAAGAAAAGCTTTTCTCTAGCTTTAAGGAATAGAATATATCCATGGCATCATCATTCGTTGTAATTGTTAATTAGACAATCAGCATTTACTCATTGTATCACCTGAACAATTACTATGAGAAAGAGAAGAGACAAAGAGAGAGAGAGAGAGAGATAAAGAGAGAGAGAAGGAGTGAGTGAGAGAGAGACAGTTGAGGAGTCACAATGGTGGAGAAGAGTGCAGACATTGACACACAAAAGCGCACGAAGACAGAAAGAGAGAGAGACAAAGAGAGAGAAAGAGAGAGAGAGCGAGAGAGAAAGGAGAGAGAGACAGAGAGACAGATAGACAGACAGACAGAAAGAGAGAGAGAAAGAAAGAGAGAGAGAGGCAAAGAGAGAGAGAGAGAGGGAAGGAGGTAGGTAGAGAGAGAGAGCAGAAATGGCAAGACAATATATTTTATGTTCAGACATGATTGGATCGCAGTTTGATACTCATGATTCTCTGTCTGGCTGTCCACTCACACACGCGTATGCGTATGTATGTTTGTTCGTGTGTGTGTGTCTGTGTGTGTGTGTGTGTGTGTGTGTGTGTGTGTGTGTGCGTGTGTGTGTGTGTTGTGTGTGTGTGTGTGTATATGTGTGTATGTGTGTGTGTTTGGGTGTGTTTATATGCGTGCGTCTATGTGTGTATATCTTTGGTTTGTGTGTGTTTATATGCGTGCGTCTATGTGTGTATACCTTTGGTTTGTGTGCTGAGTGTCTTTGTACGTGTGTGCGTGCTTGTGCTGTTTGTATCTTTTTTTTTTTCCTCCTTTCTCCCCTCTTTCTTTGTATTGTGCACGACCATCTTTAATTTCTCAGGACCCAAGTATAGACTAAAACTGCCAAATTGGGAAAAAACACAACCCAACAACAACTAATGCCAGTAAGATTTAAGGGTATCTTTCCGAAGAATGATCCAGAGAAGCGTGTGTATTAGAATGGAAATTATGACCATCAGACGTAGCTGTCTTTCTCAAAATAAAGACCTGTAAAAGAATGGTAATGTTTTCATACCTGAGATCAACAAACACGACATGTGAGGAATAATGTTGTGTGTAAATTTAAAAGGAAAGAAAACAAAAGGAAAAGAGAAACGAGTATTCGAGCAAAGGAAAAAGGAAAGAAACAAAGAAAGTCTAAACAAACGAAAACAAAAACAACACAAAATAAAGCTTTGAAATAGAGTCTACTTAATCTTATATTTACGTCCATCGCTAGCTTCATCCTAAACATACCTAGCTTCATCTTAAACATGGCTAGCCTCATGCTAAACATAGCTAGCCTCTTTTAAACATAGCTAGCCTTATCCTAAAATAACTAACCTAATCCTAAACGTAACTAGCCTCATACTAAACATAGCTAGTCTCATGCTAAACATAACTATCCTCATCCTAAACATAGCTAGCCTCATCCTAACATAGCTAGCCTAATCTTAAACGTAGGTAGCCTCATCCTAAACATAGCTACCTCATCCTAAACGTAGCTATCCTCATCCTAAACATAGCATCATCCTAAACATAGCTAGCATCATCCTAAACATAGCTAGCCTAAACTTAAAACGTAGCTAGCCTCATCCTAAACATAGCTACCTCATCCTAAACGTAGCTAGCCTCATCCTAAACATAGCATCATCCTGAACATAGCTAGCCTCATCCTAAATATGACTAGCTTCATCCTAAATATGGCTAGCTTCATCATAAACATGGCTAGCTTCATCCTAAACATAGCTAGCCTCATCCTAAAAATAGCTAGCCTCATCCTAAATATAACTATCTCATCCTAAACATAGCTAACCTCATCCTAAACATAGCAGCCTCATCCTAACATAGCTAGCTCATCCTAAACATAGCTACCTCATCCTAAACGTAGGTAGCCTCATCCTAAACATAGTTAGCATCATCCTAAACATAGCTATCTCATCCTAAACGTAGGTAGCCTCATCCTAAACATTGCTAGCATCATCCTAAACATAGCTATCTCATCCTAAACGTAGGTAGCCTCATCCTAAACATAGCTAGCATCATCCTAAACATAGCTAGCATCATCCTAAACATAGCTAGCCTAATTTTAAACGTAGGTAGCCCCATCCTAAACATAGTTAGCATCATCCTAAACATAGCTAGCCTCATCCTAACAATGCCAGCCTAATCTTAAACGCAGATAGCCTCATCCTAAACATAGCTAGCCTCATCCTAAACATAGCTAGCATCATCCTAAACATAGCTAGACTCATCCTAACATAGCTAGCCTAATCTTAAACGTAGCTAGCCTCATCCTAAACGTAGCTACCTCATCCTAAACGTAGCTAGCCTCATCCTAAACATAGTTAGCATCATCCTAAACGTAGCTAGTCTCATCTTAAGCATAGCTAGTCTCATCCTAAACACAACTAGCTTCATCCTAAACATGGCTAGTTCATCCTAAACATGGCTAGCCTCATCCTAAACATAGCTAGCCTCATCCTTAACATAGCTAGCCTCATCCTAAACATAGCTAGCTTCGTCCTAAGCATAGCTAGCATCACCTTAAACATAGTTAGCATCATCCTATACATAGCTAGCCTCATCCTAAACATAGCTAGCCACATCCTAAACATAGCCAGTTCATCCTAAACAAACCTAGCCTCATCATAAACAAACCTAGCCTCATCGTAAACAAGCACAAATGAAAACACGCGGAAAAAAGAAGCTTTTAAAATACAGTCCATTTAATCTTACATTTACGTCCATAGCTAACCTGAAATGCAATAGCCAGTCCATGATCTCAGACCTTAGCAGGCAGATAAAAGGGAAGGAAATGAAAGGAAATAGACTGAAAACCACAGAGATAGAGGGAGAGAGAGAGAGAGGAGGGGGGAGTGGAAACGGGAACGAGGAGGAGGAGGAGAAGAAGTAGAAAAAGGAAAAAACTAAAAAGAAAATGAAGAAGAAGAACAACAACAATATCGAAGCTATGTTGGAAAATTTTGAGAGAGAAGAGAGAGGCAGACAGACAGACAGACATATAGACAGACAGACTGACAGAAACAGAGACAGAGAGACAGACAGACTGGACAGACCGGGAGACTGACGCAGAAAAGACAGAAAATGTTAGAACTAAAAAAAGAGAAGAGAGAGAGAGAGAGAGGGAGAGAGACATACAGACAGACAGAACAGACAGACACAGACATAGAGAGTCAGCAGACTGGCAGACTGACAGACAAAAGACAGAGAGAGAGAGGGGGGGAGAGAGAGAGAGAGAGGGAGAGGAGAGAGACAGAGAGAGAAAAAGAGAAATAGATAGACAGACAGGCGGACAGGGACAGAAAGAAACTCAGAAAAGACAGACAGAGACAGAGAAGAGAAAAGAGGAGAGAGAGAAAAGAGAGAGAGAGAAGAGGAGAGAGAGAGAGAGAGAGAGAGAACGCACAGAAGCAAAAACTTCAAGATTACAAGGAAAAGTGGGCATTTCGATTGATGGCAATTCGAAAGCATATACGGGATGGGAATAAGC
This sequence comes from Monoplex corrugatus, assembly GCA_030674185.1. Lineage (NCBI taxonomy): Eukaryota > Metazoa > Mollusca > Gastropoda > Littorinimorpha > Ranellidae > Monoplex > Monoplex corrugatus. The sequence continues at coordinate 77,510,512 of CM060315.1, forward strand.
AGAGAAAGACGGGAAGACATGCAAAAGGGGCCATGCCTTTGGGGGTAGCAGTAGTGGATCGTTTGAAGTGGCTGACACTGCCATTCACGATACGAGGGGAGAAAGAAACAGTAAGAGAGAGGAGAGAGAGAGAGAGAGAGAGACAGACAGACAGACAGACTGACTGACAGAAAACAGAGACAGAGAGACAGACAGACTGGACAGACCGGGAGACTGACACAGAAAAGAGAGAAATTTTTAGAACTAAAAATAAGAGAAGAGAAGAGAAGAGAGAGAGAGAGACAGACAGACAGACAGACAGATAGAGAGAGACAGAGAGAGACAGACAGACAGACAGATAGACAGACAGACAGACAGACAGAGACAGATAGATAGATAGATAGATAGACAGATAGATAGAGACAGACAGACAGACAGACAGGCGGACAGACAGAAAGAAACAGAGAGAGAGACAGAGACAGAAAGAAAGAAATAAAGAGAGACAGAGAGAGACAGAGAGAGACCGAGAGAGACAGAGAGAGACAGAGAGACAGAGACAGAGACGAAAAGGAGAGAGAAATTGAGGGTGAGAGAGAGAGAGAGAGAGAAATTGAGGGCGAGAGAGAGAGAGAGAGAGGGGGGGACAGGTGATTGCAGTAGGCATTACTGAACCAAAAACACTCAGTCTTTTGCCTCCAAAAACATTCCTCAAGCCTTACCAGCGTTAAGTGTTTCTGTATCTTTGTCCTAGGACATAAAGTGGTTATTTTCTTTATTGGAGGACAATTTTCTGACAAGTCTGAGACACGTTCTTTTTGAAGAACCTTTCTTTTTCTAAACCAATGGACGCTTACACTGACAGATTATTTCGAAAGTTCTAAATTGTCTACAAGGGTGCTCTGTCGGCTATTGAATGCATGTGCCTGTCAGGCAAAAAACCAGATAAAAAGTTCACAGACGTAAATAAAGCGCTGACGATAGCACAATTGGAAAAAAATAACGGTAGAAACATAACACGAAATATTTGCATTGCATTACATGTCCACAAAAGTTCCTTGCATGTGTTTGAGAAAAGTTTCAAGATTAAAAGACGTAAAAAAACACCAACATTGTTAAAATGTATAAGAGAAAAGAACGACTGCAATAAATATAGTGGAATGTACTCTCATTGTAGATTTCTTGAAAAGTTTACTTGCTGTAAATGAGAGTGCATCATAAATCTCAGTCAGTAAGTATTGATCTGAGAGGTCCACATTAACACCATCTTGTCACAATAGTTACAGGAAAAAGTCAAAAACGCAATTAAGGGAAATCATTGTATGTTTTGTTCATTTCTCTCTCACAAACACTATTACTCTTGAAAAAGGAGTTTTTGTTTTCCAAGACTGGCACTAACAATACTTAACGCTATGTGAAATAATACATTTTTTTCCTGAGGATACAGAAGAGATAGTTGTATAAGATAGTTCAAGGCTAGAGCTCTAAGTCTTTTCAGTGGAATAATGCAGTACTATCTTTCGTCCTTTTCCGCCTGAGATTTCTCCATCTTGAAATGAGCACGCAACTGGATCAGTTACAGGAGGTCACAGAAACGTCTGGTAGATGTACATTCTCTCTTGATTGACCACAAAATGATCTAACATTCAGTTTATGCGTATAGTCCTGGAGTACAAGGATTCTGACACAAGGTTTATTTCAAATACCAAGGCACGAAGTATACCAAAGTATTTCTACTTGCAGATGATTCAGTTGTTATAAGTCATGCAAAAAACAAGTCAGAGTTGTGTTTGCAACAGATCCTGGGTATATTTTCTTGAGACTGCAAAGATTTTGGTCTAAATTGTAGAACAAAGAAGAAAATGTAATAGATCCAGATATGACTCCAGTCGTGATAGCTCACGACATGATCCAGTCTTCACTCCTTATTCACATCACAATTAACCTACTCATTTTGATTCAATTTTCTCAAGATAATATCCCTGTGCTCGAAATGTTCCATATGCACTAATGCTACACATGCCATGTGATGCAAAAGGATCCAACCGTGTCAAATAACATAAGCCTGCGCATAAACATAATGTGCCAACAAGGTTTTTTAAGTTCTGCCTAGCTAATGGGTTCTATATCAGCATCATTCAGGTGTATGCACCAACATCCGCAAGTACTCAGGAAGACATCGACAACTTCTACGAAGTATTAGAGATGGCCAAAGTCCAATGTAAATCACAAGAAGTTACTGTAATAATAGGAGATTTTAATGCTAAAGTGGGACAGGATAGGGTGGAGGATATAGTTGGACCTCATGGCCTTGGTACGCAAAATGAAATGGGAGAGAAACTTGTAGAATGGGCACAGATGAATCAGTTCATAGTGGGAAACACCTGGTTTGAGCAGCCTAATAGAAGGAAATGGACTTGGATGAGTCCAGGAGATAATACCAAAAATCAGATTAACTACATCCTGATCAACAAAAGATTTAGAAATTCTTTACTGTCAGCAAAAACACTACCAGGCGCAGACTGCAACAGTGACCACAATCCTGTAGTGGGAAGATTTAGACTGAAATTGAGGAAAAGGAAACAGACCAAAAGCAACATCAAACTAAACCTTGGACTCTTAAAGACAGATGAAATGATACGTAAAAAATTTAATGTACATGTTCAAAACAAATTCAGTGCTCTGGAAGACGTTGGTGACAGTGAGGAACAATTGACAAAGTTGAGAAAGTCGATAAATGAAGCTTGTGAAGAAATCCCTAAGGCAGATAGAAAAACAAAAAAGAGCTAGATGACTAATGAAATTTTGGGCTTGATGGAGGAAATGAGGAAGGCAAAGAGAAACGAGGAGATATACAGGAAGATAAACAAGGAGATCAGGAATAGGTGCAATGAAGCTAAGGAAGCTTGGCTGAAAACAAAGTGCAAAGATATGGAAGACCGACACAAAACAGATCCTCAGGGTATGTACAGACGAATTGAAGAAATTGTCCACAGGAAAAATACATGCACATCAACTGGTTGCTTGAAATCGAAAGATGGCACGCTTATCATGGAAAAAGACAAAATATTAGACAGATGGGTAGAGTACATTAAAGACCTTTTTGAGGATGACAGAAACGAAGAACACATTATAAAAAAGAACTTTGAAGGACCACCCATAATGAAAAGATGAAGTTAGAGCGCACTGAAAAAGATGAAACCAGGAAAAGTCCCAGGACCAGATAACATTACTACAGAGATGATTGAAGCCCTGGAGGAATTTGGGATAGAAAAAATAACAGCCTCCTAAATGAAATTTTCGTCACTGGAAAAATCCCCAAAGATATGTCAAAATCAATTTTCATTGCACTTCTAAAGAAGACAGGGGCTATAGAATGCGAACTCCATCGCACAATCAGTTTGATGAGTCATGTAACAAAAATCCTGTTAAGAATAATAATGATGAGGACAAGGAATAGAATCAAAAGAGAAATAGCATAAAAACAGTGTGGATTTGTGGAAGGGAAAGGAACTATTAATGCCATATACATCCTAAGAACTATCATAGAGAGGTCAATTGAGATGAATAAGGATTTGTATTTATATTTGTTGACTACACCAAGGCTTTCGATCGGGTAAGACATGATGAATTGATCAACCAACTGGAGAGACTCAATGTTGATGGAAAAGATCTACGAATAATCAGAAATATGTACTGGGAACAAACAGCTGCAATGAGATTAGAAAACAATGTAAGCTCTTTCCAAAACATCAAAAGAGGAGTCAGACAGGGTTGTGTTTTGTCACCAGATCTGTTTTCACTTTACAGCGAAAACATCATGAGAAACCTAGAAGAAGACTCTGGATTAAAGTGGAGGAAAATGATAAAGGTTGGAGGGAAAATGATAAACAATATTCGATACGCAGATGACACCGTGCTAATTGCAGAAAATGAAAGGGACCTACAAAACCTTGTGAATATACTAGAAATAGAAAGCAAAGGTAAGGGGCTGGAACTAAACAGCAGGAAGACTGAAGTCATGGTGATCAGTAAAAAACATGAAATCCCCTCATGCAAATAAACAGCAAATGGCACAATCTTGACACAGGTTGATAAATATAAATACCTGGGAACAATCATTTCATCAGACGGCAGATGCACATCAGAGATAGCCAGCAGAATCGGCCAAGCCAAAACAGCATTCAAGAAGATGACAAGCATTCTTACCAACAAATGCCTATCAATTAGCATCAGGAAGAGAGTTCTTGAATGTTATATAGAACCAATACTGTTACGGATGTGAGCGTGGACAGTCAACAAGCAAAGCCAGAACAAGATTGAGGCAGCCGAGATGTGGTTTCTAAGAAGAATGTTGAGAGTTCCATGGACAGCAAAGAAAACAAACGAGACAGTCTTGATGGAGGCAGACACAAGTAGATCACTCATAAGGAAGATTAGGAAAAGACAGGCAACATTTATAGGCCATTTTATGAGGAAGTGGGATTTGGAGCATTTGGAGCACCTGGTCACAACGGGAAAGCTGGAGGGAAAGAAAGCACCAGGTAGACCCAGGGAGAAAATGCTGGACGGACTTGCAGAGTGGCTGGGGACGAGGAGGGTGGGGGAGATGCTAGGGGCAACGAGAGATAGAGACAGATGGAAGTCCATGATCGCCAATGCCATGCGGCAGGGCACCTGATGATGATGATGAATGGGTTCTATGTACAACTACTATTGTATATCCTTGTACCATTGTATCATTGATACAAAATTAGCTTGTATTGCAACGAAATTCATCTCTCTATCAAGAATTCTCCAGCAAACCTCCATAAAATCGTTACAAACGCTCCAACTTGGTTTATACAAAAAAGAAGAAGAAAAGACATGTCAACTAGTGTTAGTTCACAAGAATGAATTTCGCATAGGCTGACAAGATCTTAAGGTCCTACCTAACATTAAATCTCCACGCTTTTCCCTAATATACTATTTTTCATCCTTGCCACCGACCTTACTTGCTCAAAGATGTCAGTCAGCTAACTCTGAATTAACCGCCGTTACTAACAACTTCTCTGCTGAAGGCTGAATTCAACAGACGTGTCGACAAAGCCTCCATCTTGCTTACCACAGTGACAAAGAAAGTCAGGAAGAACAAAAGCGAGCAACAGACACAAAAAGCGCAAACTGACAAAACCTTGTGTACATCTTACCAGAGCATTCCTATACGGCAATAAATCCTACGTACTATGTGTTCACGGGAAAGAAGCTCGACAGGTCCTGAGTGTGTTGTCTGATCCTCAGGATGTCGAACAGTGCTGAACGTACTATGTGTTCACGGGAAAGAAGCTCGACAGGTCCTGAGTGTGTTGTCTGATCCTCAGGATGTCGAACAGTGCTGAACGTACTATGTGTTCACGGGAAAGAAGCTCGACAGGTCCTGAGTGTGTTGTCTGATCCTCAGAATGTCGAACAGTGCTGAACGTACTATGTGTTCACGGGAAAGAAGCTCGACAGGTCCTGAGTGTGTTGTCTGATCCTCAGGATGTCGAACAGTGCTGAACGTACTATGTGTTCACGGGAAAGAAGCGCGACAGGTCCTGAGTGTGTTGTCTGATCCTCAGGATGTCGAACAGTGCTGAACGTACTATGTGTTCACGGGAAAGAAGCGCGACAGGTCCTGAGTGTGTTGTCTGATCCTCAGGATGTCGAACAGTGCTGAACGTACTATGTGTTCACGGGAAAGAAGCGCGACAGGTCCTGAGTGTGTTGTCTGATCCTCAGGATGTCGAACAGTGCTGAACGTACTATGTGTTCACGGGAAAGAAGCTCGACAGGTCCTGAGTGTGTTGTCTGATCCTCAGGATGTCGAACAGTGCTGAACGTACTATGTGTTCACGGGAAAGAAGCTCGACAGGTCCTGAGTGTGTTGTCTGATCCTCAGGATGTCGAACAGTGCTGAACGTACTATGTGTTCACGGGAAAGAAGCGCGACAGGTCCTGAGTGTGTTGTCTGATCCTCAGGATGTCGAACAGTGCTGAACGTACTATGTGTTCACGGGAAAGAAGCGCGACAGGTCCTGAGTGTGTTGTCTGATCCTCAGGATGTCGAACAGTGCTGAACGTACTATGTGTTCACGGGAAAGAAGCGCGACAGGTCCTGATGTGTTGTCTGATCCTCAGGATGTCGAACAGTGCTGAACGTACTATGTGTTCACGGGAAAGAAGCGCGACAGGTCCTGAGTGTGTTGTCTGATCCTCAGGATGTCGAACAGTGCTGAACGTACTATGTGTTCACGGGAAAGAAGCGCGACAGGTCCTGAGTGTGTTGTCTGATCCTCAGGATGTCGAACAGTGCTGAACGTACTATGTGTTCACGGGAAAGAAGCGCGACAGGTCCTGAGTGTGTTGTCTGATCCTCAGGATGTCGAACAGTGCTGAACGTACTATGTGTTCACGGGAAAGAAGCTCGACAGGTCCTGAGTGTGTTGTCTGATCCTCAGGATGTCGAACAGTGCTGAACGTACTATGTGTTCACGGGAAAGAAGCTCGACAGGTCCTGAGTGTGTTGTCTGATCCTCAGGATGTCGAACAGTGCTGAACGTACTATGTGTTCACGGGAAAGAAGCTCGACAGGTCCTGAGTGTGTTGTCTGATCCTCAGGATGTCGAACAGTGCTGAACGTACTATGTGTTCATGGGAAAGAAGCTCGACAGGTCCTGAGTGTGTTGTCTGATCCTCAGGATGTCGAACAGTGCTGAACGTACTATGTGTTCACGGGAAAGAAGCTCGACAGGTCCTGAGTGTGTTGTCTGATCCTCAGGATGTCGAACAGTGCTGAACGTACTATGTGTTCACGGGAAAGAAGCTCGACAGGTCCTGAGTGTGTTGTCTGATCCTCAGGATGTCGAACAGTGCTGAACGTACTATGTGTTCACGGGAAAGAAGCTCGACAGGTCCTGAGTGTGTTGTCTGATCCTCAGGATGTCGAACAGTGCTGAACGTACTATGTGTTCACGGGAAAGAAGCTCGACAGGTCCTGAGTGTGTTGTCTGATCCTCAGGATGTCGAACAGTGCTGAACGTACTATGTGTTCACGGGAAAGAAGCTCGACAGGTCCTGAGTGTGTTGTCTGATCCTCAGGATGTCGAACAGTGCTGATAAGATGCTAGAAACCATAGAAATTCCACCCATGTGTACGGTGCCTATTCAGAGGAAAGTCTCTTCCAAGACAGCGAAAGTGAAGGTATCTTTCCACGTCTCTGATTGAGGGGACAAGGACAAACATATTCAATGATTTATCGCTTGGTGAGCTCACCTGTGGTGGAAGGTCCACCTGTCAACTTACCTGCGCTTCAGGAGCGTCTGCAAATTTGAAATACTATTGCGAAAAGCAGAGAACAGGCGCACTCTAAGCAAATGTGGTTTGTGCATCAGATATATCAACCAGAGCGTATGCAGACATGCAAGGTTTCACCTTCAGACATGCTAAATGCAGTACGGTTGTTATTTCGTATCGGCATATGCAGCCACAACTGACGCTTTTCTAATTCTGGAAACATCTAGAACATTACGGCATAAATCACCACGGATTTCTAACCTCTATATGACAAAGGTCTATTGCTGTTATTATTGCTACCATACCTCTACCACAACCATATCACAACATCATTAAGAACAGGGATAAATCACTACAACAAGTACCAACAATACAACGTAGACAATGCCGAAAACCGTAACTACTACTACTTCTACTTCTCTTCCTTCCCCTACTACTCCGAAGGAGAGACAAATGTGATTGTTTTCAAATGACTGATTAAATGATAGTCCGAGTATTAGTCTATGTTCTCTTTGCATGAATCGATGTGGTGATTCTCTGTCTCTCTATGTATGTGTGGATGTGCATGTATGCTTGCATGTGTGTATGTGTGTGTGCATGTGTTATGTAGTGTGTGATGTGTGTATGTGTGTGTGTGTGTATGTGTGTATGTGTGTATGTAGTGTATGTGTGTGTGTATGTGTGTGTATGTTGTGTATGTGTGTTGTGTATGTGTGTGTGTGTGATGTGTGTGTATGTTGTATTGTGTGTGTGTGTATGTGTGTGTGTGTATGTGTGTGTGTGATGTTTTGTATGTGATTGTGTGTGCGTGTGTGTATGTGCATGTGTGGTTTGTGTGTGTGTGTGTGTGTGTGTGTGTGTGTGTGTGTGTGTGTGTGTGTGTGTGTGTGTGTGTGTGTGTGTGTAGTGAGTGAGTGCGCGAACTCGTATTCCGGCATAATTGTTCGTGTATGTGTGTGTATGTTTGGACGTGCATGTATATATGAATGTTTAACGTTTTGTATGCACACGCGTGTATCAGTCATCACCACATCTATGCATCACTAATGAAGAAAAAAAAAACGAGAGAAAGAGAGAGAGAGAGAGAGAGAGAGAGAGAGAGAGAGAGAGAAAGAGAGAGAGAGAGAGACTTACACCTCAGCAACATTATTTCTAGTTTTCCTCATAACTTCCTTCTCACCACCGTCACCATACACACACACACACACATATACAAACATACATACACACACACACACATACACACACACACCACACACACACACACACACACACACACACACACACACACACACACACACACATATCCACACACACTCTCTTTATTGTGATTGAACTTAAATTTGAGTTTCATATTTGCTGTCTGGCAAATAGCCACCGCCCCCAAGCAGGCTCGATGTTCTTCCTGAAGAGAAAAAGAACTGCCACAAATATTATTCCACGCCCATCGATTTAAAGTCTAAACCAAACCCTGTCTGGCCGCAGGGAAAAAAGCCGATTCTCTGGGATGTGTGTTAAGGAAGGGAGAAACACAGAGGAGATTTGATCGTGTCACGGTGAATTGTATTTTTTGTTTTTGTACGCTGAAATATATTACAACATTGAAGAGTTCACATTATCATTATGAACTATGGTAAGTGTGAATCTAAATATATTTCATGAATAGTTTTTGTTATACGCATAAAATGTTGTTAAATCATGAAATTGTTTTCCATGCTGCTGATGGCTGAATACTTTAAAATTTAAATGGGCGTATCCCATTTGTAGGTCACAGTGGCCCAAAGTATAAATGTTTACTAGTAACAATTTGGGGTATCAGATTTTGATAGAAATCGTGTTTGTAGTTGGGCACAGGACAGATTATGGAGGAAAATTACTGGTATGCATGACAAAGACTTGATCACAATGGTCTGACAAGTGAAAACAAAAAGACCAATAACGAAGGAACGAACGAACGAACGAGCAATCGAGCAAGCGAATGAATAAACGAACGAACGAACGAACAAACAAACAAACAGATAGACAGACAGACAGACAAAGCAAACAAACAACAACGACACAACAACAACAATAACGGACGATCAAAGTTTCTCAGAGTGTTTACTGGCATGGCGGGGGATGGGGGTGGGGGGGGAAAGAGATTGACATAAGAATAACTGCCTTTTAATCCCCATCGTTATATGGACTACATGAAAGCACGATGAATGATGATGATGTTTACACGTTTTCATCTTAATGAAGAAATAAAACAGAATATTTAGACAGAAATATTTTGTCCTCCCTTTACCTTTCTATTTTCCTTTTCTTCAGAATTCTTTAAAGAGAAGGGAATTGTTTCATATTGTTTGGAGCAAATGTATTTTGATTTCCTCTCTTTGTCTTTGTTTTGACTTCATACCCAATATCTCTTCACCATTTACTGTTTCTTCTTTTTTTTCTGAGTCCCTAGTGTATGGCTGTATGTTCTGACAATTATACGTAAATTGGTTTGATAATCATCGCAGTTGACTCCAAATGAGTAAATGAAGAGTGAGAGAGGGACAGCTAGAGAGAGATAGAAAGACAGAGAGAAGAGAGACAGAAAGAGAAAGAGAAAGAAAGAAAGAAAGGAAGAAAAAGAGAGAGAGGGAGGAGAGAGAGAGAGAGAGAGAAGAGAGAGACAGACAGACAGACAGGAACAGAGACAGAGACAGAGATCCAAAATAAACAAAAAACAAACAAAAAATTTAATTAAAAATACATTTTGAATCCCGAGGTTTTTACAAAGCCTAATTAGGTTAAATTGTCTGCTAAATCTAATACCAATAGCAGCCACGAAAATAAATTAAAACAATGAGCCCCCCCCCCCCCCACACACACACACAACACACACACACACTTTATTTCTTTTTAGAAAAATATTGAATCAGAAAATGTCACCAGTTACCATCTCCACCCTATTCATAACACTCCACCAATACACTATCTCCTCTATTGAGAGTAGGAAAGACCAACTGTTGGCCAGGAAAAAACAACAAAAAAAACAACGAAAAAAAAACGGGTCATTAACCTCACTAATTTTAAAAGCAATATGAAAAAAAACGAAGTCCTAACTGCCCATTTTCACCCTAGCTCCACTATATCCCCATCACTACACCACTTTCTCCCCCAACCCTCCCCGTCTCGAAGCCATGCCAGTGAAGTCCCCTCCTGGAGAACTTCCGGGAGAGAAAGAAGCTTGCTGTTCCCAGCATAGCACTTTTTTCCCCGACACCGTGCAATGAAGAGTGACGGGGTTCGATAGCTTGGCGAGTTCTCTGCCCCTCGCCAGTGCTGCCATCTGCTGCTGTGTCCTTTTTGTGTGATTATTTGCCCCTTTTTGCTGGATCCCATGCCCGATAAATGGTCCGATTCTCTCCAGCAGGCTCTGTGTCGAAGGGATGAAATCGACTGACGGAAAAAAAGAAGGGAGGCAGGGAGGCTAATGCCTTAGAGAAAAGAGAGAGAGAGAGAGAGAGAGAGAGAGAGAGAGAGAGAGAGGCAGCAGACAGACATACAGACAGACAGACATACAGAGAGGTAGACAGCCAGACAGACAGAGAGGCAGACAGACAGACAGACAGAGACAGAGAAACAGAGAGAGAGACAGATAGAGAACTGACACAACTGACACAAATTTAATGTGATGTAGGTGCAAGTGAATAATTATGTGGTGCATAAAAGGACGTTAAGTCCTGTGGATTGTTCTGTACATTAGAGACAGACAGAGATACAGACAGAGTTTCACAAAAAGAGAGACATGAAAATTAAGCGATATGTATGTAAACAAACGATCTAAAATAAGATATGTTGCAACATGGCATAGCGTCTGCTAAAATGAACACAACTAGCATTCATAACAATAAAAGAACAAACCCAATCTCACCATTTTTAAAGAAAAACATTACATTTCGAAAATGCCAAGTCCCGAACTACACTATATCGTCATCACTCCACCATTTTCTCCATTAAGGATGAAAAAAAAAGACCTATAACTGACTAAGAAAATTTCAGTAGGTCTCACTCTTCTTGAAAAGAGTTATTTTAAAAATCTGTCCTAAGCGCCCACCCCCACTTTCATGCCATCGTCACTATATTCCCCAACATATTCTCCCATTCCCCCTCCAAGCCAAGTACAGTGACATCCCATTCTGAAGAACATCTGGGGGAGAAAGAAGCTCTCTCTTCTCAGCTTAGAACTTCTTTGCGGTCCGCGTGCAGTGAAAAGCGTCGTAGGATCGATAGTGTGGCGAGCTCTGTGCCCCTCGCTAGTGCTGCTAACTCCTACTGTGGCTTTTGTGTGTGATTATTCCCCCCCCCCCCCCCCTTTTGGCAGGTCCCAGACCAGATAAACAGCCTGATTGTATCCAGCAGGCTGTGTGCAGTTGAAGGATGTATGTAAGATGGACTGAAGGAACTAAACACAAGGTAACACTCTCAAAATAAAGAGACGTGAGTCTCATAGAGAGAGAGAGAGAGAGAGAGAGAGAGAGAGAAGCAGACAGACAGACAGACAAAGACAGAGACAGAGTAACAGAGAGAGACAGAGACAGAGAAACAGAGAAAGAGAGACAGACAGACAGACAGAGAAAGACAGAGACAGAGACAGAGAAACACACAGAGAGACAGACAGACAGAGAACTGATACAACTGACACAAATTTAATGTGGTGTAGACGCAAGTGAATATGTGGTGCATAAAAGGATGTGAAGTCTTGTGGAATTTTTGTCTGTAAATTAGAGACAGAAAGAGACAGACAGAGAGATTCACAGAAAGAGAGAGACAAATGAAAATTAAGCGATATGTATGTAAACAAAAGATCTAAAATAGGACACATGGTGTGGCGTCTGCAAAAATTAACACAACTAATATTAGTAACAATAAAAGAACAAAACCAGTCTCACCATTTTGAAAGAAAAGGATTGTTTTTTTAAAAATCCCACATCCCCAACTACACTATATCCTCACCACTCCACCATTTTTTCCATTAAGGGTGAAAACCAAAAAGACCTATAACTGACTGGGAAAATTTCAGTAGGTCATTAACCTCGCTATTCTTGAAAAAGACAGTTACCAAAAAAATCTGTGTCCTAAATGCCCACCCTCACTCCCATCCCATCTTCACTATCCCCCAACATATTCTACCATTCCCCCTCCAAGCCAAGCACAGTGACGTCCCATTCTGAAGAACATCTGGGGGAGAAAGAAGCTCTCTCTTCTCAGCTTAGAACTTCTTTGCGGTCGCCGTGCAGTGAAAAGCGTCGTAGGATCGATAGTGTGGCGAGCTCTGTGCCCCTCACTAGTGCTGCTAACTCCTATTGTGGCTTTTGTGTGTGATTATTCCCCCCCCCCCTTTTGGCAGGTCCCAGACCAGATAAACAGCCTGATTGTATCCAGCAGGCTGTGTGCAGTTGAAGGATGTATGTGAGATTGACTGAAGGAACTAAACACAAGGTAACACTCTCAAAATAAAGAGACGTGAGTCTCATAGAGAGAGAGAGAGAGAGAGAGAGAGAGAGAGAGAGTGAAGCAGACAGACAGACAGACAAAGACAGAGACAGAGTAACAGAGAGAGACAGAGACAGAGAAACAGAGAAAGAGAGACAGACAGAC
>CM060315.1:77528433-77538433 GCA_030674185.1 Monoplex corrugatus
CTCTCTCTCTTTCTGTGTGTGTGTGTGTGTGTGTGTGTGTGTGTGTGTGTGTGTGTGTGTGTGTGTGTGTGTGTGTGTGTGTGTGTGTGTGTGTGTGTGTGTGCGTGTGAGTCAGTGAGTGTGTGTGTGTGTGTGTGTGTGCGCGCGCGCGCGTATGTGAGTGTGTATGTATGTCTGTCTATCTGTGTGTGTGTCTGTGTGTGTGTTTGTGCGCGTGTGTGTGTGCGTGTGTATGGACGAGACCCCCCCCCCCTCACTGTCTCTGTGTCAAACAGCCATCTCTGGAGACTCCTGCCTTGCTTGAACCCAACTACCCCTAACACTAACAAACCGTATGGCTTTTCTTATCGTAATTTCTTTTCAATTGGGAATCTTTTCCCTTGTCCAGTTAATAGAGTAGAGAAATATCTAAGTTGTGTGTGTGTGTGTGTGCGTGTGTGAGTGTGCTGTGTGTGCTTGCGTAGGCATGCGCGCGCGCGTGTGTGTGAAGGGGTGTGGGTAGTGGGATGGGGGTAGGGTGATGAGTGGGGTTTTAATGTACGTACACATTGTTTGCTTGCATAGTTCGTGTGCACTCCGGGTATATTTGCGCGTATATACGCGTGTGTATATGTATACATTTACATATGCACTATGCATCGATAAGCATGCCAGCCTAAGAAACAAATTATCTTTTGAAAAATGTACTTGTGTTCTTAAAGTTATTTTAATTTAAATATGTTTATCTGCTTGTGTTTTGTCTTTGAACTTGGGCGTTCAGTCTGGTCATAGAAAACATGAGTACTCTTGAACAGGCATAGTCCAAATTCATGGCCGTGATAACTTAAATAGTAAAAGAGTTTAACATGTGCAGATTTAGTGGGAGTATATAGCTCACAGTTAAGCACGATTGAATACACGGGACGTCTTTGGTACTACAGTGTTGAGTGACCTGTGGGAAAATGACAGAAAGGGACAAAAATGTTAAAAAAAACTATAGCTCCCCACTCCCCCCCCCCCCCTTTTTTTTTGTTTTTTGTTTTGTTTTGTTTTGTTTTTTTCTTTTCTTCTCTCGCGCCTGTTTGTAACTGGAGCGTTAGAACTCCAGTGATTTTCACTGATGTAGTTTGCGTGAATCTGACCGTGTGTCGATATTTTTCCCCTTTTCGGAATTCTTACATTAATTGTACATATATCTTTTTTTTTTTCTTTTTGTCTACATAGACCAAAAGAGTTTTTGTCATTCTTTCTTCTTTTTTCATTTATTTATCTTCCTTTTCTTTTCTTTTTTTTATTTTATGAAGTGTAAACGAGACATTATTCAGACTGACCTGTGAAGTTTGCATAACATTTTGTATATGCGTGCATGCGCACATTCTTAGTTCATGTGTATTTCCCACGCTGTCCTGTCTGATTGTAAATTGCTTGACCAAAAATGAACGATTCATTACAGTTGCAGAGTTCTGGAAAGAGATAAATTTGTGTCTGGGTATTGTATCTTCTAAAATGTATCCAAAAAGTGTGTGAAACACTCAGCTGGTAGTATTCTGAACTGATTTTAAGTTTGAATAGGTCCAACTGTGCTCAGAGATGTGGGTTCGGTCAAAACTGATCGGTCAAAGTTGATATAATCAACATTTTGTGGCTGTTCACTGATTGCTCTTTTCCAAACCTGAATCATAAATAACCTTGACTCATGAATGTTATGCGCATTTTAAGATCATAATTACGTAAAAACTTTCAAGTGGAACAAGAAAGTGTCTTCTCATTCTCTTGATGTGTCTGTCTTCTTCTTCTTTTTTTCTCTTTATATTTCTTACTGTCTGTTTCTTTCTTCTTTCCTTTGTCAGTTTTGTTTATTTTTCGTTCTTTCAGTTTTTGCGTTATTTTTGTTCTGTTGTTTAGGACGCGGATGCCTTATTGTCAGAAGGCCCGTTAGTCAGAAGGCCCACTAGTCAGAAGGCCCGTTAGTCAGAAGGCCCACTAGTCAGAAGGCCCGTTAGTCAGAAGGCCCGTTAGTCAGAAAATCAGTTTGCATTCAGTTGCATGAATGAGGGATTACCGCTGATAGGCCAAAAATGATGATCACAGAATTTCTATCTGACCTACAGTAACTGCCCTACGGTGTTATTGGTCAAATATTCATACAAACTGGATTTCCGTTTTTCATGTTTCCTACATTTTAAAGCCCTACATTCATGCAACTGAATGCCAACTGATTTTCTGACTTAATTAAATAAACACCAGCCCAAATGAATAACACATGTACATGTACTTATCTCAACATGGCCAGCAGAGAAAATGCACAGAAGTCTACAGACAAACCATGAGCAACAGCTACTTTATTAAAAAAAAAGAAAGAAAAAAAAAGAACATGTTATGTGAGACCAAACATAATTACTGTAAATATGGCAAAGCAACTGAAATTAATTACATATGCTTTTCTAGCTATGAACACAAAAAAAACCGAGTCCTTTGGGATAAACACTATTATTGAAAATAAAAACCAACAACAACAAAAAATACTGATTTTCTAGTGGGCCTTCTGACTAATGGGCCTTCTGACTAGTGGGCCTTCTGACTAATGGGCCTTCTGACAAAAAGGTAGGCACCTAATCGTTTAGGAAGGGTTTATTCTTGTTTTTTTTCTAGGGGTTGCATTCATCTTGCAGAAGCCACTGTCGTTTCTTCTTCCTTTCATATTGACACGTGTAACCCTGTTGGTTGCCACCCGCGAGCAAAGTATACGCAGAAAAAGAGAATCGCATCGCTGTTTACATCTGTAGTTACCGCTGCAACAACAGTTTTGCACGACCCGCATGTCCTGTATAAATAAATGTTCCCACCAACGGATCACACGTGCCCAGGACGCTCTGTGATAACAGGTTTAACCTTCTGGGGAGCACCTGTGCTTTGATATTGCGAGTGTGCGTGTGTATTATTGAAGTATCATGGATCTGTTATGATGACCCTGCCTGGTGGTGATGGTAGTAGTGTGTGTCTGAGAGAGAGAGTGGGAGGATGGGAAGGAAGAAAAAAAAAGGAGGAAGACGGGAGAGAAAAAGACCCTGAATACATTTTATTATGTTATTACTCAAGGAAAGTAGCAATAGGTCCTCATGGACCTGTCTTACAGCTAATCCTTGAACTTGAAGACAGATGCGAGAGAGAGAAGGACGGAGGAAGGAACGAAGAGACAGACAGACAGACAGACAGATAGATAGATAGATAGACAGACAGATAGATAGATAGATAGTGAGATAGATAGATAGATAGATAAATAGATAGATAGACTGATAGATAGATAGATAGGTAGGTAGATAGAGAGAGAGTTAGAGAGAGACAGAGACACAGACACAGAGAGAGAGAGACAGACAGACAGACAGACAGAGAGACAGAAAGAGAGGGGAGGGGCGGAGCACAAAAGCTCAGAGGGAAAGGGAAAGTCAAACGCACAAACAACTAGACGTACAGACTGACGGGCAGACGCACATAGACTGTATGGAATGCTTGCTTGTGTGCGTGTAAGTTACAGGGTTTTTGTAGGGCCACAGATTGAGCATGGTGTGCACTAAACGATGACTAATGGAAACGGAGGGTAGGGGTGGCAGATTCTGGCTTGAAGTTGAAGGTCCATTAATCTCTTGGATGACTTGACAGGGCTGCACTTCACGCTTACTTTCATATATAATATCTGTGGCGTCAACCGGTCCCAGAGGATAGAGACCTTCGGCCTGCCATTACGAGCAACGCATAGGTCTCACTCATACACGCAGTGGGTAGCATGTAACTGTTTATGAAAGTAGAGATAAAATAAAAGTAAAGACAGTCCCGTAATAGCAGGTTATAGGAGGGTGAGGTGGTACAGACCTCACCACTCGGGTCAGCTTTTTGAAGGAGGGTCCTACTCCTCTCTCTCGTTGCGTTATCTTTCCCAACCCCGAACAAGGTTAGGTAGCCACTCACAGCTGGGTAGATTGGAGCCGCATGCACAAAGTTTCGTGAGCCAGGCTCGAACTTGCCCACTCAGGAGCCCTACTTATATACGCTAACCAGCCCCCCACCCACCCACCCCTCAGCTTTTTAACAATTTTTTATTTATTTCGTTTTTAGGAATGCCATTTAACTTTCTTCAGCCGGCAGAGTTGCATGAAAATCATGATCACACTTACACTCTCTCTCATGTCCATGTACATAGACACAGACACAGACACAGACACAGACACAGACACACAGACACACAGACACAGACACACAGACACAGACGCAGACACAGTCACAGACACACACACATACACACACTCACACACACACACACACACACACACACACACACACACACACACACACACACACACACACACACACACACACACACACACACACACACACACACACACCCGCTTCCCATAAATCAAGGAATTCAACGAGACAAAACAGGATCTCTTATAGGAATATCAGACGCACGTGCTTTGGTATTTTCACTTTCTATGAATCTGAAGAACTGGCTATACGGACTTCAGGTCTGGATAAACAGCAGTTCACTGGAGAATGCAAATGTTGGAAATGAGATGCTTCCGCGAGATCTAAAACGTTTCTGTTTAGTCCCCTAATGTCACCCCAGAGCACAGATTATCATTGACAGTTTTCAAGTTGTTCCGTTCTTGTTTGTTTGTTGTTGTTGTTTTTTCTATCATCTTCCACTAAGTCCAGGCGTACCTGCCTTTCTCGCTCAGTAACATAGTTTCGTGGTGGTGGTCCTTTTCGCTTTCTTTCGGGTATAAAGTTAAGGTTTTTCTGGCGACTTTGCCATGTCAGGTGTTTTCTTAAGATATGGCATATACATCTCTGGCGTCTTCTCCAGAGTTTTACTTTGACTAGGTCTTGGTGATATTTCTCAACGGTTAATGCATAGATCTAGAGGGGGAAGGGAGAGGAGGGAGAAGAAGAACAAAATTCCGTTTCAATATATCATTGAACCTAGAACATAGTTCTTCAAAAGCCGGAGTTGTAGCTACCAGACCATCAGTTAATCACTGTGAGATCAGCAGGCCTGCTGCCAAAGACCATCCTACAGGAAATGACATGAGCATCCACAAGAAACAGCGGAAGTCACTAAACGATCACAGCAGCAGTCAGTAATGAACACTGTCCAGATGCATTTATTTCACATCGAAAGTCTTTTTGCAGACCAGTTAGAAAATATCAGCAAACAATGTTTTAGGTTGTAACATAATGAAATATGTTATGTACTATAAAGTCTTAGAAACGTATGATTTTTAAGCCGTACCTTTTTATGCAGGAAATCATGTTACATGCTCAATCCCAAGCACAAATCTTGATCTTAGAGTGTCTTCAAAACTTCGGTAACCAATTAAACAGCAACGCAAGAATGAATACTCGCAGACTAAGAATGAAAATACTCAGCAGACGCAAAGAAGAATACTCAGTTCACGCCGCTGAAAGGAGCGCCTCTTATTTCAATAAAAACATTCAGTTAACGACAATAACCACTTAGTGTAGGGAAAACTGGTTAGATATCAAAGAGTGGATTGGGCTGGACTTCCTGTCAGACACAGAATGAAGCACACAACGTTCAAAAATAGAAACAGCATCTCGCCAGGTCATTAGTGGTGTCCTGTCGACCATACCGATAATGAGATAGGTGAAGTCGTTCGTTATTGTTTACATACCACTGCTGGACATTGCGGGACATCCCACATACACAGGCACATGTGGTACCTCTACAGTTACAGGTACGTTTTATAAGACAGAGGACCCGGAGTTTGGGATTTGAAGTTTAACCTTTTGACTCCTGCACCGATGTCCACCAGCATTCTGCATTGTCAACCATGCCAGCAAATAAAAAACTTAACCCTTTGACTCCCTCACCCTATCCACCAGCTTCTGCAGCTTCCTTCCATATGAAGCTATCCTTCGTCGCTGCAAGTACTCCCCCCCCCCTCCCTTCTCTGTCCTCAGCCATTCTCTGCAAGTCTGTCCAATATTTTCTCCCTGGGTCTACCTGGTGTTCTCTTTCTCTCCAGCTTTCCTGTTGTGACAGATGCTTTTATTCACCTTTCCTCATAAAATGTCCTATAAATGTTGCTTGTCTTTCCTAATCTTCTTTATCGATGATTTTCTTCTGTCTGCCTCCATCAACACTGTCTCGTTTGTTTTCTTTGCAGCGCATGGAACTCTTGACATTCTTCTTAGAAACCACATTTGAGCTGCCTCAATCTTGTTGTGACTTTGCGTGTTGACTGTCTACGCTTCACATCTGTACAACAATATAGGTTCTACATAACACTGAAAAACTTGTTCCTGATGTTAATTGATAGGCATTTTTTTTGGTAAGAAAATATATGAAATGGGGAACATATTCTGATACATCCGAACAACCTGTGCTTCTCCCTATGTTATTTGAACATGTCTGTTAGATCGTTTCAGTAATGATTTCAGATCGAGCAGAGGAGATACTCATTCCCCTGACTCTCTCTGTTCTTCTCTCTGTCTCTCTGTCTGTCTCTCTCTTCTCTCTTTCTGTCTCTCTCTCTATCTCTGTCTGTCTGTCTCTCTTTCTTCTCTCTCTCTCTCTCATTGTTGTGTGTGTGTGTGTGTGTGTGTGTGTGTGTGTGTGTGTGTGTGTGTGTGTGTGTGTGTGCATGTGTGTGTGTGAGTGTGTGTGTGTGTGATGTGTGTGTTCTTCGTGTGTGCATGTGTGTGGGTTCTTCGTGTGTGTATATGTGTGTGTATGTGTATGTGTATGTGTGTGTGTATGTGTGTGTGTGTGTGTGTGTGTGTGTGTGTGTGTGTGTGTGTGTGTGTGTGTGTGTGTGTGTGTGTGTGTGTGTGTGTGTGGTGTGTGTGTGTGTGTGAAGACCGTGAACATTTTGTCACACATATAGTGTTCGTACGAATTGTTTAAGCTAAGATCTGTTGCTCTGTCATAAAAATAAAACAGTAATGATGTTTACACTCATTTTCTCAACAATCGTCTTGTTATGAAATAATAATGATGGTTATGTACTTGTTTACCTTCGTAAGGGACAATGGCCTAGATTATAAGAATAAACATCCGAGAACGAGTTCGTGTGCGTGTGTGTGTTTTCGTGTGTGTGCGCGCGTGCGTGTGTGTGCGTGTGTGTGTGTGTGCTGTGTGTGCGTGTGCGTGTCGTGTGCGTGTGCGTGTGCGTGTATGCGTGTGTGTGTGTGTGTTCGTTATTTCTTTTAACGTCTAATCACATAGTTGCTTTTAGACGAATGTGTGTGTGTTTTTGTGTCTGTCGGTGTGTATGTCTGTGTGTCTATGTATCTGTGTGGTGGTGGTCTTTGATTTAATGTCTACTCACTATATTATTATTATGTATCTGCGTGTATGTATTTGTGTGTCTGTGTCTGTGTGTGTATTTGTGTGTGTTTGTTGATGTACGGAGTGTGCGCGCGCGCATGCGCACGTACGCAAGAGAATTTTTGCTCATGCACATTGTATTTATGGTACAAAGAAAGAACATTACCTTGGAAACAATCAAACAGACTGAGGAGGCTGATAAGAGAGAGAGAGAGAGAGAGAGGGAGGGAGGGAGGGAGGGAGGGAGGGAGAGGTAGACGGGGAGAGACAAGAGAGACAAGCCATTCTTCATTCTTTCTTTGAGAAGGTAACTGACAAACAGGTACAGCATGTTTCACATCTATCGACGGGGAGAGTGAGCGAGCAAGCGATCAAGAGAAAAGACACAGAGATTGTTAGAGTGAGTACGCGCGCGCACGTGTATGTGCGTCTGTGTGTTGTGTGCGTGCGTACGTGCGTGCGTGTGTTGTGTGCGTGTGTGCGTGCGTGTGTGTATGTGTGTGTGTGTGTGTGTGTGTGCGTGTGTGTGTGCTTGTGTGGATTGATTTATTGATTAATTTGAATCAGTTTTACGTCTGCAGCCATCTTAGTTGATACGGCCAACGGGATACGGCCCCAGGGAAGTAGCGGAAGAAGGGTTACCTAATTCTACACTGACACCACCAAAACAATAATTATGTTAAGAATGTTAAGATGAGCAATATGAAGGCTAGTACTAAGCGTTGTAGCAGACCCCAGTTTCCTAACATCAACCAGTGGCACGAGAATCCGGCACTTAACCAATTGGTCTATTGAGGCTTGCAACGTGGAGTGCGTGTGTGCGTGTGTGTGCGTGTGTGTATGTGCGTGCATGTGTGTGTGTGTGTGTGTGTGTGTGTGTGTGTGTAGAGAGAGAGAGAGAGAGAGAGAGAGTGTGTGTGGTGTGTGTGTGTGTGCGCGCGCGCGCGATTGTTTACATGAGAGGGAGAGAGACAGAGACAGAGAATTTGACAATTTGATGATTCAGTGTTCAGAGAGAGCGACGGAAAGACGGATGGAGAGACAGACAGACAGACAGACAGACAGACAGACAGTTCAAACCTAGAAACACCTTTCAGAGCGTTTCGGTGTGAGAGAAAACACGTGTTTGAACTGTCTGGTTTGGTGTAGACCTACATTTCGTTCAATTAAGATGTCAACACTTTTCCTGTAATCAGAGTACATGTCCAGGTTTTAAAGGTACTCTCTGCTGGAGATTATTACCACCAACAAAACTGACCAAAGGACAAACTGAATAAAAAATTTGTCATGTTTGTAACGATTTTGCATTTCTCTTTCTCTCTGAATTTGCCTTTTGCCTCCCTCCCTCTCCCCTCTTTTTCCCCCCTCTCTCTCTCTCTCTCTCTTTCTGTGTCTCTCTGATTCAGTCTCTGTTTCTGTCTCTCTCTGTCTCATCTTCTGTCTCTCCTTTTCCCGTTCTTTCTCTCTCTGAAATTGATAAGCAGATACGCAGAGCTTTCACTCTCTCTTTCTTTATCTGTCTGTCTGTGTCTGTCACTGTCTGTCTGTGTCTGTCACTGTCAGACACAGGCAGAACGATAAAGAGAAGAAAACACTACGGATTGATCTACATCATTATTGTCTTGTTGTGTCTGAGCAAGGACTTAAGAAACAAGCAGGTGGCTCGGTGGGAGAGTACGATGCAAGGCTACAGACATCTAATCTCAAAACCAGACATGCAGAGAGAGCGAGAGCGAGAGAGAGAGAGAGAGAGAGAGAGAGAGAGAGAGAAGAGAGAGAGAGGAGGGGATGGTATCAAGAGAGGCAGTCTCAGAAAAGAAATAAGTGAAATAATCTTTTATTTTCCAACGACAGAGAGAGAAGAGAAGAGAGAGAGAGAGAGAAAGAGAGAACAGACAACAGACAAACGACAGACAGACAGAATAGCACATGTAGGGAGAGAGACAAAGACAGAGTGTTGGGTCCGGCAGACAGACGCAGAATCACACACACACACGCGCATACGCGCACACATAACACACACACACATACACACACATACATACACACAATACAGACATATACACACATACAAGTATACATACATAAACACATATACACACAAACAAAGAGATACAGAGAGAGCGAGAGACGGGTGACATTATTCTGTGGTAACCAAACACACCTTCTCTCTCTCTTCTCTCTCTCTCTCTCTCTCTGTCTATTACACACACACACACACACACACACACCACACACACACACACACACACACAACCAAACTCACACACACACGCGCACACGCACACACACACATACACACACAAAAAAAACAAACAAACAAACACACACACACACACACGCGCACACGCACACCACACACACACACACACACACACACACACACACACACACACACACACACACACACACACACACACACGAGAACATGAAATAGATGCATAGAAAAGTAAAGAGAAACAGAAAAAAAACCTCTGTATTTACAAGGGTCATGTACAAGCGATACATGCGTTTTTGCATCCAGCCCTCGCCATGATGTAGGGTTAAGATAAAAACAAGGGGTGAGACAAAAAACAGCAATGAACAACAAGAAAACTATGAACCGAAGATCAATGCCCTAACACACACACACACACCACGCACACACACACACACACACACACACTCTCT
>CM060315.1:77545933-77550933 GCA_030674185.1 Monoplex corrugatus
GTCCCTCTTCTCTTTTACTATTTTAAAACAAAACTGAATTCAGCCAAACATGGGAATGAAACCTTGTCAGCATCCCCATCAACCATTCGTTGTTATAGAAATGCATCTCGGTCCTGCCCGTTGTCATGTTAATTTTTCTAGTGATCTAGTTTGGTGAATAAAAAAAATGACGGAGGACTCAGACTTAAAACCTATCTACAGTTTTGTGACCCAGTGCATGCGCACTTGCTTCTTCGTCGTTCAGTACTGGTTCTTAGGTTTATGACGTTGGTGCATGGCTGGTGGAGGATATACAGGGAATGTAGACCAGACTAGAGTGTAAATACTTGATCTAACATTGGTAATGTTCTCTGTCTCTGTCTCTGTCTGTCTCCCTCTCTTTCTCTGTCTGTCTCTCTCTCTCTTTCTCTCTTTCTCTCTCTCGCTCAGTCTCTTCTGTCTGTTTGTCTGTCTGTCTGTCTGTCCTGTCTCTCTCTCTCTCTCTCTTTCGTTTTCTCTCTCCCCCCTCTGTCTCTCACTAAGTTGGTTTAGGTACATGTAAGATCTAGGTTAAGCTGGCTACAGATCAGTCTCACTGTGATTTTTGCCAAAACGATTCTGAAGGTGACACAGAAATCTTTTAGAGGATGCGTTCCACATTTTCTTTCCAGAGATTCTAAAGGTTTGTTACATCCCCTTGAGCCATAAATTGCATCCATTACAGAGGGGTCTAGTAAGCAAACTTCAGATCTCTTAATCTTTTTATTCATTGACATCTTTTGATATCTCCGGTTACAGTTTTTATATATCTCTGGCTTGTTTGTTTTCTAGAAAGCGGGTAGCTGTTATAATTATATTTTTGTAATAGAGAAAGGGAGATTGTTAGTACAGTCTGAACATTTCTGTTGTGTGTTTACTTTTTTAAGCTTTTATTTAGGCCTAGTTTTGAGATACCTTCACGATCAGCTAGGCTGTAAAGCCAACATTGATTGAATGGTTCTGCTGGTGTCCATGACCATTCTCGTTATGCATGCTTTGTATGGAGTATGCCTATCAATAAACATCAGGAAGAGAGTTCTTGAATGTTATATAGAACCAATACTGTTGTACGGATGTGAGGCGTGGACAGTCAACAAACAAAGCCAGTACAAGATTGAGGCAGCCGAGATGTGGTTTCTAAGAAGAATGTTGAGAATTCCATGGACAGCAAAGAAAACAAACGAGACAGTCTTGATGGAGGCAGACACAAGTAGATCACTCATAAGGAAGATTAGGAAAAGACAGGCAACATTTATAGGCCATTTTATGAGGAAGGGGGATTTGGAGCACCCGGTCACAACGGGAAAGCTGGAGGGAAAGAGAGCACCGGGTAGACCTAGGGAGAAAAAGCTGGACGGACTTGCAGAGTGGCTGGGGACGAGGGGAGTGGGAGAGATGCTAGGGGCAACAAGAGATAGAGACAGATGAAAGTCCATGATCGCCAACGCCATGCGGCAGAGCACCTGATGATGATGATGATGATGTGTGCGTGTGTGTTTGTGTGTTTGTGTGTGTGAGTGAGTTTTGTGTGTGTGTGTGTTTGCGAATGAGTGTGAGTGTGTGTGTGTGTGTGTGTGTGTGTGTGTGTGTATTCGTTCTTTGATTTAACGTCTTTTCACTGTAAGTGATATTAGACGGGGGAGGGGGGAGGGAAGAGGGGAAGAAAAAAAAAAGTATAAATACAATAAAATGGAGAACGGTAGTTGGACAGGTTGGATTGGGGCAGAGGGGAGACAGAGGAAAAAGTCATAAATAGGTGGTAGAATAGTAAAATGGAACGAAATCTTAACTCTAACATTAGTAACAATTAATTGCAACAATGTGAAGGGAAAATTTAACACTAAAACACAAACTGCATAAAGTTAAAGTAATGCATTAACAGGACTGTGAACTAATGATTCTGAAATTTTAACAAGCAAAGATTGATCTGATGTTACTTTTTTGAAATGAGTTTCAGAATAGTTTTCTTGTGTAAACATTTTCGGTAGAAAAGAACGTAGCATTTTGCAATAAAATAAACAGTGAAACAATGTGAACTGTTTGCCGCAAATACACTTGACATTTTTACAATATTTTGTTTTCAATGCGTTTAGCTGAATACGAAAACGAACAGCAACAATCGATCGCAAATGATACATGGATGAATACTGCATTTTTTATATAAATTTTGAACGGAAAGTTTTATCATTTGTTGTGACACAAACTGTTCATTGAAATGTTCATGAAATCGAATCCATGAGGCTGATTCGAGCATGTTGCAAGCTTCTTTTACGGAAGTATGAACATGGAATTCTATAGAATTAACAGAATTCTCTGCACCTTGCTTAGCTGCTCTGTCAACTACTTCGTTGCCATGAAGACCAACGTGAGAAGGCACCCAGCATAAACTGATATCTGTACCTTTTATCCTTAAACAATGTACAAGATGATTTGCCTCAGTAATTAAATCAGGTCTTGTGTCGGCATCAAAAGACCGTAAGGCATATAGTACAGATTTGAGTCAACAAAGAGAACTACTTTGAAAGACACGGTTTAAGATTTACCAGATAATGCAATGCTTGTATAATAGCGACTAATTCCGCTGTGAATATAGATATGTTTGCCCCAATGAAAAATGACTTTTTTATTTTAAATTTTGGAACATAAAATGCTGCTCCAGCACATTTATTTTCTAAGACTGAACCATCGGTAAAAATATGAAGGTGGGTACGGAATTTTTCATCGACGTGTTGTCTTGCTGTGGATATCGAAATGTTGACGTTTTCATGTTTCTTAGCGTCTGTATAATCAATATCAAAAGAGGCTTTTTGCATTTCCCATGTAGGGATAGGCGTTGTTGATGGTGTCTCAGCTATTTCATCCATATTTAGGTGAGACTGTTTGACCAAGTCAAATATGTAAGTTGCAACAGTCATTTGTGATGAAATGCTGTTTGCTCGCTTTGGAAAGTCAACATCAGACCTAATTTTAATTTCCTTACTCACAAAATTGTCCGTTTGTGAAGTACTTCTAACGACAAATTTTGTTGTCGCTAGCTCACGATAGTTGTTCAGAGGCAGAATTCCAGCAACTTTGTACGTTTCCAGATTAGAAGCGTGAGCAGGGACACCTAGAGCAATTTTAATACTTTTGCAGTCTAAGCTTTGTATCTTCTCTAATAAATATTTTGGTGCACTGAAGAACACTTCTTGTGCATAGGATAATTTAGATCGTACAAGTGCTGTTGATAGATGAATCAGTATGTTTGTATCCATTCCCCAAGGTAATCTGCTTATTATCTTAAGAAAATTTAAGGCTTTTCTTGCTTTTGTTGAAATATAATCAAAATGGACAGTCCAGTTTAATTTCGATGTTATAAAGACTCCCAGGAATTTTACAACCTGTTTGTAATGTAACACTTCACCAAGCGATCTGAAAGTAGGCAAGTTACTTAAAGTACCACCAGGATTAAATAGCATCATGTTAGTTTTTTCCGCTGACAACGACAGACCATTTTCTAACATATAGTTTCCAAGATTATCAAGATCAGATTGATACAACTTCCTAATGTAATTCTGCGCTCTTTGTGGAGTTGTCTTTTTTAAAGTAATATTCATCCAAATACAAGTGTGTGTGTGTGTGTGTGTGTGTGTGTGTGTGTGTGTGTGTGTGTGTGTGTGTGTGTGTGTGTGTGTGTGTGTGTGTGTGTGTGTGTGTGTGTATGTGTGTGTGAAAACACGTGTGTATGTTTTTTTAACGGATTTGACCGAAATGACTATCCTAAAGGGAATTATTTACCTGACAGATTTCAGCTTGATTCGCTATTAAAATCAACAAACTAACCGACCAACCAACCAACCAACCAACCAATCAACCAACCAACAAACCGACAGACCGACTGACTTACCAATAAACAACGAAATAGTGTGAGACAATCAGATGAGCACAATCGCATAAATCTCTCCATAGCAACAGGAAGAAAAACCATTTGCCGCCCCTCATTTCTCCTGACATAGGTATACTTGAAGAGTTTCAGGGCATATGATGACAAATCAACATGCCGATAACATCTCTGTTTTTGTCATTAACTGCTATTCGTATAAGGTGTGTACCTGCTGCCCGAAAAGTTCCGGTGAGTACTCGTAAATTCATTCAAAGAAGGACGACTCGGTGTAGCTCATAAAACAGATTTATGAGGGTTGAATAGTGGCTTCTTTTTCTCACACTGGACGGAGCAGCAGGGAAGTTTCAGTCTTTTTCTCCTAATTTTTGTATTTGGTGTTTGTTTGTTTGTGATCTTACGCTTGACAAAGGTCAGTTGGCCGAAAATTTGCGCCTGTCTTGTCTGGTTGTATTAAATACGCGTTCTTATTCTTTTTTCGTGTTTTTTTTTTTCTGGTTCTTGAATAGTAGCTACTAAAAATGTCTGTATAATGTCAAAGACTAAACCCGTCGCACACTGCTGTGGAAGGTACGCTGAAGCATCTTGGTTGCCCAATAACAAATTTGGCTTTACGTTTGGCTTGGCCTCAAGTTCTTCAGAGTTATGTAGCATGTACGCCACACTCTTGTATGATTTCTAATTTTTGAAACAGTTGACTCACAAAGGACGAAAGGTGTCCTAAACAACCATCCAATTGTTGTCAAACCTGAAACATAATTTAAAGCTGCTATTGTGTCTGCGGTAAAATTATGATGTTCTTTGCTTAGTGTATGGTTTAGAACATCCACAGCGGAATTACAGATGTTGGCTCTGAACATGAACAACTTCGTGTATTTCGAAATCCAAAACAAGTGCGACTGCCCGCGTCCAAGCAAACAGGAACCAGAAAAACAAGAAAACCAAACCAGAACGCGTATTCAACACAAGACAAGACAGGCGCAAATTTTCGGCCAACCGGCCTTTGTCAAGCGCGAATGCACGATCACAAACAGACACCGAACAACAGATGATAAGAAAAAAACTAAAGCTTCCCTGCCGCCTCGTCCAGTGGGTAAAAAAG
>CM060315.1:77563433-77573433 GCA_030674185.1 Monoplex corrugatus
TATGTACATGTATGTGTGTGAGTATGTGTTATTGTATGTATGTGTGTGTGTATGTGTGTGTGTAAGTGAGTGAGTGTGTGTGTACGCATGCATATGTGTGTGTGGGTGTATGTGAGTTATGTATTCATGTGTGTGTGAGAGAGAGAGAGAGAAAGAGAGAGAGAGAGGGAGAGAGAGAGACAGACAGACAGGGAGAATACGCATGTGCGTGTGCGTGCGGGCGTATTCTGCCTCCATTTCTTTTATTTATTGAATCATATCGTACAGGCTGTTAGAAAGAACCACGCTGAATAAATAAATGTCATCACTGATGCAAATATACTGTTTCCTTTAATTCTTAATGTCTCTTGTATCTTTTTAGTATCTGCATGAATTTTCGCATGGTCTGTAGCAAACCCTATCAACAATATCACTATTACAAATATCTTGCTTGTCAAAACAGAGCGCAGGCCTTTTGATGCAGCAGGCTTGAGGCTCTCAAAAGTGATAAGTACCCACAAAGAAGGAGATAAAACACTAACAGACACACGCGCGCGCGCGCGCGCGGGTACACACACACACACATACACACACACACGCACACACACACACACAGAAACACGCACACATGCACAACACACACACACACATACACACTCACACACATACACAAGCACACACAAGCACGCATGCACACACGCAAACACACACACACACAAACACTCACACACACACACACACACACACACACCACACACACACACACGCACGCACGCACGCACGCACGCACTCACACACACACACAGAAACACGCACACACGCACAACACACACACACACACTCACATACACACACACCACACACACACACACCACACACACACACACACACACACACACACACACATACATACATACATACATACATACATACATACATACATACATACATACACAAGTGTACGAATAGAATCAAATGCATCTCCCCAAAATAGACAATCTATTATCCACTTTTTTTTTTTTCAAATTAAGATTTCACCGCTAGTTTTTGTTTTGTTGAATCTTTCAAGGTGCTTCCAAGCCTCTGATTTACTTTGTGCAATGTAGAAGCAGCCAGAGACTGGGTCCATAGTTGTTCTTGCCTGTGCATGCAGGTCTCATCGCATCCGTGCAAGTTCGTCCTTCAGTAATTGACCATCACTTTATAACGCAGGGCATTGCTGAGAAATAACGTGCAGAGAATTCGATAAACACTTCAGCGTAAAATATTTGATGGAAAGTTAGGGAAGATTATGCAGCCCTCTCTCTTTCTCTGTCTCTCTCTTTCTGTCTCTATCTCTCTCTGTCTCTCACTGTCTCTCTCTGTGTCTCTCTATCTCTGTCTGTCTGCCTCTGTCTCTCTACCTGCCTGCTTGTCTGTCTGTCTGCCTGTCTGTCTGTCTCTCTCTCTCTCTCACTTTCTCTCCCTCTCTCGCTCGTGCGCTCTCTCTCTCCCTCCGCCCTCTCTCTCTCTCTCTCTTACCCCCTCTTTTTTCTCACCCTCTGTTTGTCTGTGTGTCTGTGTCTGTGTCTGTGTGTGTGTCTGTGTCTGTGTCTGTCTGCCTGCCTGCCGGCCGGCCTGCCTATGTGTGTATGTGTGTGTGTGTGTGTGTGTGTCTGTGTGTGTGTGTGTGTGTGTGTGTGTGTGTGTGTGTGTGTGTGTCTGTGTCCTGTGTCTGTTTGCCTGTCTGCCTTCCTGCCCGCCTGTCTGTCTGTCTGTCTGTATGTCTCTCTTCCTCTCTCTCTCTCTCTCTCTTTACCCCCTCTCTCTCTCACTTGCTCTCTGTCTCTCCCTCCGCCCTCTCTCTCTACCCCCTGTCTTTTTCTGGCCCTCTGTTTGTCTGTGTGTCTGTGTCTGTCTGTGTGTCCGTGTCTGTGCCTGCCTGCCTGCCTGCCTGTCTGTCTGTCTGTCTCTGTCTCTGTCTGTCCGTCTGTCTGTCTGTCTCTGTCTGTCTGTCTGTCCGTCTCTGTCCGTCTGTCTGTCTGTCTGTCTGTCTGTCTCTCTCTCTCTCTCTCTCTCTCTCTCTCTCTCTCTCCTCTCTTTCTTTCTCTTCTAATTCAACTCGGTACTGTGCAAGATGTAGATTAAGATGATTGGAGACAACTGTAGAGTGGTTTTTCTCTTCGCGTGATTTGAACACAGGCTTCTTAATTTACTGCTCTCCGATGTCTACATGACAGTAGGATTTGGTGAATAGGACATCAGGTGGTGATCAATGCTATAATCGTTTGATATTCTTAACCCATTGTTTTGTTGTTTTGTTGAGGTTTACTTCTTGATCTCGTTTTCAACGAGTCTTTTTTTTTTCAGGAAGTGTGGCCTTATTTCTATTAAAGCATCACTTGTTTGTTTAGTCTATGCTCACATGAGCATGT
The DNA here is from genome assembly GCA_030674185.1 of Monoplex corrugatus. Lineage (NCBI taxonomy): Eukaryota > Metazoa > Mollusca > Gastropoda > Littorinimorpha > Ranellidae > Monoplex > Monoplex corrugatus. The sequence goes on from CM060315.1 coordinate 77,565,827, forward strand.
CTTCGACAAATCTCAAATGAAACGACTGTGACGAAGGTAGTGGGTTACTACGACAAAAATAGTGAAATTGTCCAAAACACTTCTACCCTTACGCACACAGAGACTCTATTGTCTCAGAAAAAAATTGATTGATATGTATACGATCCCTCAACTCTGCATAGTTTGTCCTTGAATGGCAAAGTATCCACCCACCAAAATAAAAGTCATTTGATACTTCAATTCATGAGGTCGTGTCCGGTCAGTTGATTTTACAAAACAAAACTAAATAAAATAAAACAAAACAAACATCGTGGAAGACAGACTAACTTAATAACTGCGTAGCCCTCTTCCCTAGATGATGGATGGAGGGGAGAAAGTGTTGTTTCTCGCTGCGCTTAACGCTGAACGCACCTTCAAAAGTTCAGGCACAAATTGTGACAAATCAAAACGCCGATAAAGTCTCTGCTTAAATGATTAAGGAGTGTCCGTATGGAAAAGTTCAGATCAGTATTCATCAAAGAAGCATCCGTAGCGTGGCTTATAATATTTAGCTTTATGGTTTCTGGCAGTGCAAATTGTGCAAAATGTCAGAGGCTAAGCCGTCGCATATTGATAGACAAGATCATGGTGAAGTGCTTTGCTTGCCCAGTAATGAGTCTTTTGTTTACCACTTACGTAAAGGTCGCATCCGTTCACAATCTTCAATACGCTGCAAGCACACACCATTCTCGTGAGCAATTTTCTCCATTCTTGGCAGAGTACGATTTTCCCCATTCTTGACAGGGTACGATTTTCCCCATTCTTGACAGAGTACGATTTTCCCCATTCTTGGCAGAGTACGATTTTCCCCATTCCTGGCAGAGTACGATTTTCCCCATTCTTGACAGGGTACGATTTCCCCCATTCTTGACAGGGTAAGATTTTCCCCATTCTTGACAGGGTACGATTTTCCCCATTCTTGGCAAAGTTTGATTTTTCCCATTCTTGGCAGAGTACGATTTTCCCCATTCTTGACAGAGTACGATTTTCCCCATTCTTGACAGAGTACGATTTTCCCCATTCTTGGCAAAGTTTGATTTTCCCCATTCTTGGCAGAGTACGATTTTCCCCATTCTTGGCAGAGTTAGATTTTCCCCATTCTTGGCAGAGTACGATTTTCCCCATTCTTGGCAGAGTACGATTTTCCCATTCTTGGCAAAGTAAGATTTTCCCCATTCTTGGCAGAGTACGATTTTCCCCATTCTTGACAGGGTACGATTTTCCCCATTCTTGGCAAAGTTAGATTTTCCCCATTCTTGGCAGAGTACGATTTTCCCCATTCTTTGCGATTTTCCCCATTCTTGGCAAAGTTAGATTTTCCCCATTCTTGGCAAAGTTAGATTTTCCCCATTCCTAGCAGAGTACGATTTTACCCATTCTTGGCAGAGTACGATTTTCTCCATTTTGGCAGAGAGTACGATTTCCCCATTCTTGGCAGAGTACGATTTTCCCCATTTTTGGCAAAGTACGATTTCCCCCATTCTTGGCAGAGTACGATTTTCTCCATTCCTGGCAGAGTACGATTTTCCCCATTCTTGACAGGGTACGATTTCCCCCATTCTTGGACAGGGTACGATTTTCCCCATTCTTGATAGGGTACGATTTTCCCCATTCTTGGCAAAGTTTGATTTTCCCCATTCTTGGCAGAGTACGATTTTCCCCATTCCTGGTAGAGTACAAATTTCACCATTCTTGACAGAGTACGATTTTCCCCATTCTTGGCAAAGTTTGATTTTCCCCATTCTTGGCAAAGTTAGATTTCCCCATTCTTGGCAGAGTACGATTTTCCCCATTCTTGGCAGAGTACGATTTCCCCATTCTTGGCAGAGTACGATTTTCCCCATTCTTGGCAGAGTACGATTTTCCCCATTCTTGGCAAAACTGATTGACTGAAGGCATGAAGTATTCAAAACTGACCAGTGCACTCATTTCAAATTCAACCCTTTGGCTCTTTTTAGGGCCTAGGCCATTTCTGAGAGATCTTCATTCATTTCAGTCTCTTTGTTTGAATCAATGTTTTGATTCAAAGTTTCACCGTCCGGTGTTTCGCGCTTGGTTGAATCAATGCAGTTTTCTTGCTGCTGCTGCTGCTGTTGCTGCTGTTGTTGTTGTTGTGGTTGTTGTTGTTGTTGTTGTTGTTGTTGTTGTTGTTGTTGTTGTCCTTTTTGTGATATTCCAGTTTTCTCTTTCGTCGTGAGTTCGAGATTAAGGGTTATATCTAGATATCTAGTAACATTATTTTCGGAATGTGTGGCCTGTCCACCTCCCGCGTCTTCTCCAGACCTCCATGTGACTGTTTTTTCATGCCTTTGCTTCAAAGAGCAGTGTTGTTAAGTCGACATATCCAGCAGAGACAAAAGGATAGTTCAGAATCAGGAGCTTATAAAAGCCTTAAGTGCTTGATAGTTGCTTTTACTGTTTTTTGAGGTCTGATATAGAGAGCAGCAAAAGCTTGATACTGAGTTGAAAATTTTCATCTTAGCCTGATCTTCTCTGCATTCATGTTTTTGTTTGGAATGACGAAAGCTGTTTTGCTTTGTTTATATCCGTATTTACATCTTCGTCGGTGTCCCCTTCTTAGCTGATGATAATAGCAAGATATTTAAAAGATCTATCTTTATCTACTGACTTCAGACTGTGATGGGATTGAGTCATTCTTTCTTCTCCTGCTTTTTGTAATCTTTGTTCTCTCTGCAAGAGTCCGTTTCTTGTTGAGGTTGTGTTCTGTTTGGTAGTCTATGTCTCTATCTGCTGTTGTGTATAGAATAGCAGTCTGAAGTCATTTCCACAATCTAGATCCAAACTGGCTCAATCTGAGCTGTCCACTCACTGCCTGTTGTTCGTTTTCAATTGTGCTTTGCAAGGATATGGTTAACTAAAGTATTTTTAAGGGGCGGATCTCTTGTCAACTTCGAAGTGGTCCATTACACTAATTTCTACTGAAGGCATCCCATTTATGTTTTGTTTGTCCCCCCCCCCCCCCCCAAGAAAATACCAAAGTATTACGTATTTTCAAAATAGTTGATTTTGTTTGTTTTCCCCCAAGAAAATGCCAGAGTATTACGTATTTTCAAGATGGTTGATTTTGTTTGTTTTCCCCCAAAGAAAAAGCCAGAGTATTACGTATTTTCAAGATGGTTGAGTCAGCAACATTGCCTACCATGGCACACAGCAAGATGTGTTTTCTTCTGTCGTCGGTACAGACCTCTAAGTAATTACAAATTAGCATGTACCATGAAGGGACGTGACGTAATGCGGTGGAGAGAACAAAGTCATACAGCGAAGATCGAGACTGGAGCAAAGACACGGAGAGTTCTGTCCCTGTCTGTTGCTTGTTGTAGGGCATCCACTTGGGGCGTGTTACATACACGCATACGAAGCATGAAATCTTGCTACGAGGAAAGAAATGCCAAACACGCCCAGAGCAACAGTTAAAACAAAAAACGCTCGAAGATTCACCCTTTGACCCCGTCCCCTGTGCACCAGCTTCCTACATTATTAAACTCAACAGCAAAGCAAAAACGTAACCCTTTCAGTCCCTAACCCTATCCACCAGCTTCCTACATTAATGGACTCAACAGCAAAGCAAAAACGTAACCTTTCAGTCTCTTACCCTATCCACCAGCTTCATACATTATAAGACTTAACATCAAAGCAAAAACGTAACCCTTTCAGCCCCTTACCCTTTCCACCAGTTTCCTACTTATAATTAAATCAAGTAAGACGTAGCCTTTCAGCCCCTTACCCTATCCACCAGTTTCCTGCATTATCAAGAACGTAACCCTTTCAGCCCTTACCCTATCCACCAGTTTCCTGCATTATCAAGAAACGTAACTCTTTCAGCCCCTTACCCTTTCCACCAGTTTCCTACATTATAAGACTTAACAGCAAAGCAAGAACGTAACTCTTTCAGCCCCTTACCCTATCCACCAGTTTCCTGCATTATCAAAAGTACTCTTCAGCCCTTACCTATCACAGTTCCTGATAACAAGAACGTAACCCTTTCAGCCCTTACCCTATCCACCAGTTTCCTGCATTTCAGAACGTAACCTTTCAGCCTACCATCACAGTTTCCTGCATTACAAGAACGTAACCCTTCAGTCCCTAACCCTATCCACCAGTTTCCTGCATTATCAAGAACGTAACCTTTCAGTCCCTACCCTATCCACCAGCTTCCTGCATTATCAAGAACGTAACCCTTTCAGCCCTTTACCCTATCCACCAGTTTCCTGCATTATCAAGAACGTAACTCTTTCAGCCCCTTTACCCTATCCACCAGTTTCCTGCATTATCAAAAACGTAACCTTTCAGCCCTTTACCCTATCCACCAGTTTCCTGCATTATCAAGAACGTAACCTTTCAGCCCTAACCCTATCCACCAGTTTCCTGCATTATCAAGAACGTAACTCTTTCAGCCCCTTACCCTATCCACCAGTTTCCTGCATTATCAAGAACCTAACTCTTTCAGCCCTTACCCTATCCACCAGTTTCTGCATTATCAAGAACGTAACTCTTTCAGCCCCTTACCCTTTCCACCAGTTTCCTACATTATCAAGAACGTAACCCTTTCAGCCCTAACCCTATCCACCAGCTTCTGCATTATCAAAAACGTAACCCTTTCAGCCCTTACCCTATCCACCAGTTTCCTGCTATATCCAAGAAATAATCTTTCAGTCCCCTTACCCTATCCACCAGTTCCTGCATTATCAAAACGTAACCCTTTCAGTCCTAACCTATCACCAGCTTCTGCATTTTGACTTAACAGCAAAGCAAAAACGTAATCATTTCAGTCCCTTGCCCTATTCACAGCTTCAGGAAGTGGAATATATGCTTGTACAGAAACGTCAGTTAACATCATGACTTTTCTGAGTGTCAAATGATGAAAAATCATCAGTCCTCTACATGTAGAGTAACAAATATGTGCCTTGACGAATGATTGCATATATTTTATGTGTAAATAGGTTAAAAATCACCACTCCTCTCCTCGGTTATTCTGATTCACTGAGAATACAATCATTACATTTAAATGTGCTACTAGTCTGTTGAATTAATGAATTATCTGACATGTTTCTCTATTGTGTCATGTTTTTATTTCCAAGAAGAAAATTCTGTGCAAGGATGGAAAAAATCCAGAAAGAAGTAAAAGCATTGCTGTCCTTGAGGATGACTTTCTTCTTAAAATGTATGGTCAGCAATAAAACAACAACAAAAACAATAACAAAAAATAAAAGAAAAGACAACCACAAACGCCTGGCCGTTCTTTTATTATGTGGAGAGAACAAACAATCACAATCACCGTTCACACTTTTAGTTTACCTCACTGCCTGTCTTTGTGGAGTTCAGTTTGCCACAGTATACGTAAAACCTACAGTTTCCTACAGAAAACGCCACAAGAGTTTGCCGAGATTGTCATCAAGAAATCTTAACAAGACAAGAATAACTCGCAAAGCCAGGTGGAATCGCTTCCTTCGCCGCAAGAGTTTATAATGCAATATCACATAACCTACCTCAGCTTCACCCGTAAGAACCTCACATACAACGTATTTCTGACGAACGATTTCTTGTTAAGCTTCGTCAGAAATAACAACCATCGGCTTAGCTTGCCAATCAGATTGGGGTATTTGTCTCTTATCTAGTCTCGTTTCTGTATATATGTGGAGTGGGAAGGAGGCAAGTTGGAGGTGGGGGGTGGCAGTAGGACGGAGGAGAAGAAGAAGTTGAAGGAAGTGATTCCTTTTGTTTCAAAGCCTTGTTGTTGAGACAGAGAGAAAGACGGAGGGAGGGAGGGAAAGAGGGGAGAGAGAGAGAGAGATAAGAGATAGAGAAGATAGAGAGAGAGAAGAGAGAGAGAGAAAGAGAGCGACAGCAAACAGCACTAATGGTGACTAAAAAGCTTCCCAGACAATTGATTAGTAACATATCTTTAGAATGCATTTAGAAGTTTGATTTTGCTTTTTCTTCAAATTTCAATCACACTATTAAAAACACATGCCATTTAAATTCAGATTTCTGGAATAGACAACCTGAAGGCTAACTACCTGTTATCTGAACGAAGTATTCAAAAACAGTCATCAGTGGTGTCAAGTAATCCTTATCCTCGCTGACACGAGATACTTCTGATAAGAATGCACGCAGGCACGCGCGAACACGTACACACGCAAACACTGGTACACACGCACGCACGCACGCATGCACACATGCACGTACACACGCATGCACACACGCACGTACACAGGGCACACATACATACGCGCACACAAATGAGAGAAACAGAAGACACATGAGACAGAGACAGACAGACAGACAGACACACAACACACAGACACGACAGAGACACAGAGAGACAGACAGACAGACAGACAACAGACACACAGATACACAGAGACAGAAAGAGACACAGAAAGAGAGAGATAGAGAAGAGACAGAGAGAGAGAGACAGACAGACAGACAGAGACAGAAACAGAGACAGACAGTGAGAGACAGAGACAGACAGAGAGCAGAGACAGAAAGACAGAGATTTTGACGATTTGATGATTAAGTGTTTTTTTTAAAGCATTCAGTACAGACAAAACGACGGTGGGTGGGTGGTGTGACGATTAGTCACACCACGAGATAAGTCGAACAACATTATGCTTCTTCTTTGACTGATCAAATCCATTATCTGTGTTCTAACGCAGCTATACAAGAATGTGGTTTACGTGCAAATATCAAAGAATGCATGCACACACACACCACCACCACCACCACCACGACCCACAGGCAAGGACATGAAATTCGTTCTTTAGACTTGAATATAAACTTAAATCCATAAAAATATGGAATAGTGCAGTGCTTCTTCCTAGATGTTTGAATAACAATTGACCGTTTATAACAAACATTTGAATTTAATGGCAACATATCTATTGTTACAACATTACTACAGAGATGAATGAAGCCCTGGAGGAATTTGGCATAGAAAAAATAACAGTCCTCCTAAATGAAATTTACGACACTGGAAAAATTCCCAAAGATATGTCAAAATCAATTTTCATTGCACTTCCAAAGAAGACAGGGCTATAGAATGCGAACTCCATCGCACAATCAGTTTAATGAGTCATGTAACAAAAAACCTGTTAAGAATAATCATGATGAGGACAAGGAATAGAATCAAAAGAGAAATAGCAGAAGAACAGTGTGGATTTGTGGAAGGGAAAGGAACTATTAATACCATATACATCCTAAGAACTATCATAGAGAGGTCAAATGAGATGAATAAGGATTTGTGTTTATGCTTTGTTGACTACACCAAGGCTTTCTATCGGGTAAGACATGATGAATTGATCAACCAAGTGGAGAGACTCAATGTTGATGGAAAAGATCTACGAATAATCAGAAATATGTACTGGGAACAAACAGCTGCAATGAGAATAGAAAACAATGTAAGCTCTTTCCAAAACATCAAAAGAGGAGTCAGACAGGGTTGTGTTTTGTCACCAGATCTGTTTTCACTTTACAGCGAAAACATCATGAGAAACCTAGAAGAAGACCCTGGATTAAAGATTGGAGGGAAAACGATAAACAACATTCGATACGCAGATGACACCGTGCTA
>CM060315.1:77578433-77595933 GCA_030674185.1 Monoplex corrugatus
TTGTGTGTGTGTGTGTGTGTGTGTGTGTGTGAGTGAGTGTGTGTGTGTATGTGTGTGTGTGTGTGTGTGTGGTGTGTGTGTGTGTGTGTGTGTGTGTGTGTTGTGTGTGTGTGTGTGGTGTTGTGTGTGTGCGTGCGTTCGCACGCGCGCGTATATGCGTGTAGGTGCACATAGTTTTATGTGTATGTATCTGTTCACCAGAATCCTATACCACACAAATCATCACTGTCATTTTCTTTGTCTCTGTCTTTCTGCTTTTTATTTTTATGCTGTCATTGTATAGGGCTGTTACTTCTGGTTCTCCCTCTTCCATTCATTTTTTCCCTGTTGTTGCTTATGTTTTTGTTTTGGGGTTGTTTCTTTGTGTATTCAGGGTTCTGTTTTTATTTTTATTTTACGTTTTCATCTTCTCTTGTGTTATGTTTCTTTGTTATTTTGGGTTTTTATCTTCTTATACGGCAAGACTAATTAGCTTCAGTTCATGCTTGTTGTTTTCGTTGATGATGCTGTTTGTTGCCATTGTTGCGGCTGCTCTTTTCTTCTTCTACTGTTTTTCTTCTGCCACATTCAATTATGGGGTTAAATTGCGTCTGTTTTTCTTCTTCAATTTCTTCTACAAACGTAATTGTTGTTTTTCCTTCTTTTTATGTGTGTGTGTGTGTGTGTGTGTGTGTGTGTGTGTGTGTGTGTGTGTGTGTGTGTGTGTGTGTGTGTGTGTGTGTGTGTGTGTGTGTGTGTGTTTGTGTGTGTGTGTGTGTGTGTGTGGTTCCCACCCCACCCCACCCCACTCCCTTGTAGCTATCGACTCTAGCTTTTCTTTATTTGTTTGTTTTTTGTCTTCTTTTCCCCTCATGTACTTCTTCGCACCTCCAACTAAAACAGCAGCATCGTTTGTGTTGTTAGTTCTTGTTTTCGTTATTTACTCCCTCTGTAAGTACCCTTAAAATTGCAATTAGTTTGCCTTTTTTTCTTCTTCTTCTTCTTCTATGATGACTACTACGAACTAGAACAGTACTAAAACTGCTGTTACGAAGTCCTTTCGTTGTTTACTTGTTTGTTTGTTTATCCTCTTCTCCTTTTATGATGACTACTACGTTTGTTTGTCTGTCTGTTTGTCTTTTTCGTTCTTTGCTTATTTGCTTGTTTGTTTATTTCTAGTTATTTATTCATTTATTTATTTTGTTTATTTATTTCTAGTTATTTATTTATTCATTCATTTATTTGTTTATTTATTTATTTACTTATCTTCCATTTCTTTAGTCGTTTGGGTTTTTTGTTTTTGTTTTTGTTTTTGCCTTGTTTTGCTGTCCCAACTTTTTGTTGCTGCCTCAGTATAGTCGATCGCTTGCCACACATTCCGGCTTCACACCTCACCACCAGCCTCAAGTTCATTCAGTCAGAATCCCAGTGCTAGGAAGCCCACAAGAGCCAGAGATGTCAAGCCGCAAATAGGTCACTCGCCAAAGGAGACCCTAAACTATAGCTGTGTCACTTCGGTGGCGTTAAACAGTGCTTACTCTGATGCAACTTACTAAGGACTCTGTCTGCTAAGCCCTCTGCTAACAACAGTAATCGCTCAGTCGCGGAGCCAGACGAAGTGAGAAATCCCCAGGTGAGGAGACCACCATCACATCATCCGACGATAGCTCCCAGTGGACCACTGACGTACGATCCCAACTTGAATTCATGTCAGGCTTAGAAGAGAAAGAGGAAACCAACACTGAGGTCACCACAAGATCAGAGTAAGAAGGATTGCAGTATCTGGGACTGTCTTTATTTTATTTTATCTATTCATTTTTACGATGCTATAACGATTGATCATTTCATGATAATGAAAATAATGATCATGATACTACAGAGTTCTATCTAGGATTGAGCCCGCTTGACAGGGCTGTACTCAACGCTCACTGTCATAATAATTATCTCTTGGCGTCAACTAAGCATGAGAGATACAGACACTACACATGATCATTTCATAATAATGATAATAATGACCATGATGTTATGGAGTTCTATCTAGGATTGAGACTGCGTGACAGGGCTGTACTCAACGCTTATTGTCACGATATATCCTGGCGTCAACTAGGCGTGAGAGATACAGATATTTCCAGTGTCTGTCAACAACTATTATCAACAGTCTCAATGACGCAGCCGTAAAGCTGATGAGGCTCGTCTTAGTCTTCCCAATGAGCTCATTAACGCCTTAATGCCGGAAAATTCCCACATCATTTTCTTTTTGTTTCTTTGTTTTATGTAAGTTTCCCTAAAAAATGGGGACATTCTTTCTATTCTCCCTTCTTACGAAAAATTCCACAATAGCTTTATTATTATCATTATTATTATTATTATTAGTAGTAGTAGTAGTAGTAATATAAATATATTATATTATCATTGTTGTTGTTGTCGTCGTCGTCGTCGTCATATCATCATCATCATCATCATCATCGTTATTATTATTAGTAGTATTAGTATTGTTGTTGTTGTTGTTGTTGTTTTTGTTAATATTATTATTATTATCATTATTGCATTTGCTTTTTAATTATTCCCCGAAATGGGAGATTATTTCTATTTTCTTTCAACTTTTTTCACAGTCAGTGTCTGTTTCTTCCTGTTCCTGGCCGTGCGTCTTAAATACTGGGTTTGGTTTTCGGAAAACATGATGTTCAAACCGTTGAGAACAGGGTGAAGGAGTTCGACACGATACATTGACAGCCGTTGATGTCTTCCACATCTTATTTCACACCACATTTACAGTCATCGAGCACATGTGAGCGCGAACAGGCGCACATCATACGATTGCACGCGAGCTGGAATGAACGCACACGCTTACCTATCCGCTGTCTACGTGTACACAACCCACACACACACACACCACACACACACACACACACACACACACACACACACACACACACACACACGTGTGCGCACGCGTACATACACACATACACACACGTACAAACACAAATTCACACACATACACAAACACATACACACTCAGAGCACTCACACACACATAACACAAATCAAAATACACACACACACACACACATAAACACACACCACAACGCGACACAAAACACTCACAAACAAACACATACAAACAACACACGCACGCACACACACATACACACACACACACACACCATAACATAACACAAAACACACCGCGCGCGCGCGCGCGCACGCACGCATACACGCACACACACAACACAACACAAAACACACACACATGCACGCGCACATACATACACACACACACGTGCGCACACACACATATATACAAAGAAGACATGCACACACACACACATAACAGAACACAAAGCACACCCCACACACACACACACACAACACACACACACACCACACACCACACACACACCACACACACACAACACACACACACACACCACACACGCACACACACACACACACAACGCACACACACACTCGTACACGTTCGCTCAAACTTCTACACGTGCGTATAAAAACTTGAAACTACTACACTCACCACTCATCTCGCTTGCAGCGTAACATTTAAGATTAAAACTACAACACTACACAACATCAACGAATATACGAAAACAACAACACTCTCAAAGGCAACACAAACACGCAAACATACAGACACATACACACGCGCACGCAGCACGCACACATGCACGCACACACGCATGCACACACATTCACAAACGCGTACACATAAACACACACGCAAGTACACATGCACACGTACGCACACAAACATACAGACACATACACACACACACACACTCTCGCGCGCGCACTTCAGTTTTTCTTATTCGCTTGTTTTCTTGTGGCGACCACCCTTGGGTATGAATACACTTTTAAAACAGTCATCATCACCTGCGTGTGAAGTGTTTGGTGCTCTCTCTTTCTCTTTCTCTCTTTCTCTCTCTCTCTCTCTCTTTCTCTCTCTCTCTTCTCTCTCTTTCTCTCTCTTTCTCTCTCTCTCTCTTTCTTCTTTCTCTCTCTCTCTTCTTTCTCTTTCTCTCTTTCTCTCTCTCTCTCTTTCTCTCTCTCTCTTTCTCTCTCTCTTTCTTTCTCTCTCTCTCTCTTCTTTCTCTCTCTCCCTTTCTATTTCTCTTCTCTCTTTCTTTCTCTCTCTCTTCTTTCTCTTTCTCTCTTCTCTCTCTCTTTCTTTCTCTCTCTCTTCTTTCTCTCTCTTCTCTCTCTCTTTCTTTCTCTTTCACTCTCTCTCTTCTTTCTCTCTCTTTTCTCTCTCTGTCTCTGTCTCTGTCTCTCTCTCTCTCTTTCTCTTTTTCTCTCTCTTTCTCTCTCTCTCTCTCTTTCTCTGTCTCTTCACTCTCTTTTCCTCTGTCTCTCTCTGTCTCTCTCTCTGTCTCTGTCTCTCTCTCTGTCTGTCTGTCTTCTCTCTCTCTCTCTCTCTCTCTCATTGTGTGTGTGTGTTGTGTGTTGTGTGTGTGTGTGTGTGTGTGTGTGTGTGTGTGTGTGTGTGTGTGTGTGTGTGTAATTGCGCACTCCTCCGCCGTCTGTCCGTCTTTTTCAGTTGACCTTCTGGCGTTGTGGTTGTTGTTACTGTTGTTGTACCTGTTGCTCCCCCCTCCCCCACCCCACCCCGATTCATGCACGCATTTTTGTCAAAGTGTTCATGTTGAAACACGCACACACACAAGCACACGCACACATACACACACATACACACAAACGCACACGCACACATACACACACATACGCATACACACACACGCACACATACACACACATACGCATACACACACACACACACATATACACACACACATACACACAAGCACATCCTGAAAACAAAAGATGACTATCCACGTGCACTTATATGGCAAGGTAATCAAATAGAAAAAGACCATATATACCCAGTTGTACATAGAAAAAGACCATATATACCCATCAGTACATAGAAAAGACCATATACCCAGTCGAAATAGAAAAAGACCATATATACCCAGTTGTACATAGAAAAAGACCATATATACCCAGTTGTACATAGAAAAAGACCATATATACCAGTCGTACATAGAAAAAGACCATATATACCCAGTCGTACATAGAAAATGACCATATATACCAGTTGTACATAGAAAATGACCATATATTATATACCCAGTTGTACATAGAAAATGACATAGATACCCAATGTTACATAGAAAAAGACCATATATACCCAGTTGTACATAGAAAATGACCATAGATACCATGTTACATAGAAAAAGACCATATATACCCAATTGTTACATAGAAAAAGATCATATATACCCAGTTGTACATAGAAAAAGACCATATTATATATACCCAGTTGTACATAGAAAAAGACTAATACCCAGTCGACATAGAAAATGACCATAGATACCCAGTTGTACATAGAAAATGACCATAGATATCCAGTTGTACATAGAAAATGACCATAGATACCCAGTGGTACATAGAAAAAGACCATAACATATACCTAGTCGTATGTACATATATACGTAGGAAGTTTCAGCCAAGGGACGCAAAAGAAAGGGACTATCTAAGAAATGAAGTTCATCCTTAGTCGTTCAACTCACAGGAATCTACAAGGCTGAAATGTGTTTCTTATCAGCAAACTCTCTTATCCGAGTTTTCTATAAACTGAAATGCATCAAAAGAACTAAAGTAAACTTCCGACCAGTACAAAGAGAAACACTTTCTTACAACCAGGAAGAAAAAAAAACACAGACAGACACGGACATAAACTTCAAAACTTCAGAACAATTTATCACTCGTAGAGAGTAGCATTAAGTTCTACTGGATCTGTCTGACAACTATTCTTTACTACTCTACACATAAACAAGAATAAAGAATAAAGACATAAGGTAGACGGATAGACTCGAGATAGACAGATAGATAGACAGACAGACAGACAGACAGGTGACGTGGATAGAGAGAGAGATGGGCGGGAAGAGAGAGAGAGAGAGAGAAGACAGACAGACAGACAGAGACAGAGACAGAGAGACAGACAGACAGACAGACAGACAGAGACAGAGAAAGAGATACACAACACAGAGAGAGAGAGAGAGAGAGAGAGAGAGAGAGAGAGAGAGAGAGAAATTAATTATTCATGCATCTATCCATTTATTCATCGAAGCATCAATTCCAATTATTTTCAAATTATTTTCAAAGAATTCATATTGTTTACAAAACGAGGTATAGCACACGCAGCATCATCCAAGTGGAAGACGCCTTTTTCAAGAGAGAAGAACCAGAGACAGTGAAACACACGCTGAGTTCAGATACTGTAAGAAAACCATAATTCTTGTTATCCTCCTAGCTAAACGAATCTCCTTCCTTACTGCAAACACCGTTTTGCTTCCCGAATAAATCGTGTATTATCTCCCTTCACACTCAGATAAGACGAAGACTAATCAGCCAGAGCTGACAGTACGTGTATAGTCCAACAGAATTTTGCCCCCTCCAGCGGATATACATGTAGTTGATATGAGGGTGGTTTTTTTCTTCTTGGGCTGTGGCTGAATTGCAAGTGAGTTCTTAGTTATTGTTCTGCAGTTAAGAAGAAGACGATGACAAAGAATAAGCAGCATGAGAATGAAAGACGAAAGAATGATTGTAACTGAGTTCTTAGGTATTATTATGCAATTAACAAGAAGACGATGATGAAGAATAAGCAGCATAAGAAGGAAAGCCGAAAGAATGATTGTAAGTTATGTAACTGAGTTCTTAGGTATTATTAGAAGACGATGGTGAAGAACAAGCAGTATAAGAAGGAAAGACGAAAGAATGAACAGCAGCAGCAAAAGAAGAAGAAAAAGAAAGAAAAAAAGATAGTAGTCAAGCTATTCTGACGATCTCCCTTTCATAAAAAATGAACACAGAATATCCAGATTTTTGTATTGCTCAAGATTAGTTTGATCTGGATAAGGCATCAGATAAAAATCAAACTTGACATGAAAAAAAAAAAATAATAAAACGTAAAGCGAAGACAATGGTAGACTGTCACAAAAACGAAAACAGAAAGTAAATATTGTCAAAAATACACGAGAAAGCTAAAGTTATATCCACACATCTTCCTGAAATGGTACTTACTTTAGACATGTTTTTAGTTCGTGTAATGTTAACCTTGGCGCCATGACCTCATAACTATGACTTCTTAACGATCCACACTTTTGACTGGTCTAGTAAAAAAAAAAATTTAAAAAAGCCGTCGAAAAATCTTGCTGACACAAATTTGTCACAGACAGACGTACACGTCTCTAGCGAATATGACACAATCTCCCTTTTTTTTTTTTTGTATATAAAAATGGAGATTACAAAAAAGAGAACAATATAACGATGAAACGCACTCAGTGCCTTGGTTTTGTGTCAATCACTGAAGCGTTCGTTAATGTTATCAGTCGTGTGGACTTGCATCTCCTTGAAATAAAACAATTGCCCATCCCTTTCTAGGTCACCTCATTCCATACTTGAGTCAATGGGATTAATCGTCTCGTCATCACAGCTACGCTGATGAAAGCTCATTGTTCCTGCTGTTCACAACACAAAACGAAGAAACAAAACATAAAGTTGAAAGAAGCTGTAAGAATACGTCCCCAGATGACAAAGACAACTGGCATTGTATCGCCCTGTACCTACTAGTTTTGAGTTGATAGGTAGATAGGTAGGTAGGTAAGTAGGTAAGTAGCTAGGTAGGTAAAGTAAGAAGGTAAGTAGGTAAGTAGCTAGATAGATAGATAGGTAGATAGAGAGATACATGCATACATACATACATAAATACACATATATACATATCCACATACATACATACACTACACAACACAACATACATACATACATACACATACATACATACATCATACACATACATACAACATACATACACATACATACACATACATACATACACATACATACATACAACATACATACACATACATACATCACACATACATAACACATACATACATACATACATACATACATACATACATACATACACACACATACACACCATACATACATACATACATACATACAACACACACACGCATACATCTACCTACCCATCAATGCATTTTTCTATCCATCCATTCATCAGATCATCAATCATGATTCTTTTTGTCAAACGTATTGATGGGACGAGGACGTAAAGCAAATACGGATTATCCGCGTGAAGTAACCCCTTCTTGAGATAAGATAAACTCAGACTGCCCAGGGAACACATGTTGAACTCAAAGATGTTGAGACAGAAACATAACTCTTGTTAGCCTGCCAGCAAATCCCAGCCTCCTTCCGTCCTGGATAAATCTTGTAGTCTTGCCACTATCACCGAGATAAGACAAGGCCTGAATCTTCAGGACTTGGCTGCCGGTATACGTTCCTGCAGAGTTTTGCCCTCTCTATCTGATGATATGTGCTAGAATTATGACATATACATATTTCTGAGAGAAAGAGGAGAAAAAGACAAAGAAGAAGGAGGAGGAAGAGAAACAGCGGCAGCAGTAGCAGCAGGGGAGGCGAAGAAGAAGATGATGACTACAGAACAGATCCGCATAGATAGATCCATCATAGATAGATAGATCCACACATCAGTTCCAATTATTTTTCTAAATAGATCGATTGGAATGAACAGATTCGCATAGATAGATCCATCATAGATAGATAGATCCACACATCAGTTCCAATTATTTTTCTAAATAGATCGATTGGAAGAGGATATCAGTGCACATGGTATCATCCGAATATAATAACGCCTTCTTGAAATAAGAGACTTTCAGACTGTCTTAGAAACGAATGTTGAACCGAAAATGACTGAGTTATCCTCCCAGCAAATGGAGCCCACTTCCTTCCTAAACAAATCTCTTAGTCTCGCCCCTCACCAGCATAAGACGAGAGCTGATCTATGAGAGCTGAGTCTGTGTCGGTATTTCAACAGTTTTGCCATCTCGGATGGGTATGGGTGGTCGAGATGGACGTTTTCCCGAGTCTATGATAAGAAAAGGGAAAAAGAAGAAAGGAAAAGGGGAAAAGAAGAAAGGAAAAGGGAAAAAAGAAGAAAGGAAAAGAAGAAAAAAGAAAGAGAAGGAAAAGGGAAAGAAGAAGAAAGGAAAAGGGAAGAAGAAGAAAGGAAAAGGGAAAAAGAAGAACAGGAAAAGGGACAAAGAAGAAAGGAAAAGGGAAGAAGAAGAAAGGAAAAGGGAAAAGAAGAAAGAAAAGGGAAAAGAAGAAAGGAAAAGGGAAAAGAAGAAAAGAAAAGGGAAAAGAAAAAAGGAAAAGGGAAAGAAGAAGAAAAGAAAAAGGGAAAAAAGAAGAAAGGAAAAGGAAAAAGAAGAAAGGAAAAGGGAAAAGAAGAAAGAAAAGGGAAAAAAGAAGAAAAGGAAAAAGAAGGAAAAAAGAAAGAAGAAAGGAAAAGGGAAAGAAGAAGAAAAGGGAAAAGAAGAAAGGAAAAGGGAAAAGAAGAAAGGAAAAGGGAAAAAGAAGAAAGAAAAGGGAAGAAGAAGAAAGGAAAAAGGAAGAAAAGAAGAAAAGAAAAGGGAAAAGAAGAAAGGAAAAGGGAAGAAGAAGAAAGGAAAAGGGAAAAAAGAAAGAAAAGGAAGAAGAAGAAAGGAAAAGGGAAAAGAAGAAGAAAGGAAAAGGAAAAAGAAGAAAGAAAGGAAAAGGGAAAAGAGAAGAAGAAAAGGAGAAAAGAAAAGGAAAAGAAAAGAAAAGAAAAGGGAAAAAAGAAAGGAAAAGGGAAAAAGAAGAAAGGAAAAGGAAGAAGAAAGAAAGAAAGAGAAAAGGAAGAAGGAAAGAAAAAAGAGAAAGAAAGGAAAAAGAAAGAAAAGAAAAGGAAAAAGGGAAAAGAAGAAAGAAAGAGGAAAGAAGAAGAAAGGAAAAGGAAAAGAAGAAAAGGAAAAGGGAAAGAAGAAAGGAAAAGGGAAAAGAAGAAAGAAAAGGAAGAAGAAGAAAGGAAAAGGGAAAAGAAGAAGAAAGGAAAAGGGAAAGAAGAAGAAAGGAAAAGAGAAGAAAAGGAAAGAAGGAAAAGGGAAGAAGAAGAAAGGAAAAGGGAAAAGAAGAAAGGAAAAGGGAAAAGAAGAAAGAAAGGAAAAGGGAAGAAGAAGAAAGGAAAAGGGAAGAAGAAGAAAGGAAAAGGAAAAGAAGAAAGGAAAAGGAAAAAAAGAAAGGAAAAGGGAGAAGAAGAAAGAGGAAGGAAAAGGAAGGAAAGGGAAGAAAGGAAAAGGGAAAAAGAAGAAAGGAAAAGAGAAAGAAAGAAAGGAAAAGGGAAAGAAGAAGAAAGGAAAGGGAAGAAGAAGAAAGGAAAAGAAGAAAAAGGAAGAAAGGAAAAGGGAAGAAGAAGAAAGGAAAAGGGAAGAAGAAGAAAGGAAAAGGAAAAGAAGAAAGGAAAAGGGAAAAAGAAGAAAGGAAAAAGGAAAAAAAAAGGAAAAGGAAAAGAAGAAAGGAAAGGGAAAAAGAAGAAAGGAAAAGGAAAAAGAAAGAAAAGGAAAAAGGGAAAGAAAGAAGAAAGGAAAAGGGAAAAAGAAGAAAGGAAAAGGGAAAAGAGAAGAAAAGAAAAGGAAAAAGAAGAAAGGAAAAGGGAAAAGAAGAAAAGAAAAGGGAAAAGAAGAAAGGAAAAGGGAAGAAGAAAGGAAAAGGGAAAAGAAGAAAGGAAAAGGGAAAAGAAGAAAGAAAAGGGAAAAGAAGAAAAGGAAAAGGGAAAAAAGAAAAGAAAAGGGAAAAGAAGAAAAGAAAAGGGAAAAGAAGAAAGGAAAGGAAGGAAGAAAAGAAAAGGAAGAAGAAGAAAGGAAAAGGAAGAAGAAGAAAAGGAAAAGAGAGAAAAGGGAAAGAAAAGAAAAGGGAAGAAGAAGAAAAGGAAAAGAGAAGAAGAAGAAAAGGAAAAGGGAAAAGGAAGAAGAAAGAAAGAAAAGGGAAGAAGAAGAAAGGAAAAGGGAAGAAGAAGAAAGGAAAAGGGAAGAAAAAGAAAGGAAAAGAAAAAGAAGAAGAAAGGCAAGTCGTGTTGATTGTTCGCAGTTCATCCGACCATGTAGATTATATCAGGACTGAAAAAATGAAGAAGAAAAACAAGACAGATAAATGGATGCTCCCCCCCCCCCCCCCACCCGGCCCCCTTTTCTTGTTTTTTGTTTTGTTTTGTTTTGTTTTTTGTTTTTTTGTTTTTTCTTTCTTTCTTTCTTTTTCGTATGTTTTTGACTGGTGTTACTGATGTTGTTGTCTGTGAGATTCTGCATCATCAGCATATAGCTGGTTGTTGACAAAACAATTGCTCAAGAAAGTACACCCTCCCCACCACTTCCCACCCACCTGCACACTGTCAACTTCGTCTCACCGTGACACCTCCGGGTACAAGTGGACGGGGAAAAAAAGCGAGAGGAAACATTAGAGGCATCCGTCTGTCAGGATAACTGATTGTGTCTATGAATTAATTATGTTTGGGCATATGTTGCTCTATGAGGTCGATATGACTTGTTCAGCGTTCCCTTTTTTCTCAGTGTTTGTTGTTGTTATTATTGTTATTGTTATTATTATCATTGTTGTTGTTATTGTTATTATTATTGTTATATTGTTGTTGTTGTTGTTGTTGTTGTTGTTGTTGTTGTTGTTGTTGGAGATCGACGTGTATATATGACATTGCCTCTTATACTTGTGTAAAATGCTGGCCCAGTTAATTATGTGGACGTCTATGTTTCATTGCAATTTATTTTCGTTACTTCTTTGACGTTGTATATATGATTGATCTGTTTCCATCATAGCAGTGGATTTTGCATATCTCTCCCCTTCTTTGTTTGTTTTCAATGCGTCCTTTATCTTCTTGTTTTCCTCTGTTAATATGTTTGTAATGCATGTGTTTTGTTTTGTTTGATTTTTTTCCAGTTCACTTTTCTCTTATATATTTTGTTTCAATTTGTGTATATTTTGTTTGTTTAGCTTTTGTTTGTTTGTTTGATGCTTAGGTTACACGCGTAGAGTACCAAAAACTAGCTGTGAGACAAATCCAGTAAGACGTAAATCTACTATCTTAAAAAAAAAAAATAAAGTAGTTGAATTGAACTTAACAAAACAAACGAACAAAAACCACAAAAAGACACTTCATCTCCCTTTTGACGAAAGCATAAATGCCAAGGACAATGTTCTTGATTCTATCTCTCTCAATCTCTCTGTGTCTTCTCTCTGTCTTTGTCTCTCTCTTTCTCTCTCTGTCTCTCTTTCTTTCTCTCTCTAGCTCTCTCTGTCTGTCTGTCAACACACACACACACACACACACACACACACGCACGCACGCACGCACCACACACACACACGCACACACGCCCTAAACTATCTAACTCCTGTAAAAGTGCTTAGACTTATCTTCGGTGGCACGCTTGAAGTACTTTCATTCATGGTCCCTTCCCTCCCTCTTATCCCAGTCAGTGCGCTAGCTACTCAATCAAAATGCACGCAGACCACGCACCGTGCAAATGACCTGAAACGAAACTCGTGTTCCAAATGCTCCAATTCCACACGAGTTATATTACTGTCACACTGGACTTGGAGCAAGTCGAAAGTATGGTGTACCGTAACACTTTAAATCTGTAAAAGCTTTAAAGAAACATTTTTAATGTGAAATACAGTTGCTAGTTGGGAATACACTTAGAAGGTAGAATAATCCAGAGAGACTTCAAACTAATATAATAATGATGATGATCATGGTGATGATGATAATGATGATCAATGTTAATAATAACGACGATTGTGAGGCTGATGCTGATGAAATTCAGTCCTCTGTCTCTGTCTCTGTCTCTGTCTCTGTCTCTCTCTCTCTCTCTCTCTCTCTCTCTCTCTCTCTCTCTCTCTCTCACGTCATGACATATACAGGGGGGTGCAAAAGTAGGTATACAGTTATGAAAAAAGAAAACACTGTACAATACTCATTGCATTTATTATACAAACAAATGAATATTGCATATACATGTAATAACAAGCACAGCCTTAAATTAATCCCTCAGATACTCAAACTGCTTGCCGTCGGTATTCACACACTCCTCTAATCGAGAGCGGAATTAAGTATTATAATAATGATGTGATACTTACTGTATACCTACTTTTGCACCCCCCTGTATGATAATAATAATAATAATAAAAATTAAAAATCCAGAGACAGACTCCAGACTTTAAAGCAGACAGAATTTGATTGGAATTTGGAGTTTGTTCGAGGGATTCATCGCACTCAGACAGTTCCATATGCGTTCCACCCGAATCTGGCAGCAATTATCTGACAGACTCCGTGAGCCTGCGCAAAACCTGTGTACTGTCAGGGTCTTGAAACGGGGAATGGGCAGAGGGACTTTTTAATGGTGCAGACAGAGATTGACCTGGACATATCAGAGCTTGCGTCCACCGTTCTGTCAAAAGAACCAACCAACCCACGTAAGCCCCAAGAGCAAACAAAACAACGGGCACACAAAGAACATGCACACACACATGCACGCGAGCACGTGCACATTTAACGTCAGCTGACATGACGCGAATGCAGTTTTCTGATTGGCTGCTCCTTTCTTTTTCAAACAAACGTGTACTGTCTTCATCTCCCATGAAGAGTCGCAACGTTTTCCCACTATGAGACGAGTTACTTGTCACTACAACTTACTCACAATAGTCTTCATTAAGCGGACGTGAAATACAATTCGTTTGGGATTGTGACGTAGTTGAGCGTCCGCCTTCCATCATCCCTGTTTGGATTTAAGCTCAGCAACATTCACACATATATACACACATACGAGCTCGTACACACACAGCGCAAACGAACGTCCCAGTTCAAAGATGGACCCTTCTGTATGATTTCCAAATTTTCTTAAACTTCTCTGTTTTTTTTAATCATTAATTTTTTCAGCGTTCTGATTTCTTCTCGGATACATGCATGTACGTTGTTTTTTTCCACACTGTGCAGGCAGTATGTTTTTGCACAGTCTGTATATTACTTCTTCGGTGGGTATACATACTGGGTGCTTTGATGTTTCCTGGTTATCACCAGACACTGATATAATTACGGGATTTTTAACATGCATATTTGATGTTTTGAGTGTCTATACATACGAAGAGGATTTAGACACGAGCAGGTCTGCAGATACATTAATCTGGGAGATCGAAAAAATCTTTACTTTAACCCACTATGCAGGAGATACCCATGCAGGTTGGAACCGAGACCCTCCGAGTGGAAGTCTGACTTCTTACCCACTTGGCCATCGCACCCATCTCAGAAGTAAATGTTTCTGCGGCTAAGATTTGACCGTTTTGCCCAGATTTTTGTGTGTCCATGTTGCCCAGATATTGTGTCCGTTTTGCCCAGATACTGTGTGTCCATTTTGCCCAGATACTGTGTGTCTATTTTGTCCAGATATGATGTGTCTATTTTGCCCAGATATGATGTGTCCATTTTGCCCAGATACTGTGTGTCCATTTTGCCCAGATACTGTGTGTCCACTTTGCCCAGATACTGTGTGTCTATTTTGCCCAGATACTGTGTGTCCATTTTGCCCAGATACTGTGTGTCCATTTTGCCCAGATACTGTGTGTCTATTTTGCCCAGATATGATGTGTCTATTTTGCCCAGATATGATGTGTCTATTTTGCCCAGATATGATGTGTCTATTTTGCCCAGATATGATGTGTCTATTTTGCCCAGATATGATGTGTCTATTTTGCCCAGATATGATGTGTCTATTTTGCCCAGATATGATGTGTCTATTTTGCCCAGATATGATGTGTCTATTTTGCCCAGATATGATGTGTTCTTTTTGCCCAGATATGATGTGTCTATTTTGCCCAGATACTGTGTGTCCATTTTGCCCAGATATGATGTGTCTATTTTGCCCAGATACTGTGTGTCTATTTTGCCCAGATATGATGTGTCTATTTTGCCCAGATACTGTGTGTCTATTTTGCCCAGATATGATGTGTCTATTTTGCCCAGATATGATGTGTCTATTTTGCCCAGATACTGTGTGTCTATTTTGCCCAGATATGATGTGTCTATTTTGCCCAGATACTGTGTGTCTATTTTGCCCAGATATGATGTGTCTATTTTGCCCAGATATGATGTGTCTATTTTGTCCAGATATGATGTGTCTATTTTGCCCAGATATGATGTGTCTATTTTGCCCAGATATGATGTGTCTATTTTGCCCAGATATGATGTGTCTATTTTGTCCAGATATGATGTGTCTATTTTGCCCAGATATGATGTGTCCATTTTGCCCAGATATGATGTGTCTATTTTGCCCAGATACTGTGTGTCTATTTTGCCCAGATATGATGTGTCTATTTTGCCCAGATACTGTGTGTCTATTTTGCCCAGATATGATGTGTCTATTTTGCCCAGATATGATGTGTCTATTTTGTCCAGATATGATGTGTCTATTTTGCCCAGATATGATGTGTCTATTTTGCCCAGATACTGTGTGTCCATTTTGCCCAGATATGATGTGTCTATTTTGTCCAGATATGATGTGTCTATTTTGCCCAGATATGATGTGTCTATTTTGCCCAGATACTGTGTGTCCATTTTGCCCAGATATGATGTGTCTATTTTGCCCAGATACTGTGTGTCCATTTTGCCCAGATATGATGTGTCTATTTTGCCCAGATATGATGTGTCTATTTTGTCCAGATATTGTGTGTTCATTTTACCCAGATATTGTGTGTTCATTTTACCCAGATATTGTGTGTTCATTTTACCCAGATATTGTGTGTTCATTTTGTCCAGATATTGTGTGTTCATTTTACCCAGATATTGTGTGTTCTTTTTACCAAGATATTGTGTGTTCATTTTGTCCAGATATTGTGTGTTCATTTTACCCAGATATTGTGTGTTCATTTTGTCCAGATATTGTGTGTTCATTTTACCCAGATATTGTGTGTTCATTTTGTCCAGATATTGTGTGTTCATTTTGTCCAGATATTGTGTGTTCTTTTTACCCAGATATTGTGTGTTCATTTTGTCCAGATATTGTGTGTTCATTTTGTCCAGATATTGTGTGTTCATTTTGTCCAGATATTGTGTGTTCATTTTGTCCAGATATTGTGTGTTCATTTTGTCCAGATATTGTGTGTTCTTTTTACCCAGATATTGTGTGTTCATTTTGTCCAGATATTGTGTGTTCATTTTGTCCAGATATTGTGTGTTCATTTTGTCCAGATATTGTGTGTTAATTTTACCCTGATATTGTGTGTTCATTTTGTCCAGATATTGTGTGTTCATTTTACCCAGATATTGTGTGTTCATTTTGTTCAGATATTGTGTGTTCATTTTACCCAGATATTGTGTGTTCATTTTGTCCAGATATTGTGTGTTCATTTTGTCCAGATATTGTGTGTTCATTTTGTCCAGATATTGTGTGTTCATTTTACCCAGATATTGTGTGTTCATTTTGTCCAGATATTGTGTGTTCATTTTACCCAGATATTGTGTGTTCATTTTGTCCAGATATTGTGTGTTCATTTTACCCAGATATTGTGTGTTCATTTTACCCAGATATTGTGTGTTCATTTTGTCCAGATATTGTGTGTTCATTTTGTCCAGATATTGTGTGTTCATTTTACCCAGATATTGTGTGTTCATTTTGTCCAGATATTGTGTGTTCATTTTACCCATATATTGTGTGTTCATTTTGTCCAGATATTGTGTGTTCATTTTACCCAGATATTGTGTGTTCATTTTACCCAGATATTGTGTGTTCATTTTGCCCAGATATTGTGTGTCCATATTAACCAGATATTGTGTGTTCATTTTGTCCAGATATTGTGTGTCCATATTAACCAGATATTGTGTGTTCATTTTACCCAGATATAATGTGTCCGTTTTACCCAGATATTGTGTGTCCATATTAACCAGATATTGTGTGTCCATATTAACCAGATATTGTGTGTCCATATTAACCAGATATTGTGTGTCCATATTAACCAGATATTGTGTGTCCATATTAACCAGATATTGTGTGTCCATATTAACCAGATATTGTGTGTCCATATTAACCAGATATTGTGTGTCCATATTAACCAGATATTGTGTGTCCATATTAACCAGATATTGTGTGTCCATATTAACCAGATATTGTGTGTCCATATTAACCAGATATTGTGTGTCCATATTAACCAGATATTGTGTGTCCAGACTTTAACATTTCCTTGACAGTTGTCAGCGAAGACCGCTGGTACTTGTACTCAGAAATCTCTTCACCCCGGTGCTGTTTTTGATATTTCACCGTTGTAATCTTCCTAACATTTGCCACAGGATATACGACAATGACTTTGTTTTGTTATCAGTGTCCTCCGACCTTTTAGTGTACTGGCTGTTTTACGAGCGACCGTTGCGTCGATTTTTCTGAAAGACTTCGTACGTCCCGTCGTTATCGTTTTTGGTGGCGGAGGACGGAAATTCACAACGGAACGACCTTAACAGGAAGGCGCACGTGCTGGCGGCTTGCCGTGGTGACATTCGACACGAGACAGCGGGGGGTTGATTGGATAAGACTCG
>CM060315.1:77605933-77610933 GCA_030674185.1 Monoplex corrugatus
CGTGGCGTGTGTGTGTGTGTGTGTGTGTGCGCGCCGCGCGTGAGTGTGTGTGCGTGCATATATGTGTGTGGGTGTGAGTGTGTTTGTTTCTCAATTTCTATGTGTGCGTGTATGCACAAGATATTGGGGTGAAGTGGGGAGTGTAACCACACAAATACTCTTCTCTCTCTCTCTGAAATACACATGCGCATGCTCACATACGCGCACTCACGCACTTAAATGCACACGCACACATGTAAATACGCCTCAAGGGTATAGTGGCACGCATGCACTCAGAAAGAAAGATGAGAGAGACGAGAGGGAGGAGAGGGGAGGAGAGAGAGGGGGAGAGAGAGAGGGAGAGAAAGAGAGACAGAGAGAAAGAGAAAGACAGAGAGAGAGAGACAAGAGAGAGAGACAGAGAGAAAGAGAGAGCATCAGCTCAATTAGAATCAAACGAACAAAATTAATCAATAACATTTTATACCGTTCTCTTTCTTCGCTCAGAGTTCATTCCGACTGAAAAACCTGCATCAGCAAAATTGCTTGGCGCACGCATAATCACCTCTCCCTGTCTGTCTGTCTGTCTGTCTGTCTGTCTGACTGACTCTCTGTCTGTCTGTCTCTCTCTCCCCTCTCTCTCTGCCTTTCTTCCTCCTCTCTCTCTCTCTCCTTTTCTCTTTCTCTGTCTCTTTCTCACACGCACACACACACACACACACACACACACACACACACACACACACACACACACACACACACACACACACACACACACCACTCATACATACACAGAGGGAGGAAGGGATAAGCGAGAGAGGAGAAAGAGAAGAGAGAGAGAGGGGGAGAGAGAGGGAGAGAGAGGGAGAGAGAGAGAGAGAAATTACCCCTTGACTATCATTTCTTCGGTGATAACGCGTTGCATGCCTGCTTGAGAGAGAGGGAGAGCCCGCGGTTGGAGAGAGACACCATGCGATAAGAAAAGAGAGAGAGAGGCAAAGACAGAAATACAGACAGAGAGAGAGAGACAGAGAGAGACAGAGACAGAGAGAGTGAAGACGAGAGAGACGAGACAGACAGACAGACAGACAGACAGAGACGAAGACAGAGACAGAGAGAAGGAAGAGAGAGAAAGACACAGAGAGAGGCACAGACAGAGACAGAGACAGAGAGACAGAGAGAGACAGAGATAGACAGAGACAGACAGAGAAGACAGAGAGACAGAGACAAGAGAGACAGACAGAAGAGAGACGAAGACAGAGACAGAGACAGAGAGAGGGAAGAGAGAGACACACACAGAGACACAGAGAGAGGGAGAGCAGGGGAAAGGGAGAAAGAATGTGTGTGTATGCATGCGTGCGAATAGATTGATGCCGGTTCCAGAACGGCTAAATTGGACAAAACCTGCATCTGCTTCTCATTCATTTTCAGACAAATCGTCACATTTCCTCCTAATCTCCCTTTTAAAATAAAGGCGAAATCGATTATAACCGACACAGCGCAACTTTCTGTCTGTTTGTCTGCCTGCCTGTCTGTCAGTCTGTCTGTTTGGTTGTTAGCCTGCCTGTCTATCTGTCTGTCTGTCTGTCTGTCTCTCCCTCTCCATCTCTCTCACTCTGTCTGTCTGTCTCTCTGTCTGTCTGTCTGACTCTCTCTCTCTCTCTCTCTCTCTCTCTCTCTCTCTCTCTCTCTCTCTCTCAATCTCTCAATCTCTTTCTGTGTCTCTTTCTTTCTCTCTTTCTCGCTCCCCTGTTAATGTGTTAGCAAAGATTTCCTGGTATTTTGTGGATAAATTTTTACCAAATGTGAATCATTATGTGGAACCAAGATAAATAGTGAACGCGAGCGTGTGAATGGGCACGGAAGAAACAGTATTTGAAGAGACAAGAAAACGAATTTTTCAGGAAAAATTTCTCGGCTTTTTATAGGATTCTTTCCCAAAAATTGGCTCAGGTTCTGATTTTGACAAAGCGTCGTAATTTAATGTTTTACCGAGGATATTCTGTTTTCAGTGTCTAATACGAAATCTGTCTAAATGTGAAGATTTTTTTCCGCCATTCGCCCAGCAAGGATTTAAACAAGATTTGTCTTTTCTTTTCTTTTTTTTCTTTTTTTTTTCTTTTCTTGTAGATCTCTAGTCTTTTCTTTGTTACTCTCCACCCCGCCCATCATCCTTCACCTCTGCAGTCTTTTTTTTTTTTTTTTTTTTTTAACGGACGGACATCGCACTTGGTTGAATTTCGTCTTGTTGGACAGATTGGTCGCTAGAAACACAAAGCAGCTGAAGTGTCACAAGTGTGCACAATATCTTGTCCGTCCAATCAACACTCAGGTTGTGAAACTCACGTGAGTTTTGTCAACGGCCACCGTTGTCTATGTACGCATTTCTTCAGCACAGAGTTGACCGTCACGCAGTAAAGTTCAGTTGTCGTTTTACTGGTGATTTGTGAACACCGTTGACATTTTTTTTGTGTGTGTTGAGAAGGTCGACTGACCTGTTGTGTACAGACACAAACTTCAGGCTGTCTGGCCATGGTTTTCAGCCATTTCCTGTGGACTGTGGTTTCGTGTCTGGCACACGAAATTGAGACTGTCTCGCCATTGTTTTCGGCCATTTTCAGCAAACTGTGGTTCTGTGTGTGACACACCAAGTTGTGAGTGTCTCGCCATGGTTTTCCGATTTTCGACCATTCTAGTGGACGTTTGCATCTGTAAGTATTTTATAGAATGGCGTTTGGATTGCTATAGCAGAACTATGTAGCTACTTGTATCTTTTTATTTGTGACCACAGTTCGTCGGTATTAACTAAAGATAAAAGTTTAAAACTCTATTTTTGTGTGCGAATACGTGTGCTCGGCTTATTCATGGAGAGAGAGAGAGAGTGTGTGTGTGTGTGTGTGTGTGTGTGTGTGTGTGTGTGTGTGTGTGTGTGTGTGTGTGTGTGTGCCTTTCTGTGTGTGAGCGCACGAGCGCGTGTGAGTAGGCCTATTGGAAAGGATGGGGCTGATGACTGTACGCCAAATGTCCATTGTTATATTTTTACTTTGGACAGCAACTGTAGGGGCCTATTCTGTATCTTCTTTTGCGCTTCGAGACTGTAACATAATTGGACACACGCAAACCAACAGACAGGGACTGGGAGCAACAAAAATGCAGTGGTGGTCCAAAGCCAAAGGGAAGGAAAAAAGAGACATAATCATACAGGAGTTGAAGGAAGAAGAAGATGTCAAAAGAGTGCAGAAGGCAGTCCAGCAAGGTCAACAGGGGCAATGGACAACATGGGACAGTGCACTCCAAAGAAGTCTCAGCTGGAACGATATGTGGCACATGGCTCCTCTAAGGATAAGCTTCCTCCTCAGATCTGTATATGACCTACTCCCCTCGAATGCAAACTTAGTGAAATGGGGGAAATCAGACGACCCAGCATGTCCGCTCTGTCAGAAGAAACAAACAGTGGAACATGTCCTAAGCTCTTGCAAAGTAGCGCTAGCCCAAGGAAGGTATACATGGAGGCACAACCAAGTTCTGAAAGTGATCACAGACGTGGTTAGCGAAAAAACCATGACCCCAAACGCACCAATTGCTATGACAACGTTCTACAAAGCAGGAGGGAAACAGGTCTGGCCCGAAAGTGCTATGACAACCAGCACATTGCCAAAGGGTCTTCTGGATGGAGCAGTCGACTGGGAGTGTACAGCAGACCTCCCAGAGTGGAGAAATTACCCAGATGTCATCAGCAAGACAGGCATGAGACCAGACATCGCTCTCCACTCTGACTCCTCGAAACAAGTGATTCTGATAGAACTCACTGTGCCATACGAAAGCAGAATGGAAGAAGCACATATCTACAAGACCGAAAAATACGCCGGTCTTGCCAGCACCCTGAAGAAAGCAGGTCTGCGGGTCAAAATCTTCGCCATAGAGGTCGGGGCAAGAGGGTTTGTGGGCACCTCTGCTTATGATCTCATGAAACAACTCGCCATTTCTGGGAAGAAGAGGACTAGAGCCCTTAAAGCGATGGCAGAGGCAGCAGAAAGGAGCTCAAGCTGGATCTGGGCAAGGAGGAACCAAAAGTGAACTTCATAAGGATTAAATTCCCTACAGATGATGTGTGCCCCGTTAGCACATTGGTAAAACCGCGTACCGCAGTTCTGAAGCGCAGAATCGCCCAGGTTCGCTCCCCGGCGTGGGAAAAAAAAAAAAAAAGACAACAACAGAAGGGCATCCAGGAGTCATGACCTGGATGTGGCCCGGCCCCCCGAGAGTGTAAGGAATTCAGGGCCGAAACACTTGTCTAAAGGGGGTTACTTCTATGAAGACCTTCTGTTGTCTAGCTCTCCCTAGAGTTTCTTTCTACCTGCACATGGTCAATCCATTGACTTCCGGGAATAGTTCGGAGGACATTCGGGAAAGACCGAAGGACACTGGGAAAGACTAGATCTGCGGGCTTTGTGGGTTGGCTTCCCACCTTGCCTTTGATAACATGCCACGAGTTCTTTAAATGAAAGATGCTCCCAGGATTCACCGAAAGGGGGAGAGAATGATGAATCCATCGGCACTGACTCCATCACGACTAGAAACGCACAACGGATCATGATTAATGACCAGATGGAATTTCCGTGTGCGTGTGGAAGGAGATTCACCACCAAACGCGGCATGAAGATCCACAGGACAAAAATGGGCTGTTTGAAGACACATACGAACCAGCAGCAGCGCACTGCGATAGCAGGTGAGACGTTGGATGACCAAGGCCAGGATTTAAACCATAGTGCCAAGGACATCCA
Source organism: Monoplex corrugatus (assembly GCA_030674185.1). Classification (NCBI taxonomy): domain Eukaryota; kingdom Metazoa; phylum Mollusca; class Gastropoda; order Littorinimorpha; family Ranellidae; genus Monoplex; species Monoplex corrugatus. Next base: position 77,610,697 of record CM060315.1, read on the forward strand.
CGCTGACGGTTCTGATGCGGATTTTGCACAAGCTCTTAACGCCAAACGTGGCCCGGCCCCCCGAGAGTGTAAGGAATTCAAGGCCGAAACACTTGTCTAAAGGGGGTTACTTCTATGAAGACCTTCTGTTGTCTAGCTCTCCCAAGAGTTTCTTTCTACCTACCTGTGTCGCGCCGTGGTGCAAGCGTAGTGCATGTGTTCGTTTACAAATGTCTTATTAGGATGCTTCATTTTCTC
>CM060315.1:77615933-77658433 GCA_030674185.1 Monoplex corrugatus
AGTCATCAAGCCTATAGCTGTGCTTGACGAAAACTTTGGAAATCTGCGCCATCAACACCAATTTTTACTAATTCTTAGCTTCTTAATTTATGTTTTAGGTATTGCTATTATTATTATTATCATTATTATTATTGTTATATTGTTATTATTGTTATTATCATTGTATTATTATTATTATTATTATCATTATTACTATCATATTATTATTTTCATCATCTTCATAGACGGTTATGAAGTCAGAGTACGCAGACAAAGCTTTGCACAATGTACCCATCAAATGTTGTCGCTATATGACGGGCACAGAATTTGAACCCAACGAGATACGAACCCTTGCATTAAAGATGTGACAGTTTCACGATCAGTCTCCACGTTTGGCCATCTGGACTGCTTAGTCACACGTTGCCTTTTTGTCTCAAAAAACAGAAATTCAAATCTAAGAGTATTTTTGTCATATTCAATTTCAAATCGGTTTAGAGACATTTAATTTGATTTTTATCGTATTAAATTTAGCAGATTTGATTTTTATCGCATTGAATTTCCCAGACAAGTAACTCCTTGTTTCTCAATGCACTGACGTATTCTTCTATACACGTTATCTGGGAGTCAGTTTCCTCTCGAAAGGAAAATTAGTGTATCGTGTTTTTATTTGGTCCACACCCGTGATGCATTTCCTGCACAGTGCATATCACCTTTTGACAGTTCGCCAGGGGAGGTAATCCGTTCACCTGAATGTTTAGCTGGCAAGTCGGAAGGTTAAGAGTGTAAACATCTGTCCATCTTTCGATAACCTATCTCCTCAATTAATTTTGGTAGCCGCGGAACGATAGGGATGGCAATTTGGGGGGTATAAAAACTCCTGGGGCCAGAATAGAGTATCGCTACCGACTGTGCCTTCCTGTTGGTTCTTGTCAATTATATAGACCCCCTAAGTTAGTATTCTTCAACAAGTAGCTCTCATCTGTATGTCTGTCCGTCTGTCTGCCTATCTGTCTTGTCTGTCCATCACTCTGTCTCTGTCTCTGTGTGCTTGTATGTCTGTCTTCCTTCAGCTTGTATGCTTTAATTTTGAATTTTAATGGTTTAACTGCGGATTCTGGACTACAATTAAAGAGCTTTCTCGAATGGCTCTTATTATAGCTTGCATGAAAGAACTGGTCTAAACCCGAAGTTATTTCCGCGCTAATTGATTTCAAAATTAACCATCTCTCTTGCTCGTGTGCGCTGTCTGTCTCTGTGTGTCTGTCCGTCTGTCTAGCTATCTGTCTGTCTGTCCCTCTCTCTTCGTCCGTCCCTCCCTCTCTCATGTTCTGCCTTGTGCGCTCTGTCGTGCGTGCTTGCTCTTATGCGCTTTCTCTTTCCTTGTCTCCCTCTCTCCCCATCTCTCTCTACCTCTCTCCCTCTGTCACTCCGTCTCTCTCATCCCTCCGTTCTCTCTCTGTTTCTCTCTCTTTCTTTCTCATGCGCTCTCTTGTGCGCTCTGTCGTGAGCGCTTGCTCTTTGCGCTCGCTCTCTCTCTTCCTGTCTCTCCCTCTCCACCTCCCCCTCTCTCGAGGTGCACTACTTGGATTGTTACCTAGATTGTTGTGGATGATTTGGTAAATTCAAAATTGAATCATCGATTCAAATCTCCGTCAAGGTTGAGGACTTTATAAATACTATAATAACGTAACCGAACTATTTGCTGGTGACGTAGTCGAGACTGTAAAGCTGAATTGACGTCAGTGGCATATTTCGTCTTTTTTTCTTTTCTCTTTCACCTCCACCCTTTCCCTCGGTAGACTAGGTGCTTATACCAAAGAGACGGTGTGAATTCCAGGTGGCGTCTTTTCTTATGGAGGACAGAAGAAATTCACAATGACTTCGAGCACCTTGGCAGCCTCTTTGCCCGGTCGTGTGCTGTATTTCAACCGGAAAGATTGAGATCATCCAGGCACACAGCTGTACCTCATCAACTCACTGTGCGTCAGGATACAGTGTGGAGTGTGGTTCTCTCTATGCTGCCTGCTTTTCCTCCCTCCTTGTTGAAGGAATCCCGAGAACTCTGAAAGAGAAAGAAAATATACTGTTCCTATCTCGTCAACGTATCGGTTCGGGAGAAGCTCCGCGTACATTGTCAAGCACACGCACGCACGCGCACACACGCGCAGTTGAGCATGCACGCACAAACATATACATACACACATGCACACGCAAGCACACACACACATACACACACACACACATACACACACACACACCCGCATGCACGCACACGACCTGTATTCATATATTTATGTTTGCACACACACGTGCGAACAGCTACGCGTATCACACATTATGTACCAGATACACGAGGACTCGTGCATTAATGTAGATACATTCATACAGACACTGTCATTTGTGACAATCATGTGCACTTAATTATACAGATATATACCAATAATCAGAACAAGAACCCTATAATTGAATATAGTTCCAAGTTTTAGTTGGACTCGCACGTACATGCATCCACGTACAGAAGCATACATGTTGGCTATCTGCGTGCGGGCGGGGAGAGAGAGAGGGGGAGTGGGCGGGGGTGGGGGAGCTGGGGTGGGATGGAGATTTTTAGAACGGGTTTGCAAACCACCGTCTAGCCAAAAAACCTTGAATGGCATTAATTAAATGTCCGTTTCAAAACCTTTTTGTTTGTTTGTTTTTAATTTATTTACCTCACGCGTGCATCTTGTACAAACACGCTCGCGCGTACACTCACACTCACATACACGCACATACACGCACATCTCTGAATATCATTAATTAGCATAATTACAAGTCAGTATGAACAGACAGAATCGCTTTCTTTTTCGCTGTAGAAGAAGCAACCCCAGCAGTTCCAGAAGAGAAGCGACAACAACTGTCCCTATCTCATCAGTCACCAGTCATCACTGACATGGCTTGACAAACAGCTGCTTACCACAGACCATCCCTAGTCAGTCACTGAACGAACGAACACGTACATAACAGCGTTCCGAAAGAACGGCATATTCATTTGCCGTCCATGTTGGCAGAGAAGTAGGCATCCATATTCGCAGAGAAATAACTGAATCTCGTTGGCTTTCAATTTCATGAGTGGCGTCGGAACCTTGGGAGGTGATTGTCCGGAGAGTGGCGAGGCATTGATGCTCTGGGTCCCCATCCGCACCCGCATGATGTTTCTTGTTAAAAGCCATCTATGCTGGCAGAGAAGTAACCATCCATGCTGGCAGAGAAGTAACCATCCATGCTGGCAGAGAAGTAACCATCCATGCTGGCAGAGAAGTAACCATCCATGCTGGCAGAGAAGTAACCATCCCATGCTGGCAGAGAAGTAGCCACCCATGTTGGCCGAGAAATAACCATCCATGCTGGCAGAGAAGTAACCATCTATGCTGGCAGAGAAGTAACCATCCCATGCTGGCAGAGAAGTAACCATCCATGCTGGCAGAGAAGTAGCCATCCATACTGGCAGAGATGTAACCATCCATACTGGCAGAGATGTAACCATCCATACTGGCAGACATGTAACCATCCATACTGGCAGACATGTAACCATCCATACTGGCAGAGATGTAACCATACTGGCAGAGATGTAACCATCCATGTTGGCAGAGAAGTAACCATCCATACTGGCAGACATGTAACCATCCATACTGGCAGAGATGTAACCATACTGGCAGAGATGTAACCATCCATGTTGGCAGAGAAGTAGCCATCCATACTGGCAGAGATGTAACCATCCATGTTGGCAGAGAAGTAGCCATCCATACTGGCAGAGATGTAACCATCCATGTTGGCAGAGATGTAACCATCCATACTGGCAGAGATGTAACCATCCATACTGGCAGAGATGTAACCATCCATGTTGGCAGAGATGTAACCATCCATGCTGGCAGAGAAGTAACCATCCATGCTGGCAGAGATGTAACCATCCATGCTGGCAGAGAAGTAACCATCCATGTTGGCAGAGAGGTAGCCATCCATGTTGGCCGAGAAATAACCATCCATGTTGGCCGAGAAATAACCATCTCATGCTGGCAGAGAAGTAACCATCCATGTTGGCAGAGAGGTAACTGAACCTTACTAGCGCTATAGCTTTTAATCTGATGGACGCAAAGCCATACTAGTCTCTATGCCTGGTATGGACCTGTATGTGAGAAACAAGGCTTATCTGGGGGGGGGGGGGGGGCACATGTTCTTATGTAGGCGCCGGCCGCTTGTGAAGAAAGTCCTGTGGCCTTTGGTTTCTGCTTCTGCCGGTAGTTCTTTTGTTTTAAGCAGCTGCTGCTCTGCGTTTTTCAAATGTGATTGTGCCTGAGTGCACTGATGTCGCTAATTACGCATCAGTGAATTTATTGAATGTGCGCATGCAGTCAAGGCTTTCCCGATCACGATGATGTGGGATACGGTCTCGGAACCCTTTGTATCGAGCGGTGGCGAGTTGAAACTGTTATCTCATGCGGTCTTCGTGAGAGACATTTTAAGGGGAAATTCTCCTATTTTCCCAAATACAAACGTCAAAACTGTTTTGGATAGACACTTTTCCATTTATGCTTAAATGGATCGTGTGTTAGCAGAAGAATAAGATGATGGTGGTGCTGATGACGATATTTATGATGACGGTCCTTTGTATGTCCTTTAACTATAAGCGTTCATGGATGACAGAACGTTATTGCACCATAAAAAAAAAGTAACCGTAGCACTCCATAATAGAAGCCTACGTACGCCAGCCCCGATACTGAGCCCTCACAGTGAAGTCATAGTAGTGTGTCTTTTCTATGACTGGATGATCATAATTCCACTCATTCCTCATTATCTCTTCGCTTCCAAGGACATTGTAAGACAGAAAGAGATGGGGGAGAGGTCTGTGCTTATTCAGGCGGAAAGTTAGCGATGCAGGTGGAACCTAAAGGGTTAATAGTGGTAGTAAAAGTGATTGCCTTGGAGGGCTATGGTCGTCCATCACTTGGTATGAGGGAAAGACACAGAGGTGGATGGATAGATAGACAAGTAGGTCAGATAAGTAGGTGGAGTAGAACACAAGACAGAGGCAGGTACGTAGTTGAGCAGGTGGATGAATATGTGAGATAAGTATGTGGGGTAGAGCACAAGACAAGAGACAGGCAGATAGGTGGGATGGAAAACAGACGGAGACAGATGTGTGGGTGGGATAGAACACAAAACAGACAGACAGTTGGATGAAACAGAAACAGGAAAAACACAGACAGATGGGAGAGAACACAAGACTGACAGATAGGTGGAACTGAACACCTGGCAAAGATAGACAATCAGGAAAAAGCAAAAGGTAGGTGGGGTGGACAGGTAGGTGGGTGGATATGTAGGGGGGCAGGTAGATGTAGGTGGGATAAGGTAGGGAGACCGGTCAGAGAGACACAGACAAATAGCCGGGCGGACAGACAGCTGGATAAAAACATACATATCTACATGTTCTCATTTCGACCATTGTCTGACACTTGCAGCGCCGAGATCTCGGGTTAAGTTATTTGAAACATTCCCCCAACAAAGATATTTTTGTCGCCCTACTATTACTGTTTTTCCCTAAAGAAAATAAATCAAAACGAAACAAAAACCTGCATGATTTCTTTTTCAATTTGTCACACAAAGGAATTAATGTTGTAACGTTTTGTTAGAGAAGTGTCACTTAAAGTACTGTTGTTTCTCTTATCGCAAGCGGTCCTCTGCCCGTCATTTTACAAGTTCACAGTTACAGCCACTTGAATTAAGCAGAGGTGTTTATATCTGTTTAAACTCGACCATTAGCGGTTTTATTGTAAGTGAGTTTCATTGTTTAACCTTGATAATATCCACTCATAATTAGCAGAGAAATTCTTAGCTATACATTTTGCCCATATACATACATACACCGCGGGTCGATCACCACACTCATCCTCTTCTGTTTATTTGTTTGTGTCCGAAAAGTGACCCCCACTATTCGTTTGTGAACTGCGCACTTTCTGAAAGAAGTTCTTAAAAATCCAGAGCGTTGAGTGCAAAAGCCAGACAGCTGAACTAGCTATAGACATGGACAGGGAGATTGGCAAGTAACTGTCGTACTCTTTGATAGACGACCTGGCTATTCCAGTGGGTTTGTCAGCATACAGACCTAAGAAACATTGCTGTTTCATTCAACTAGCTTCATTTCAAAGTTGTAGCAAATTTCTTTAATTTGAAAAAAACAGAAGATAGAAATTCAACCTACACATTATTCAGAACGAAGAAATTTATGATAGAAAATGCCCAAGAGTTAAACAGAAAACGAGAGACTTGAGAATATGCTTGATTAGGTCAAGCTATCGCCACATAAAGATAATAGTATTTCATTAGTAAATGGATTGAGTTGCCTGATGGTTAAATTAAATCTCCTGCCTAGGACGCGAGAATCCAGAGTTTCAGTCGGGGGATCGGACAGGGGTTGTTTTTCTTCGTACATCACCTCCCCTGCACTGGATTGTGAGTTGTGGTCTAGGTTCTAATCTTTTGAATGAGACGATAATCCAAGGTCCTATGAGCAGCACACACTCAGTACACGGTAAAGATTCCACAGCAATAGGGATAATCTTTCTGGCAAATTTCTGAAGAAAGTTTCACTTTAATATTACTAACAGAAACACACGCACACAGAAAAACATCGATGGCACTGCACTGCAGTGACGCGCACTCGCCCCAGAGAGCAGCCCAAATTTTATATGGTAAATCCATTCTGACGAAAAAGAAATAAACACAAGTACTGATCTTTAATTTGTTTGAACTTTTTTGTTTGTTTTTTTCCAATGTAAAAGATAAAAATATCATAGGGGAGGAGTGAGTCATGGAGACCTTGCTATTCTCGAGTCAGCTATTTCAAAGTAGGTCCTACTCCTATCCCTTGCTGTTGTGTCTTCCCCGATCCTGCGTTAATGGGACAAAACAAATAGGAATCGATGCTGACACTGACAGAGCCCTTGAGTTTGAGTTGCCAGTCTGTGTTACTAGTGTACATATGTCTATGAGCTTGCTGAAGCATGGCGTGAAACGAATCCTTTTGACCTTCTGACTTTTTCTGTAATCAAAGTATTAGCTGTGTTCACAACTGAGACCAGTTAGTGAGCGTGCCTTGCCTGTTACCTCTAATCAAGATCGTAACACCTGATAGTTCTTGAAGGAACGCATACTGAGTGATCCTGACGATGGGAAGGTGTGGAATTGCATTGTCTATTTTGTAGTTGATGTGGTGGTGGAGGATGTGGTGGTGGTGATGATGGTGGTGGTGATGAGCGTGTGTGTGCGTGTGTGTGTGTTGCGTGTGTGTGTGGTGTGTGTGTGTGTGTGCGTGTGCGTGTGCTGTGTGTGTGTGTGTATGTTGTGTGTGTGTGTGTGTGTGTGTGTGTGTGTGTGTGTGTGTGTGTGGTGTGTGTGCGCACTGGTGCGTTGGAGGGCGAAAGTGCGATGAATGAAACGGATTTTTATAGCTGGCAGATTTGAAAACATACCACATAATTATGTCGTAGAAAACCGTGGAAATGTTTTTATTTTATTTTGATGGAATTCCCTTGCCTCATAGAGTGGTTACCAGACAGAATTCGAGGCGTGATTAATTTCACTGACTGACAGATGATGTACTGATCTTCTTTCCTACAGACTGACTGACTGGCTGGCTGACTGGCTGTCTGACTGGCTGACTGGCTGACTGGCTGACTGGCTGACTGACTGACTGACTGACTGACACATTGTCAGAGGCTTTGTTTTCTGTTTGAATTGTCCAGTCCTGAAGTGGGGAAATAACATGCCAGATTCGAGGCTTGTGGTTAAAAATAGCCGGGCTGTGTGCTTTCAAGCAAATGTCACAATGTCAAGGAAGGAAATGAGAGTTATACTTCAGGTTTTGGACAGGTGTCTGAGAGAGGAAGAATGTCAGCATGGTTTCCTTTTTTTTTTCTTTTCTTTTTTTCACACATTTTTTTTTCAACAGCCTACCTCACACACACCTTCCACTTGAAAAAATAAAATTCTGTCTCCAGGTTTTTAAAGCGGAGGTTGTTGCATGTTAAGTCAAGGTTGGTGTGTGTGTGTGTGTGTGTTGTGTGTGTGTGTGTGGTGTGTGTTTTGTGTGTGTGTGTGTGTCAGGTGTGTGTGGTGTACGTGTGTGTGTGTGTGTGGTGTTGTGTGGGGTACGGTGTGTGTCGCGTGTGGTTTGGAGTGAGGTGTGTGTCTGTGTATGTGGTGCGTGTGTGTGTGTGTGTGTATTGTTGTTGTTGTTGTGGTGGTGGTGGTGGTGGTTTCTATATCACAAGTTCAGCGACCGAATCAGGAATGCTTAAATTTAAATATTCTTGACCTTCTCATTTTATTTCGTTTTCATATTCTATTTTATGTCATTTCATTTTATGTATATGTTTTTCATTCTCAATTTGACCCAGAAAAAATAACATTTTGTGATTTAGAAATCCTTTGTTGTATATGGACAGAATGTGTCCAGCGTTCTATCATGTCTTCAGCAAATGTTCGCAATGTAAAGCATTGACATTTCAAAGTTTCCACAGTTTTGTACATCGCTTTGTTGCGCGCTCTCTCTCTCTCTCTCTCTCTCTCTCTCTCTCTCTCTCTCTCTCTCTCTCTCTCTCTCTCTCTTTTCTCTCTCACTCACTCTCTCACTCTCTCTCTCCGGACGATTGCAAGGGAAAATTGTCAGTTTCTTTCGCGATTAAGTTAATCCCTTTACCCTGATAGTTTAGATCTAGATACTTCATGAAAAAAATTTTGTTTGTTGTTGGTTAGTTGGTTCTTGGGTTGGATGGTTTCTTGGTTAGATGGTTGGTTAGTTGGTTAATTGGGTCAGTGGTAGGGTAGTTGGTGGTTGGTTAGTTCATTGGGTGGTTGTTTTGTAGAATCAGTGGTTGGGTGGTTGATTGGTTGGTTGGTTAGTTGGATCAGTGATTAGATAAGTGATTGGTTGTTTTTTCCTGCCTTCCTTCCAGCACCACAGTTCTTGTTTTTTTTTTATACAACCAAGACTGTAAATGATACACAAAGCTGCAGTCACAAAGGTCCCCAAGTGAAGGAGGAGAGAAGATAAGGGAGGTAAGGAGTTCCATAAGGCAAAACTCGAGAGGAGGTTTGGGGGGGGGGGGAGTGAGGCAGAACGGATGAAGGGAGGATGTATCGGTGCTGCATCGGAGACAAGGAAGGAAGCAAACAAAGGAAAGGAAGGAACGGAAGGAAGAGAACAGCTGCGCGTTATGGTGCGCAGTGGGAGGAGGATGGAGATGGGAGACGAGCGGTAGGGGAGAATAGGGGCTAATTGGCGTGAAGTGGCGCGCTGCTTTTCTCTGACGACGAGAACAGGTTAACGGCTCATATTCATCGGCTGCCTCTACATCTCGGCGGGGTGCTGCAACTCCCCCGCCACCCGGTCTTGGTACCGTCTTCTTCTTCGCCTTGATCTCTGTCAGTCATTGCTGCCTCTAGTGGGGTGGCGTGAATTGTTTGATTTGTGTTTGGTGTACTCTGACATTACTAGCACGGCGGTGTCTGTAAATCCTGCTTGACTTGGGAGCTACTTTTCCCAGTGTGTGTGTGTGTGTGTGTGTGTGTGTGTGTGTGTGTGTGTGTGTGTGTGTGTGTGTGTGTGTGTGGTGTGTGTGTGTGTGTTAATTCTGTGTGATCGGTCGTCAATAGCGGTCTGGCGATTATTTTACAAGATGCACTGCATGTATGTATCGTTCGTTATTTCTTTTAAAGTCTATTCACATATGTGCTTTTATACGAAGTGTGTGTGTGTGTGTTGTTGTGCGCGCGCGCGCGTGTTTTTTTTAATTGCTGTCGTTATCATGTTAAGGTTTTCTTCTTCCAACACATTTAATACATTTTATTTCCTTGTTCTAATATTTACATCGGAGTAAAGCATTCTCTTCGAACTGCACTTTCTGTCTGGACAAACTGTATTGAAAATTAATCACGTATATGTAGTCTAGGTTTATGTTGGGAACATACATGAGGTAAAGCATAGGTAATGAAAATTTTGTGAAGAAGTGTATAATGCATGTTTACATGTCCAGATAGCACATATGAATCTGGAGCAAAATTCAACAGCTTCGTGTCTATCTACTCTAGCATGCCACGTCTGTTGGTCTTTACCAACGATTTTGTGCTTAAACACTGCCAAGAATTCCATGACAGACCCAGAGTTAGGCTCCGACCAAAATGTCCAAGATCATTTCTTTGAAGTAACTACCTGATTGATATGTTCAAGACCGCTTGCCTAGATTTAGCTAGTGTAAATACATATTGCTTTCTTTGGCAGTACGTCTGCCGGACATTTCAAACCCACACCCACTACTTAGTTTATACATCTTACAGCAAGATACGATAAACACAGAACATCTGCAGACCTAAGTCACATAAAACAGTTTTCTGAATGGTGTGGAATCCAACGTTCAGTGTCTGCATGCACGCAAACGTAAGCGCTTTCGCAAGGACTAACGATGAGGGGAGAGGGAGGGCGAGATGCTGTGTGATCGGATTGGTGACGTTCTTGCGATTTCCATGAGATAACGGGAAGCCTACATTGTGTCAGGCTGCTTGTTCAGGCAATTACGGTATAGATGGTATAGTCCTTTAGACGACGGGTGGAAGGGGTGGAAATAGTGGCTTTGTGGAAGTGTGGATGCGCTGTATTTGTGTGTGTGTGTGTGTGTGTGTATATATATATTATATATATATATATAATATATATATATGTTGTGTGTGTGTGTGTGTGTGTGTGTGTGTGTGTGTGTGTGTGTGTGTGTGTGCTCGCTGTGTGTGTGTGTGTGTGTGTGTGTAATATGATACATTGACAAGCCTGCAGACAAAATTTACTTGCTATTTTGGAAAGGACAAAAAAACTCTTGAATCTTGATTCTTGTTGGAGCCCTATGGCTCTACTTCTTCCAAGAGAACAAGAAGTATTATTACATTAAACATTTTGAATAAAAAAAAAAACTTTTCAAGCCATCCAATCTTTTTCTTATCATCATCATCATCATCATCATCATCATCATCATCATTATTAGATTTTCACAAGTCCGCAGTTTTCTTTTGCTAGTCGACTATTATGTGCGTCATGAACATTTTAATGGCGATGAAAATGCCAAGTATTTAAAAATGTTCAGTAGTACATCCCCATTAGTTCAGCTGATAGCGTCAGATGTACATGCTAAAGATTGTGATTACCGAATCGGAAATTTGCTATTTAGATTGGCTTTTTTATTTAATTTATTTTAAATGCTGTCAATCTGGCGGCGCTAAGATTATCTCAGATAAATCATCTCCACATACTTTCACAAGATGATTATTCTGTTGGCCATTTGGCCTTGGTGTCAACGCGATGTAGTAATGTGTGTATCAATCAGCTATTCACCAAATATCCAATGTTCATACGAAGTTTGAGTTTCTGATTATAGCTTTGAACGCAGCTCACAATCGCACATACTTCTGAAGACTTGATAAAATAGGACATTAAAATATATTTTGCGAGGATCATCAAAGTATATACATTGTCTGGTGTTATGTGTATTTTGTCAGTCTTATTTGAACTTAATCTAGTAAACCACAATAGGAAGGAAACGAAATAACTGAGGAAAGCACTCGGCTCTGTCGCATTTCATTCAGACAATCACATATTTCAGGTCAACCTCTGAGACAACGGATGTATCATCTCGCACTTCGGTACGTTCTATGTAACATCCTCAGCATTTTACACTGAGCACCAGCTTTTCAACACATATTCAATAAAACAAGGCTTACAATCATCTTGCTTCATTTTCAAAACTAACCAAAGCGTTCTCACCACTGTACCACTCACAGTTCTTTTACCAACAAAGATCTTGCATTCTGCCCATTTCAACGTCATAAACGACGTAACAACTGGCAGCACGTGCGTTATATGACCCTCCCTTTCCCATTCCCCTAAATCCTTTGGGTGAATGAAAGCGTCTAAACCGTTCCTTCCGTTTACGTTTCGCTTCAATTTTCTTTCCAGTTGGTGGAATTTAGGAGCTTGTGGGTCCTGGACAGGCTGGGCTAATGAGAAAGGAATGACTGAAAATGAAGGTCTCGGTTTTAATGCACTATTTTCTTTAAACGTTTCGACCTCGTCTCCTTAAATTTAGGTTATCATGAAACATTTGCTGTGTTGTTAACAAGAAGAGAGAGAGAGAGAGATTCCTTCGAAATTGTTATTATTGTTATTAATGTTGTGTACGCAAACGGCCATTTAAGGGTAGTTACTCGTATTATCGAACCAGAAACATCAACGATCAGCCCAATTTCACATTTGATCAGTTCTTCCCTGACCTCAGCTGTACAGTACACTACATTTACGTCATTATTTCACGATGGTCAATGCCTTTTTGACGTACATTGTACATCAGATAGGGAAGTAGGGATAGTGTTTCGTTCAGTTTTGCCGTAATGTCAACCTCTAGGTGAAAAGATTTAATTCCCTTGACAGCTCATTGTTTCTTGAGTATGGCACACTCAGTGATGTGGTGTGTCACTCTGTGCGCCTGGGGGTGGGCGGTGGGGGTGGCTGGGATATGTTGGGATGCTGTGTTATTGAAAGGAGCGGAGCATATTCTGGCTCAGCTTTCTCTTTCTGCATTCCCCTTTGTGTGTGTGTGTGTGTGTGTGTGTGTGTGTGTGTGTGTGTGTGTGTGTGTGTGTGTGTGTGTGTGTGTGTGTGTGTGTGTGAGAGAGAGAGAGAGAGAGAGAGAGTTCATTTCTTATCAAATTTATGATTCCTTTCTCACACTCGACAAAGCAGCAGGGAAGTTTCAGTCTTTTTTTTATCCCAATTTTTGTATTTGGCGTCTGTGCGTTTGTGATCTTACGCTTGACAAAGGCCAGTTGGCCGAAAATTTGTGCTTGTCTGGTTGTATTAAATACGGGTTCTGGTTATTTTTTCGTGATTTTTTTTTTCTGATTCCTGTTCGCTTGAACGCGGGCAGTCACACTTGTTTCAAAATTATGTATACTTTGTATAGTTTTTGAGATATGAGTAAACAAATCTCAATATGCATTTTAGCAGACATGATTTAAAATGATACCACGCCATACTACTCGAGACTCACGACCAACCACACACACACACACACACACACACACACACACACACACACACACACACACACACACACACACACACACTCACACACTCACACACGTGGGGATGCCGGGGGCTCTTTCAGTATAAATAGTATCCCCACCTTCTGGAAATTCTGTACTAGAAATTTCCTCTTTTCTGTCACTTTCTTTGTTTCTATTTTCGTCCTTCGCTTTCTGTCACTCCTTCTATCATTTTCTGCCTTGCTGGTCCATTCACCTGTATGTGTTCGATAAAGTCTTACGTACTTTCTCTTATGTACTATTTTTTAACAGATTAAGGCCATGTTTTCATCAAAGGACATGAGCAACTATGATGTTCTTTTCATGCGTCGGTCAGTTTGTTTTTATTAGCATTTATTTTTTTGTCTGTCGGTTTGGTTCCTTCATTATGTTTAACCCTGTTGAACTCCGATAAAGGTTTGAAATATATATGTACAGGTGTCGTTGTTTTTTGGTTTGTTTTGTTTTGTTTTTCTTGTCATCTCCTCCTTCCTCCTAATGCGCCTCTTCTTTTCCCTTTTTTCTCCTGCTCTTCTATTTATTCACTGTTCTCCTCCTCATTCTGCTCCTCCTTGATACTGTTTGTGTTTACTTTCAAAGAAAGAGGATCGATACTTACTGGACATACCTCAACAGACACTACATACTCGTATTGCATTAAAGTAACTAGCCTAACTGTGTGTACCAATGTGTGTCTTATTTGCATTAGTCCAAAAATCATCTTCAGTGTCGTGCCTGAAATAAACTGTGAAATCGCGAAAATCAGTATAGGACACGACATTGGCGAATGTTCAGCAGAAAATAAACCCAGAGACAAAAACTCCATGGTAGCCATCAGACTTTACATAATATATGCAAGAAAGTAGCCGCTGCGTATTGACCTCAGTTTTTATTTTCCTCATTGTCAGTCTTCACGCGGATAAGATCTGCAATTTTTGTTGTTCTTCTGTTTGCTGTTGCTGGTTGTTTTTACCACACGTGCATTGAAATTTGCCTCTTCCTCAAGCTTGTTCCTTGATGTTTGTTTTAATGGGGTTTTGCCAGTGCTAGTCTTGTTGTGTGAAGTGTAAATACTGTCAAGGTCAGTAACAAAGCCAGCAGAAATAAAAACCACCAACTAAACAACAACAAAACACGAACTATTAGTAGTATGAGAGATGTATCAACTTAACACTGCCAAAGTCTAACCAAGGAACAAGACTTGGAGGCAACACAAAGGCCTCATCAATACAACACACAAGGATAACTATTATTCCAATTTTGCGGCTTGATAAGCGCTTAGAGATCACTAGTGACACGCGTTGCCCAGTGGCTGCTCTCTATGCAAAGTGAGTGCAAGGGGTTGGCCTCGGAATGTATCCCTGCAGATTATTGATGGCTTCTTTTTTCATGGACAGCATCACACGGAGACATGATATCGTTAGTTTATGCCTGGAGTCAATATACATGATGAGGTTCTGTTGGTGAAGGTCGTTAACCGTAGCTATGTACGCTGTTCAAGTATGCTTAAGTCCTCGTTTGTGGCATTCTCTTTTGTGTACTCCTCCCCCCCCTCCCCCCAATGGTATGCCGGGGACTCTTTCAGTATAAATAGTATCCCCACCTCCTGGAAATTCTGTGCTAGAAATTTCCTCTTTTCTGTCATTCTCTTTGTTTCTGCCTTTATCCTTTGCTTTCTGTCATTTCTTCCTGTCACTTTCTGCTTCGCTGGTTCATTCACCTGTATGTGTTCGATAAAGTCTTACGTACTGTTTCTTAGGACTGGTAATTGGGGCATGTATTTTAGTGCATTTTGGCTCTAGGGAAGTGAGATATACGAAAGCAGTTTCAGGAAATTTAGGCCCGTTTTAGTGTATGATTTAGTGTCTTAAGTGTCTTTATTTTAGTGTCCTTATTTATGTTTAGATTTGTATTCAGGTGTGTTTTTTAAATCCTCAGTTTGATAAATCGGACAGAGTGGTCAACGCCAGGGGCAATTCCTTTGATTATGTGCATGATTGCATTGATATGTGTATTGAATTTTCTTTTCCTTTTTTTGTTAGGAAGGTAGCCCTGACAGGGCTCAACGCATCGGCTGGGCTTTAAAAAGAAAAGAACAGTGTACTTTCCATAGAATTGCTGTTTTTAAATCTTTCTATCGACATATAGTTGCTTTTTTCCTTGCTTTGTTTCCTCACACACATGTTCTTTAATGATATTTTTGGGTTTTTCTTTGTGATTTTTCCTTCAAGTCGTTTCTGTTTTTCACACCTTTTCTCTCTTTTTTTTTTAAATTGGTAATTTAATGCCTTTCTATGACGTATTCTTATCAGTATCGTTTTTTTTCATTGAAATGTCAAAGAAATGTAAACTGACAGAATAACCAGCAAAGAACTGAACCAAGCGACTGAGCCATGAAAGTTTAATATGAGCTGAGCATCGTCGGTTAAACTCTGCCAACGTCTAGCAGGGAGGGCGAGAAGCAAGACACACAAATAACACAAGACCTCATCAATGCAGAACACGCCGAAGACGGTTAATCCAATTTCGCGGCTAGAGAAGCGTATAGAGACAGTGAAATGGGTAGGCTGCTTGGTCCAGGGTCCCCTCTCTATGCAAAGTGGGCGTCGGGGGTAAGCCGGGGATTCTGTCTTGGCGGATAACTGATGGTTTATTTTTTCCCATGAAGTAGAGATAGGAGAGATGATAAGGTTAGGTCATACTTTAAGTCAACTGCCATGATGAGGTTCTGTTACTGGAGGTCAGCTAGTTGCTTCATTCTTCAGAGAATGCTCGCTTTCTTTTTATTTTGCTTTGTTTTGTTTTTTTATATTTGTTGTTGTTGTTTGTTTTGTTTTTTGTTTGTTTTTTGTTTTTGTTTTTTGACACGCCTGATTATTTTGTTAATTTATTTATGTTTAATGTTTGTTTGGGAATTTGTGTTCTTGCCACTCTTGTGTCTTCCTCACATGCTTGGTGGCAAGAGGGTTGTGTTTCGTCCTTTGCCTGTTTACTCTTTTAATATTTTTATTGTTAAAAAGGGAGATCATTTCATATTGACCAGAGACAGAGGTGTGTGTCTGTATGTATGTGGGATTTGTGTGTGTGTGTGTGTGTGTGTGTGTGTGTGTGTGTGTGTGTGTGTGTGTGTGTGTGTGTGTGTGTGTGTGTGTGTGTGTGTGTGTGAAAGAGAGAGAGAGAGCGAGAGAGAGAGAGAGAGATTGCTGTTGACAGAAGTTTTGTCTCTAATTGCAAATGTAAATCTTTTCCGTTGAGATCTGAAAAAAAGGTCGTGTGGGCATGCACACGCGCGCGTATGTGTGTGAATGAGAGAGTATCGTGTGTGTGAATGTGTGTGAATGCCCCATGAACTAACAGTTATCGTTCACATGGGATTCGCTCAACCTTTTTTTTTTCCTAAAAAAATCGTTTTGTTTTTTGTGTGCTTTGTTTTTGAATGAGTATGTAAAGTATATGTGTGTTTAATGGTCTTCTGGTTGAATGTAGATTCGTTTATAAATCTCTGCTTTTTTCTCGTTATATAGGACATTTTCTGTGGAAAAAATCTAACGAATGTAAATTTGGTCGTCAACAGCGAAACCATGAAAATAAAGATACATTTGATACATTTGCAGTAGATACATTTGCGTTCTGGCAACAATGGAAAACTGAAAAGTCAAGTAGCAAAATCAGTAGCATGAACAGAATGAACTGATGTAAACTGAACATCATCTGAACACTGCCGAAGCTTAATACCAAGAACGACAGTTGAGACACAGATACAACAGAAGACCTCATCAATGCAAAACATGCAGAGAAAATGTTAATCCAATTTTCGTGGCTTGAGAAGCGCATAGAGACTCTGACACGGGCAGGCTGCTTGGTCCAGGGCCTGCTGTGTGTGCCCAATGAATGTTGGGATTGTTGTGTGGTAGATTATTAATGGTTTCTTTTGTTATGATGTAGAGGTAGGAGAGATAAGGTTAGGTCGTTATTTAAGCCAGTTGCCATGATAAGGTTCTATTGCTGGTCGGCTGTGGCTTCAGAGAATACTCACTACTCCCTTTTTTACACGCTGTACTGTGTTATTCATTTGTGTGTGTTTAATCTTTCTTTAACTATTTCTGTCCTTGCCACTCTGGGTTTTTCCTCATATGCTAGAGTGGAAGGTGGCAGGGTTTCTTTCTTTGCCCATTTACTCCAGTTGATTTTGATTGTCGTTATTGTTGAAGGTTAGTATAACTGTCTTTTTACTGAGATGAAATAAGCTCATAACTTCATATCAAGTGTTCTCTTGGTTTTGCTTTGTTTTGTTTTGTTTTTGTTTTTTTATTTGGTCATACTTACCATATTTCTTGTTTGCTTGGTTTGGTGGTGTTCGTTTTTCGACTGGAGAGAGGTAGGGGACGGGTGTCTCTGTCTGTCAGTCAGTCAGTCAGTCAGTCAGTCAGTCTGCATGAGACAAAAAAGTGTGGACAAAATCATCTTTCCCTACCAAATTTTGGTCAGAGTTGACTGTTAAACAGTTGCTAAAGCATACGTTTGGAAGGTAAGGCTCCACCAATGTTACGTGGAGTAAAGAGTGCTGTAAGTTGGAGATGTGTGAACAGCACTTCCTTGAAAAACATGGAATTTTGTTTTCACTATTGTCACAGTCCACCATTGTTCTCATGGCACTCTGTTGTATTTCAGCCAAAACTTATTCACTATAACAATCAGTTTCATTTGCTGGTTGACCAGTGGTTGTTGGCTCTTTTTCACATTCTGGTTTAGTAGTCTGCTGGTTGGTTGTTTAGAATCGTTTGTAAATGTGCTTTTTCCTCGCTCATTATTGGACATTTTCTGTAAAATAATATAATTTAACATGTGTGAATTTGGTCATCAACAGCAAAACCATGAAATTACAGGTGACAGATTCGATCCATTGAGCCTATCAACAGTGGCACACTGACAAGTTAAGCAGCAAAAACGGTGGCTTGAACAGAGTGAATTAATGTGAGAACAGAGTATCATCTGAACGCGCCGAAGTCTTAACGGCGAGAGCGATGAACAAGGCACAGAAACAACACAAGACCTCACCAATTGAAAACATGCACACAATAGCTAATCCAATTTCGCAGTTGAGGAGCGCATAGAGACGATGACACGGGCAGACTGCTTGGTCCAGGGTCAGCTGTCTATGCAAAGCGAGTGTAAAGGGTAAGCCCTGAATTGTTCTTGGCAGATTATTGATGGCTTCTTCCTTCGTGAAGCAGAGGTAAGAAAGTTGATAAAGTGAGGTCATGGTTTAAATCAACAGCCATGAGTTAGATCATGGTTTAAATTAAGTGCCATGATAAGGTTCTGTTGCTGGTCAGCCACGGCTTTATTCTTCAGAGAATACTCGCTTCCTTCTCTCTCTCTCTCTCTCTCTTTTTTTTTTTTTTTTTTTTTTTTTTTTTGCAAGCTCTATTGTTTTAGTTCATGTATTTGTGGTTAATGTTTGTTCTGACTATTTGTGTTGTGCCACTCTGGTTTCTATCTCATATGCTAGATCGGAAGACAGCAGGGTTTCTTTCTTTGCCCATTTGCTTTTGATGTTGTTTTTTTGTTGTTGCAGAAGGTCAGTACAAATGGTTTTATATCAAGATGAAAAATGATCATATCCACATGCTCTCTTGTGCTCGTTTTTTTCATTATCATTCATTTGGTCATATTTACTACATGTATAGTTTGCCTGGTTTTTTTTCAAATAGAGAGAGACAGTGCAGGTGTTTGTGTGTCTGTCTGTATGTGTTTGACAAAATGTGTGAACAAGTTTTTTCTTAGCTTACCAAGTTTTGGTCAAAGTTGTGGACTGCTGAGCAGTTGCAAAAGCATACATTCGAAAACTAAAGATCCAGGGTCACAGGGGCTTAAATATACCTAAAAGCACTTTGGGGGAAGATGTGTGAACAGCACTTTAACAGAAACTTATCAGCACTTTGGGGGAAGATGTGTGAACAGCACTTTAACAGAAACTTCTATCAGTATTGAAAATTTTTGTTTTTACCGTTTGACTGTCTGCTGTTGTCCTTGGTGCACGTCATTTTATTTTGAACCGAAACTTCTTCATAGTAACAATTTCGTAAGGAAGTTCAAAATCTGGCTTTTCTGGATGATTTTTGTACAAAAGAGATTGTTAGAATGGCTTGATCATCTTGTGCATGATTATCATTAACTAGTTGGTTGACGGGTTTATTTGCTGGTTGGCTGGTTGTTTGACTTTTCTTAGCATTCTGGTTTAATGGTCTTTTGTTTGAGTGATTGAAATCGTTTGTAGATGTGCTTTTTCTGTGCTCGATATTGGCGTTTTCTGTGGCAGAAAAATGGAACCAGTGTAAATTTCGTTACAAAGAACGAAAGAAAAAATGAAAATAAAGATTGCACAACACCGACAAGTCAAAAACTAGCGTGAATAAACTAAATGAGCACACACAGCATCAGCTTGAACACCGCTGAAGTGTAACAAGAACGAGGAAGTGAAACACAGAGGTAACACAAGATCTCATCAATGTAAAACACGCGCACAACGGTTAATCCACTTTCGTGGCTTGAGAAGCACTTAGAAATGGTGACGCGGGCGGGGGGGCTGCTTGGTCCAGGGTCTGTTCTCAATGCAAAGTGGGTGTAGGGGGTAAGCCTGGGATTGTGCCATGGCAGATTATTGATAGCTTCTTTCTTCATGAAGTGGTGGACGTAAGAGAGATGTTAAGGCTATTTCATCGCTTGAGTCAATGGCCTGGGGTCGGTCTATTGTTGGAATTCAGCCATGGCTATATGCATGTCTGTAGTTCTTGTTTTCATTCATTTGCACATTTTGTGTTTAGTCATTTATCTGTTTGCTTGTTCTTTTGTTTCCTTGTATCATGAAGGTTTATCTGTTTCTTCACCTGGTGGTTTGGCTGTTTTAATCCTTTTTTTTCACTGTCCATTTTTTTCTTTTCTTGTGCTGTTGTTAATATCAGCAGTATTGTGAAATGGCAAACTTAGGACAGAATGTTCATGCTTTCAAAAGAATGTAAATCTCTTTAAGAAAGGCACTAACATAAAAACCATAAATCGGTATTATAATTGCAATGTTATTCTGTTCAAGATAGCGTAACATTATGCAGTTCATAGTATCTGCATTGCACTATACCACAAGTATCTACACCGCACTACACCATAAGTACCTTCTTTTTGAGATGTAAACAAACTTGGCAAATGCCGTAACCTTGCACACAAACTATCCGAGGTCTTGTAATTTTGCAGTACTATAAAACTTCATGAACGGGAATACCAACACATCTAATGTGTTGAGTATCAACTGAAAACTGCCTAAGCCGAACAACAAGGACGAGCAGCAAGACACAGACAAAACAAAACCTCGTGAATGCAAAACATGCAGACAATCGTTAATCCAATTTCGCGGCTTGAGAAGCGCGTAGAGACGTTGACACGGGCAAGCTGCTTGGTCCAGGGCCTGTGTGTATGCAAAGTGAGCGTAGAGGGTTGGCCTGGGATTGTGTCCTGGCAGATTGATTTCCCCCCTTTTTCTCTCCAATAGATAAGGTTAGCTTGTGGTTCGAGTCACTGACCATGATAAGATTCTGTTACTAGAGGTCAGTCGAAATATATACATACATATGCCTTTTTGCGTTCAGCTGTACGTATTATGTATGTTTGCTCATTTGTGTGTGTGCTCTCGTTTTCGTTTCCTTACATATTGATTTTGTGGCTAGATGATTGACTTGTTTTTCTTGCTTATGTTTTGGAGTTTTCGGTGCCCATTTTCCAAGATAATAACTTGTCTTTTGGGGGAGTGTCACCAATATAGATCTCTTTACAAATGGGGAAAAAACCCAAGAGACTAAATATAGACCAGTATAGCCTGTTTCATTCTGATCGTGAAATCTTCACAGCACGTATTTGATATTCATGATTTGCGCTTCAGTACATAAACCATGTGACAGGAGTATGTAGCAGATGCCATTAAACTGTGCATAAACCCTGTGCGCTTGTGATGTTTTGAGATGGTATCTAACTTCGCTTTATTTATAGAGACTTCACAAATGGCAACACAAACGATCTCAGTCCTGGACTTGAGGATCAGCTGAACAACTTCAAAGATGAAGGAAACTGCTCAGCAAGAATACTGATCAAAGGGCAAGACACGGTGATATCACGAGACCCCAATGATGCAAATCTTGTAGACAACTGTTGATCCCATTTTGTAGCTTGGAAAACGTTTACAGACGGTGAAATGCATAGGTTCATAGGCCCAACTGAAAAAAAGACTTCTTCCAGCTTGGTAGTGTGGCAGTCATCCCCACCTCATCGGGTCGCAGGTGTCGAATGATGGGTGGCCTTCAGATACAGAGGTAAGCCGTGAAAAATGCCAGGCTTCCCTGGACAAATAAGCAGTCCCAAACAGTGGCTGTGGCTTTTGTCAGGGCAGGAAAACATGTCCTGTGACGGAAACATCAGGTGGGTAAAGTCCCTAGTCGCCTGTGCTCATAGGATATGACCTGAGCTAAGGGTGGGGTAACCCATACAGAAATCCTTCAGGACTGTAACCCTGTAACTCTTACAGAAAACCTTGAGGACTATAACCCTTACAGAAAACCTTGAGGACTATAACCCTTATATAAAACCCTGAGGACTGTAACCCTTACAGAAAACCCTGAGGACTGTAACCCTTACAGAAAACCCTGAGACTGTAACCCTTACAGAAAACCTTGAGGACTGTATAAACCCTTATTAGAAAACCTTGAGGACTGTAACCCTTACAGAAAACACTGAGGACTGTAACCCTTACAGAAAACCCCAAGGACGGTAACCCTTATAGAAAACCTTGAGGACTGTAACCCTTACAGAAAACACTGAGGACTGTAACCCTTACAGAAAACCCTGAGGACTGTAACCCTTACAGAAAACCCTGAGGACTGTAACCCTTACAGAAAACACTGAGGGCTGTAACCCTTACAGAAAACCCTGAGGACTGTAACCCTTACAGAAAACCTTGAGGACTGTAATCCTTACAGAAAACCTTGAGGACTGTAACCCTTACAGAAAACACTGAGGACTGTAACCCTTACAGAAAACACTGAGGACTGTAACCCTTACAGAAAACACTGAGGACTGTAACCCTTACAGAAAACCCTGAGGACTGTAACCCTTACAGAAAACCCTGAGGACTGTAACCCTTACAGAAAACACTGAGGGCTGTAACCCTACAGAAAACATTGAGGACTGTAACCCTTACAGAAAACATTGAGGACTGTAACCCTTACAGAAAACCTTGAGGACTGTAACCCTTACAGAAAACCTTGAGTACTGAAGTACGTTGAGTATCAAGCCTGCGGACGCCTTTTAACAAATCATGGTACCACACGATATAGTGCATATACCCACACATTTCTACGCCAGACGATAATAGAGCTCACCCATTAAGGTACCTTCAGGGTGGAACAACGCTGGGTCCTGCGCCGCAGATGGATCACCCTCAGCTAGTGAAATTCTTTCTCGTCCGTCATGTCGCGCCAGCCGAAGCAGGAGGAAAGATGTTTTCCTCTGAGAACCCAGACTCTATAACAACCGGCAAGAACTTGAAGAAAGGCCATATTCATCGCCAGATATAGACTGACCTTCATGGACCCAAACAGTCAGTGGCTATAATGAGCTCTTGTTGCTGAAAGATAATATGAAAAAAAAAATGTGTATGTGTATGAATTTCAAATTTAATCGAATGATTCACTTCTAATGCCAAATTCGTATTTAATGATTTAATGGATCTTCAAAATTTCATCCCAGTCTTCAGTGGTAGGCCTGCCTTTAGATTGTCTCATTGTCTTTGACGGTTTTGATTATATAGAGGCGTGGCGAAGTACTGGAAAACCTCAGAGTGAAGAGTCTTTGCTTCCGTCTTTGAATTTAACGGATTTTTTTCTGCCATACTTCCTTACGCATAGCTTAGTAGTTTTCTTCTAAGTAGGACAGTAACGGAGGCCTATGTGCAACTAGTACTTTGTGCAAATGAAAAGAATCCTGGGCAAATAAAAAGTTGTCCATAGTCAATATTGCTCAGGGACATCAACATTATCGTCGTTGCAAAAGAAAAGGCACACAGTCTTTGGTCTGCTTTGTTTCGGGATGAGGCAAATTACTTGTATAAGTGCTGTTGTCCATGGCAACTTTTACGCTGTCAGAGTGCATCTATTCATGTAAACGGCTTAAGTCAATGATTGTGATAAGGTTCAGATGGTGGAGCGCTAAGGTACGCTTTGCTGTCAATGTGGTGTGAAATGCAAAGGAGCTGTTGCAATTAATGGGTCGTCTGCTGTACGCGTAGCACGGCAAAGTAAATAACAGATGAAAACATACGCCTGAAGTAGTTTTGATGTGTTTTCCTTCTTTTATCTTATTCTATGTCCCTGTTACGGTTGCTTCTGTGTTGATGTCTGTGTCACTCTTTTCGTGTATGTCTTTCCGTCTGTCTGTTCTGCCTCTCGCTGCTCTTTTCTTTCTCTTATCTCATTCGTCCTCCTGTCTGTCTGTCTGTCTGTCTCTCTCTGTCTGTCTGTCTGTCTGTCTTTCTCTGTCTGTCTGTCTTTTCTCCCTCCCTCTCTCTCTTTCTCGGTTTCTCAGATCGAAAAAAGATAACTGAATAAGCAGTGACATGTGAGCATGTGATCAATTCAAATTGTGTGATATCTATATTATGTGCTAAGACCTTGAAATATGTTAATGTTATTCAATAAAAGTCTTACGGCTCAGTCTACTAGGCTTAAAACAACATGAATTGCGTCTTGATTCCCTCCATGTTTCCTTTGACTCGTTCTTTCTTTCGTTTCCTTTTCCTTCCTTTTAACCTTTTTGGGTTACAGCGATTACTTATTAAACTATATACAGGGTTTAGCATACTTAAGAGCTGTAAAAGAGCGAACAGTGGTTTTAAAGATAATCATCTGGTTAGTTATGCATGATGTGTCATATATATTGAATTCCTTGTGTCAGAGTTCTCAGCTTGTTTTCTGGTCTCCGGTTAAAATGACTAAAACAAAAATATTAAGTATGGCTTAACAGTTATTTTTTCTGGTTTAGCGGTAGCATAGATATAAATGGTATCAGTGCCCGAAACGATAGTGGAGGTGAAGGGACGGGGAACAAGATTTGGACTGAATTCCCAGCATAATCCTGAAACAGAAATACGCATGCGCGCGCGCGCGCACACACACACACACACACACACACACACACACACACACACACACACACACCAGGAGCTTTTTCTTCCTTGCCCATACACTTGATTTACAGCGGACAGTTAATGGCAAAGTTTATTATGCAGGGGATAGAAATCTGTTACCAGACCAGAGCAGCCCGACTCTCACTGGGGATTCGACCGGCGTCGATACCCGTGCTGGACCGGGGACCACTGTTTATGAGCATCAGGCTCACATAGTCCCTTGTGGTACCGGTTGAACGACAAGTTCGATAAATAATTCAGTCCAGCTACCAACACGCAGTCACGAGAGAGCAAACCCGGCCCGGCCCCCCACACATTGTTGTTGTATATCATATTATACTCCTTGTCCAGGCCGCGCGCGAGTCCCGGAGTCTTCCGGTTCCGGGGCGTAAATCAGCTCGAGTTATCGTTCTTTTAAAATTTGACGCTGTATCGTAACGTTCAACAGTAAATCATGTCGTGGCGTCGCTTTTTTCTTTTCTTTTCTTCCTTTTCGGCCCATAAAGACACTCGAGATGGTATGAATGGGAAATGTGTTATATTGGCTGTCAGTTTAGTCCCTGTATTGATCATGTTCGTGTTGGGTGACTCAAGGCTTGGTTACACGTGTAGAGATATTTCGTGAGGTCTCTTATCTTGGAATGATATCTTCAGACTGAAAAACCATTGATCATTACATTTGTGTGCTGCTTGATGATTCAACACTTAGTTTATTGTGCATACTTTAAATTACGGCTGTAGTATTGATGAATCTGCCAGAACTCTTTCCCTTATCTCTTGATTCCAGTGACAGCAAACGACTGGGACTCTACCGTAGGGAGAAGGTAGAGGTGTTATATTTTTCACCACATTTTGTCTGCCGATGGCGAATGAACTCTCCGTATTAACCAACCGGCTTATGTTGGTGGCGTGTGATAGCCCTTTGCATGGCCCTAGGCGGGTTGGCTGGATTATAAACAGCATGAATTGAAGTTTCTTTAATATCCATGTTTTACTTGAAAACTCTTATTTTTAACTTCTGCCAGGTAGGTGTAATGACCAGTGACCAAAACTGGATATTGGCGTTTGTATCTTTCAACATAATACGGAAAGTGCTCTCAACGGATTAAAAGCCAAAGAGATACAGAGCTGCTGAGAGAGAAGGGAGGGGACACACACACACACACACACAACACACACACACACACAACACACACACACACACACACACACACACACACACACACACACACACAAGAGAGAGAGAGAGAGAGAGAGAGAGAGAGAGAGAGAGCTGACTGTAGCGTGAATAATAGCTACTTACACTACAGTCAGCTCTCTGTCTGTCTTTCTCTTTTTGTTGTTTGCATCTTTCTGTGTGCGTGCGTGCGTGCGTGCGTGCGTGCGTGCGTGTGTGTGTGTGTGTGTGTGTGTGTGGTGTGTGTGTGGTGTGTGTTGCCTGCCTGCCTGTCTCTCTGTGACTTTTAGCCTAAAATGTGTTGAGAAAAACATGCGTTAAGTCGTCACTGTTGTATATAAGTTCTGATAATGCTCCTGTTCATTTAGATATCAGGGTATTAAATGGGATATTCGCAGAGATGCTTGCACATATATGCAATTTTGTTGTTGATATTGCATGCTGATTGATTTTGGCATAGATTTGCTGTAGACTTCTGCTTCATTTTATTATCATTACCCTGCTCGTTTGTCAAAGCTATTTTAAGACCGATAATTGAAACCTTAACTTTCATCTAAACTCATTTCCATCAAATGCTTGCATATACTTAAATACAATAAGTTTCAGTTACTAATCTATACAAGCATTACTATTATTTCGACAGTTATAGGAACCTAAAAAAACTCGGAGGGGGGGGGGGGTCCGTGAACAAGAGAAATGGCGGTTTGCATTGTCGGGGGGGGGGGGGGGGGGTGGTGGAAGGAAGAGCAAACACACACAACAAAACACGGATAGTATCAATTCACTTTAGCCAAACTTGATCGTAATTTTTGTAACAAATGTGATTTGGGAGAGAGTAGTTTAGGAGAAAACGCTCATAAAACTGGAAATTTGACCGTAATTTATAAACAAATTGATGTGTGAATGTAGCGAGTTCAGGGACGTTAACTCTCACGGAAATAACAAACAGCAGTGGCTGAAACCTGAACAGCTTGATACTTGATACGTGCTGCGTGTGCGTGGCAGTTGCAGGCCACATGGTGTTTCTTTTTTTTTTTTTTTTTATTATTATCATTATTGCTTTTTGTTAACACTTCTTTTCCTTTCTCTCTCTGTGTCTTTTTCTGTCTGTCTTCTCTCTCTCTCTCTCTCTGTCTTTCTCTCTCTCTCTCTCTCTCTCTCTCTCTCTCTTTCCTCTCTCTCTCTTCCTCTCTCTAGCTCTCTCCTCTCTCCGTGTGTCTGTCTCTCTCTGTCTCTGTCTCTCTTTCTCTGTTGGGTGCCTGAGGGGGATGATTCAGAGGGTGCAGTTCAACTTCACCGATCGTTGAGTGTACTGGGACATTTAGAAAAACGGCCGGTTGAAACTTTGTGGCAATCAGACTGTGTGCATTGGAGGTGCGTCGCGTTCTTGAAGATTCGTGGTCTCCTGTCCGGTCTGTTTGTACCTACTCCACCCGGCCTGTTTGTACCTACTCCACCCGGCCTGTTTGTACCTACTCCACCCGGCCTGTTTTACTGTACTGATGTTGACACAGTTTGTCAAGCCCATAATGTTGAAGTGTGACAACCCCGTTACCCCGTGCAGTTCGTCTTCTTCACGTGGGTCACAACCTGGTGTATGTCAGTTTACCTTATCTGATATTGACACAGATACACACACAGTGACAGTTAGAACTGACGACTGCGGTTCCCAAAACAGTGAATCGGGCGAAAATACATATAACTGTTGATATTGACGAAGAAGAGACTAGAGGGGAAGGGTGGATGTAAGTGGTGATTATAAGGATATAACAAAAACCGACACAGACAGGGGAAATACCTTGACATGTGCTGCAGATGTGACTGATGAAGTTGGTGAAAGTAGCAAAAATCTCTGCACGACAATACAGACGAGCCAGATATTCAATATTCTGACTAAATGGTGAAAATTTGTAAGAATTATTGCGGAAAATGGACAGAACTCTTGATAGTTCCAGCCGAGGTGTTTAAGATAGTGGCGTTGAGAGTGACGATTATCTGGATCCATCATGAATGTTATGACTGATATGTGTAGACTCCCACATCACTAGATCTCTTGTAAATATCATCTCTCTGGTGTGCATATTCATTTATGTCCGTTTGAATATCTACTGATGATCTACATCCTTATTTGCATTTTTTGTACTACCGTGATATGGTTCCCGTGTTATGAAGCTTCCCCGTCCCTCAAGTCGCAGTGTTAATGGGCCTTAAACTTTAATTAAACCATTCGTATTCTCTCTGTCTCTCTCTCCCTCTCTCTGTCTCTGTCTCTCTCTCTCTCTTTCTCTGTCTCTGTCTCTCTCTCCCTCTGTCTGTCTGTCTGTCTCTGTCTCTCTCTCTCTCTCTCTCTCTCTCTCTCTCTCCTCTCTCCCTCCCTCCCTCCCTTTCACACACACGCATATACACACACATACCCGCGTACACGTCCTTGGCTCAAGGAGTGATCTGACGATGCTTCTCTCCTCGCTGTAACTGACATAGTTGTCTGGTTAGCACATACATCTTATAATATACTATTGTCTGGTTAGTAGTACATACATCTTATAATATACTATTGTCTGGTTAGTACATACATCTTATAATATACTATTGTCTGGTTAGCACATACATCTTATAATATACTACTGTCTGGTTAGCACATACATCTTATAATATACTATTGTCTGGTTAGCACATACATCTTATATAATATACTACTGTCTGGTTAGCACATACATCTTATATATACTACTGTCTGGTTAGCACATACATTCTATAATATACTACTGTCTGGTTAGCACATACATCTTATAATATACTACTGTCTGGTTAGCACATACATCTTATAATATACTACTGTCTGGTTAGCACATACATCTTATAATATACTACTGTCTGGTTAGCACATACATCTTATATATACTACTGTCTGGTTAGCACATACATCTTATAATATACTATTGTCTGGTTAGCACATACATCTTATAATATACTTGTATAAGATGCCTGTGTTGGTTAGTCATCCTGGGCTTCTCTTTGCCAGCTCATCTGCCATGTATCCTGGTATCCCACAGTGGGCGGAGATCCACTGGATAAACAGTATGCGAGTTAATTCTGCGGGGCCTGGAGAACAGGGAGGACATCTAAGAGGATGACCGCTTGATAGCATGTGTCATATGTAGTCTAAACTACGAAGGCGCCCTGTGTCTTCTCGGTAGTTGTTGCAGTGTTTGCCCGTAGCAGAAATAGAAATTCTGATATGAACGTCGGGAAGTTGGTGAAGAGACCGGTTCCCAAACTGGTCACAGCATTAGGCTGACCCATGGGTTTATACTTGTATCTGTGCCTCTTATGGTAACGCTCCCTCCCTCCCTCTCCCTCTCTCTTCCCCCCCCCCCCCCCCCAAGGGCCAACGTGAGTCTCACGTGCTGTGTCATCTTGTACGTCCGCTGAAATGACATAGGGGACATATTGAAGATTTCAGAGTCTAGTTGTTGTGGTGTCCACATTTCTCGTAATTGCAAAGGAAACGGTGAAAATGTCTCCATTGATGAGGCATACTGACGTTGCTGCAATGGCCTCCCGGATGTCGTGGACAGAATTTCTCCATCCATTTAAGATGATTTTTGGTGAAACCATCCAATCTCTGCTTCATGGGATGATCTGTCGAGTAACTAGACTTCACACCATTTTTTGGCTTTCCCTTTCTGATTGAGATGTTGGATTCCTTGATTGTCCCCATTTCCTGGACTTGCCTAAACATCATTGCAGTGTGTAATGCGTGGCAACTTCCTGAGATCGCTAGCTTATTTGGAAGCAAGCGCGTACACACACACGCACGACACACACCCATATTGGCCTTAGCTTTAATTTGCTCGTGCAGTGTGTAGCATCCAGGTCTGCCTATTTTTAGAACTGTGCGATTTATTCATCTTTCATGAAGGTATTTCTCCAAGCTTGGTGATGCCACCCACCTCCTTGGTCGACAAGGTGAATACTGTTACAGAAGATTTCTCCTTGTTAATGGAGCTGCACCATGCATTCAGCCCATCTGCTACTTGTTGCATTCTATAAGTGGCAGTTGTCGCATCTTTATACCAAACCACCAAGCCATCTGCACATTAAGCAGATTTGACGTCTATGGGCAAACTAGATACCAAGTAGTTGTTGAAGGCAAGGAAGAGAGTTTGAGAAAGGACCTCGCCTTGTGGAACCCCGTATGTTCTTTTTGCTGTGGTCATGGTGGTCGGAGGATCTTGTTCTGCGGTTGTAGAGGTAGGCCGTGATCTAATGGCTCCTATTCCTGGAAACGCCTGCCATGTGTAGTTTGACAAAAGTCCCATAGAAAGCTTCTGCTGCCTCTTGGAAAAACATAGGCGCGCGCACGAACACACGCACGCACGTACGCATACACACACACACACACACTCTCTCTCTCTCTCTCTGTCTCTCTCTCCCCCCCCTCTCTCTCCCCCCCTCTCTCTCTGTCTCTCTCTCTCCCCCCCCCCCCCCTTCGATATGTCTTGTACGCCGCACCATTCATGAGGGGCAATGGCCTTAATATGAATAAATCATCCGCATCTCCCCTTCTCTCTCGATCTCTGTGTCTCTCTGTTCCTCCCCTTCTCTCTGTCTGTCTGTCTCTGTCTGTATGTATGTATGTATGTATGTATGTATGTATGTGCGTCTGTCTTCCCCTCTGTCTCTCTCACCCCTTCTCTCTGTCTCTGTCTCTCTGTCTCTCTGTCTCTGTCTCTCTGTCTCTCTCTGTTCCTCCCCTTCTCTCTGTCTCTGTCCGTATGTATGTATGTGCGTTTGTCTGTCTCCCTCTCTGTCTCTCACCTCTTCTCTCTGTCTCTCTCTGTCTCTCATTCTCCCCCCCTGTCTCTGTGTGTGTTGTGTGTCTCTATCTCTTTCCTTGCTCTCCCTGTAGCCTATGGCCCAAACTGAACAGGGCTCTGTTGCCCAGTAAAGTAAGCCAGCAACTAACATTACAAGCGCGTGTTTGTGTATGCTCGCGTGCGCGCGAGCGAGTGCATTCAAGCTTGTGCGGGAGGGAGAGAGACGGGGAGACGGAGGGACAGAGAAGGACATTGTGTACATGTGTCCGTCTTGACCCCTGTCTGTGTTCTGTATGTGTTTGCGAGACGTGCGGGTTCGCTAGTATGTGATTGTACATGCATGACTCAACATGCATACTAATTCGCAGAAACAGAGGCAGTCGTGTGTATTTCCACAACCTGTAACACCCATGCATGAGACCCGCAGACTCGTGTATTTGTCATAAAAACTCAAGAGTTATAAGACGCAGTAAACATAATGAAGACCATCACCATTGTGCAACAAACCGGAAAACGAGCTCCTAAGTGCTTTGCATTTTACACATGTTATGCAGTGATAAAATAACCAATAAAAGCATTCATAATAAACATGACATGACGTAGAACAAGAACGAAAGGAGAAAGTAAGAAAAATCTTACGCGAACGCATACAGTAAACACACTTCCATTTGGCAGCAAGCCACACACACACACACACACTCTCTCTCTCTCTCTCTGATACAAGGGCATGCAAACAGATCGATTAAACATATATATTTATATATATATATCAGAGCCTGGAATTCGTCGCGGAAACGAGGATATCCGCGGAAATCAAAATCGAAAATCGCGCAAAAAAATATTTTTCGCGTTAAAAAAAAATCGACGACCATACTAAAAAAAAAAACAAAAAAAAACAGCTGATCGGTGGAGCAGACGATTTTCGCGCGAACGATATGCTGTGTATGATGGATCCTGATCTAGTGCCCAATGTTTATTAAATACTCTTTTGACTGATATTCATTGTGATTTTCAGTGTGTTAGATGCCTTTAAATTTGTCTCCAGAATGCCTCAGAATGCACAGATTTTAGTCTTGATTTTAAAAATTTTCCGGGGGAGCATGCCCCCGGACCCCCCTAGAAGTTTCCTCTTTTTTTTTTCTTAGCAATTCCAGGCTCTGATATATACTACCAATATCAGCAGCATCAGAGGGGGTGAAAGTGCAAGAATAATTCAGTCTAAAGGCTTTCCCAGATGAAGCCAATAGTAAACGAATTCAGGACACATGGTTTTGTGTATTATGTTCAATAAGCACTAAAGTCAAATTTGGTATACCGTATTTAGACCAGTGAATTGTTAAAGGTACATGTTATCCTAAATCTTTTTTCATCACTTTCAGTCTTGCTTCTTTGTATCTGGTACAACTGTCTACAAAATAGGGTTCATCCAAAATCTCGCCACGCTACAAATTGTATACATTATGTCCTCTTTTGGAATGTTTTGAGGTAGGGGAGGGGGGTTTGTTATAATTGGTAGGTCATGTGCACAGACCCGAAGTCTGTATAATGTTTCTCTGTGGTAAAAGTTAACATCTTTGAGCTTGAGGCATGGTTATACACCCGGTAGTTGGTTGTAGTTTCACTATAGAATTGTGATCATGATGTATTTGTACTTTTCTGTTGATTCCAAAATCAGAGAGCACCAGGTAGACCCAGGGAGAGAATGCTGGACGGACTTGCAGAGTGGCTGGGGATGAGGAGGGTGGGGGAGATGCTGGGGGCAACGAGAGATAGAGATGGTTGGAAGTCCATGGTCGCCAACGCCATGCGGAAGGGCACCTGATGATGATCCAAAATCAGTCTTATTAATTTGCTTTCGAATTGTTGATTTTGTCTCGTTTAGTTTTTTGTTTTAGTTTTTCAGTACAAACTTCATTGTATGGTTATTCAGTGTTTCACAGACTGTATTCCACATAATATTGGTTTGAAACTTTGCCGAAGCCGCTGCTACTGCCACGGATACGTCACGATACGTCCCCACTGTCACAACCAAGCTGTTGCTGCTACTGCATTCACTGCCAGTACCACCACGGTCACTTCTGCCATTACCAACATCACTGCACCTGCTGCCGCTGTGTGTAATACTTACTCTGGCAGACGTGGAGCTGTTACAGCGTTAGACGTGTGGTAATAGCAGCAGTAGCAACGAAAGCGGTACAGTAGCAGTAGTGGTTGTAATAACGATGATCAGTAGTTGTAGTCGCCGCCGCCGCAGCAGCAGCAAGCAGCAGCAGTAGATAGATAGTAGTTGCAGAACATAGCAATAGCGGTAGTATAGTAACCAATAGTAAAAGCAGTTACTGACAACACGAAACAGATCACAGACACACGGCCTGTTAAATATATACATCAGTAAGAACTTTCATGCAAGATATAATCCCATTATGCGTAGTACACCAGCGAATGTGGCCGACTATTATTATGACTAGCACCAGATCAGGATAGTCAGCGCTGTGACGGGAAGACAAAACGCCAGTTATTCCCCCTTGGTCCCCAAAGCCCAAAAGCAATTATGATGCGATGAAATATGGGAACACTTTAGTTGCTGCTGGTCATACTGGAAGTGTATTCGGTTTGTGGGTGTTGGGAGGATGACTTGAGAGCACAACTGATGGAGGAAGAATGCAATTTCTATTGGGTAATTTTTGTAACACGTAGGCCAAAACTTGTTCAGAATTTGGTTCAGTGAACAAGCTTTAGGATATCGTAGATGCTAAAATTATTACGGGGGAAAAAGCAGTAAAAAATGAGCAAACGAATAAAGGAACAAAAATATGAAAATAAGGGCTGTTGACATTAGTGCATGCATACATAAATTCCATTTTAGTCTCCTTCTCCTCCTCCTTACACTCTCTCTCCGCTCCTTTCTGGTGTATTTAATGTGAAATTGTATCGCTCTTCTTGGTCAATCTTATGCACATACTTTCTGGCATGTATACCAGCATTACGCACGTAGACGCGCACGCACAGCATACGTGTACGTTTGAATGTGTCAACAGATTCAAGATGATACAGGTCAGCTAGATGACGATACACGGAAAAACGTTATGGTACTCAGAAGAGACAGTACATCAAACGCTGTCTCAGTGCAAACTTTATTAGACAAAGAGCAGTGTAAGTAGATAACCTGTGGCTGGGTGTCCAAGGAAGGAAGTACAACCTCCGGTTGTCGACTACAAAATATTAACTAGTTAGGTGGCGCAGGAAATGGATGCATATGTAAACGACTCTGTGCAGACCAAGACTTGGTAAAGATTTGAAGTTTAGAGTTTGTTCAAGAGATACTCCTCGCACTCAGACAATTCCATAGGCGCTCCACCCAGATCTACCAGCAATTATCTAGTAGATTCCTTGACCTGCGCAAAATCCTACGCACTGGCAAGGTCTTGAAATGGGGAGGGTGGAAGCGAAAGGGATCTATGAAAATACTAAACTGATGCCACTAGAATGATTGCATTGTTAAAATGGACAGCGAACATGCCAGTTTTAATATGCGGGTAGGGACCAAGTTTGGGATACGACATCTCGAATCCACGGCTCTATCAAAACAAAGAAATAAAACAAAAAGAAAAAAAAACACGAGCTGCGAGCTGTAAAGGGAAAAGCTGTAGCCTGCCCAAAGTTGGACTCAATCCTGCGTTATAAGCATGACACTCTGGCAACTGCAGTAATTAGCAAGACTTCGTAAGGAAGGGTTAAGTTTGAATTTTGTCATTTTATAAACATTTACGTGTTTATTGAATATTTGACCGGAAGATCAACAACAAAATCTCTTCTACCGTGGGGATGCCGGGGGCTCTGTCAGAGTAAATATCCCCATCTTCTGGAAATTCTGTGTTAGATTTTTTTTTTCGGTCACTCTGTTTTTATACCTTGTTCCTTCTTTGCTTTGTCATTTCTTCCTATAATTTTCTGCCTTACTGGTCCATTCACCTGTGTGTGTTCGAGAAAGTCTAACGTACTTTCGCCGAGGATTTATAATTGGATACGTGAAGGCCTCTTTTCATATATTTATTGTGGTCCGAGTTACGTTTGTATTCAGGTATATTTTTTTATCCTCTGTGTGATGAACTGGATGGAGTGGTCAACTCCAGTGGCATCTCGTTAGATTATGTGCGTGAATACATTTATACTTGATTTTCTTTTCCATTTCTTCCATGTTGAAGTATTGTTTTGAAACGGTCATAGCCCTGATATGGCTCTACGCAATCGGCTGGGCTTTAAACAAAAATAACTTACAATAGACAACAAAACCCAAAAGTTTTTGTAGAGAAATCTACAAACCTACCTTCACTTTATCTGAGTACGAGGGCACTGCAGACAGGCACGTTCCTGAGGTGAGGCATACGGTAGATAATGAAAAGAAGAGCACGTGCACAAAGGTGATCCGCATAGCGCTGTCACACCTGCTGATCTGTATCCGTGCCAACAGGTGATATGAAGAGTATACCACCAGCACTGAAGATTGTGCGTGCAGGGTGGCAAGTACAACAGGTAGACACTGTAGTAGGAACGGTATGCTACCAGTAGTACTTGTTGCAGTAGCGTTCACACTGGAAGTAGCACCAGAATAAACGTGCCTTTATCAGTACGCTGCTTCATCAAAATTAAATTTTATGGAAAGCGATGGAGTTCGGTAAATTTGGTAGATCTCGGGTGACACATTACTCTAAGATAATTCCACTTCTCTCTCTCTCCTCCTCCTCTCTCTCTCTCTCTCTCGGGGGGGGGGGGGTGGGATGGAGGAAAGAATGTCTATTTTTGAACGACTCAGTAACAGTCAAAAATCAATGGAAGAACTTTTTTTTATCATTATCATGTGATGTTTGTGTACGTCGTAGTTAACGTATTGTGCAGCTGCCATTGTTTCTGATGTAACCGAGGATGGATTGAATAATAACTTAAAGATCTATATGGATATGACGGGTGTGTAGACCAATTTTCTAGTGTCAAGAATTAAGCCTGGTGAGGTAGCTGATATCATCAACCAACCGTTAGCCAGAAAAAGGTGTTTTGTGTGTTTACATTGGTTAGGAAGAGTTTGGAATATAAACTTATGACTCGTTCCAAAATCATTATGATCTGTAGTTTTTCCAAGTCTATCATGTCAACATACTCCCCCTGTAGTTAAGATAATACATACAACACGCTTTAGAAGCCAGCAGACGAGAGCATACTTTGTACGCTCTTACGTTTGGACGGTAATACAGTTTGATATTTTGGTGATGCTGTTAACACGGTGAAACCTGAACGTACAACAAGTCTGGATTTGTAGCAACTTGGAGAAGAACATTTTATTTCTAAGTGGGCAAAGGTTTGAGAGGAGGACTGGGTAGTGTGGTGGTATAACGCCTACCTTCATGTCTGACTTCAAGCTACTATTCTAACTCAATGGGAGATAAAGATTAAACCTGTAGGGTTCCTTTTAGTCCTGTTCAGAGGTGGAGTTTTCTGTGATTTTCCCTATATTCTTTATGAACTTGTGTAAATAGTTTTTCCTTTCTTTGTTATTTCATTCATTCACTTTGTTTTTGTCAAACCATGCTAAGATTTGAACAAGAACAACAGCAACAAACCCTCCCAAGATCTAATCCTTACCGGCTAAAACAGACACCACAGCACAACAAATCGACTCTGATATAACAGTTGAAAAAACAAGTCGACTGATTGAACAACACCAGAATACAAAAGAAACAGCAACTAACCATATATACTCTTTTATACGATCAGATTATATATATATAAAAAAAAAATAGTGGAGGAATAAACGGGTTATTCAATAGATTCCTACACAACTACTATATTGCTATATTCTTTTACAGAAATAAAGTTAGATGCATAAATAGGCCATTCAATAGATACCAGACCAATCACGATAGTGTCCCTAGTATACTCCTCCACACAAATACAATCAAACGCGTTATTTCATTTCTTCCCCAAAAAGTCGACAGTTTATTTTTTTTTGCAATTCTGTACTTTCTAATTCAATAGTTTTTGAAATTCACTCGTAATTTGAGCACCCCACGGTTTAGCAATTTTCTACACAGACGTCTACAACTCCACAATTTTTTTTCTACTGTCAGTTTCTTGTTGTTTTTTTTAACACCACATCGTAACACAACCCGTTACACTGTCAATTCATAGAATGTACTGCAGTCCATTGTTAACGTTTTTTTTGTTTTTTTGTTTTTATTGTTTCTCGCAAGTTTTTGATGTCGATTTGTGACATTCTTATTATGTACAGTTTCATTTTAGCTATTTTTTTTTTTTTTTTTTTTTTTTACAATTTATTGATTTTATGACGTGACATACATCGTCATTTTATCAATTCAGTTTGTATTTTAGTTAATGATTGACATTTTTGTTATTCGTTTTTCCATAAGTTTATGGTTTTACAATATGTGACATAACGAACTGTTGTGCCTTTTCAGTTTGTGTTTCAGTCTGCGACATACGGCTCCATTTTTTGTTGTTTAGTCTCACTCATAGTCTCAATCCTTTCGGTTTTTCCCGCCCTACAAACACATTCATCAACTCACCAGCACAGAAACACTCTTGATTTGCATCTTCATTTGACACTAGGACAATGCAGAAAGCATGGGTTCATCTGTCAAGTCGTCGTCCACTGCATAATCCAGGCAACGCTTGACAGACTACGTGGCTGGTTCTTTTCTGGCAGTCTCGTAAAATCTCGGAGTCGGGTAAATACGTACATGTACGATAAAGACTGCAAGGCCTTCCATCCTCGATTAGCTGTTGGACAACCATCCGGGGCTGCCAACAACGAAACCTCACGGTCTGACTTTCCCCTTCGGCCTCCAAGACAGGACCTGGAATAACGGAGCCACCCAAGCTTGTTGTTCAACCACACACAAGATAGCTTTCTGTCCTTTGACCAGTCAGTCTGGAGAGTTAAAGTTATAAGTCTCTAGAGCTGAACTTGGCTCAGCCGATACCCCACCTGACACATATGATACATGGGATTCACACGAAGCACGAACGGATGAACATGAATGCACACCTCTGCGAGGGTGCCTACACTCGCACTCGCGCGCACAAGCACGCATGTGCGCGCGCACACACACAACCACACAGCATACACACATAACGCACGCACACACACACACACACACACACACACACACACACACACGGCACACACACACACAACACACACACACACAACACACACACAACACCACAACAACACAACACACACAACACAAACAACAACCGCGCCGCGCAAACACACACACACACACACAACCAACGCACGCACGCGCGCGCGCGCACACACACACTCACACATTCACACAAAACAAAACACACACACACCACACACACACACCCCGCGCGCGCGCGCCGCAGAGTATGAACTGCACTTCCCACGTTCTATGTGTGACATACATTTGGATTTTAAACAACCACGCCAGCCACGACTTACCTCGGAAAAAAGAAAAGAAAAGAAAACATTTTAAATCAAAACTTACCCTGTGCGCCTTTGACACTTTTTAATATATTT
Source organism: Monoplex corrugatus (assembly GCA_030674185.1). Lineage (NCBI taxonomy): Eukaryota > Metazoa > Mollusca > Gastropoda > Littorinimorpha > Ranellidae > Monoplex > Monoplex corrugatus. The sequence continues at coordinate 77,653,859 of CM060315.1, forward strand.
ATGAAAGCCTGAGACCTTTTAAGCGAAAATTACATATATGTCAAGCAGAAAACTAAATGTATGCAAATATAAGAAATTTGAACACGATGAATAGTCAGTGGTTAATTTCAAATTGATGAACAAGCCGTACCAAATTTCATAATCCCGACAGTTAGACGAGCAAGCAGTAAATAATATAGAGCAATTCTTCTTGTTTTTTCTTTATTTTTTCTTTCTTAAATCTTGTTTCCTTACATTGTCTTTCGATCAGTACAGCATTAGTTAGTCTGACAATAAAACACCTGTTGAATTTTCTCTAATCATTTTTCTTTCTTTCTTTCTTTTTTGATGTGGTCTGCTCTCGAGGAAGCTTTTTCTTTGTTTCCTTTTCGCCTCTTTTTCTCATTTTCCTCCCTCTCTTTCTCTCATATTCATTTTTGTCTTATTTCTTTTCCCATCATTTTCTTTCTTTCCATTTCCTTTTTTCACTGTACCTCCTTACCTTAATTGTTTTTCTGTCGTTCTTTCTGTCCTGCCTCCCTTCATTCCTTCCTTCCTTCTTGCTTTTTCGTTCTTCTGTTTTTGTGGGGATGGAAAGGGCAACCTTGTAAACCGATGGAGGGTGATTCAGCAACAAATCACACAAGGAGGATAGCAACTTATTGAGTTTCTTCTCACGACCTCTCGTCGCTAGCAGACAAATCATTCTTCTGGCTTCACGACAGATCCCTTCCTCCCCCTTTTTTTCCCGCAGATACGACAGTTTTTGGCCCTCCGCAACGTAGAACACAACGAGACAATGAGAGCGAGAGCGAGAGAGAGAGAGAGGAAGAAAGAGAGAGACAGAGCGAGAGAGAGAGGGAGAGACGGGAGAGAGTGAGAGAGAGAAAGACAGAGAGAGAGAGAGAGCGAGAGAGAGAGAGAGAAAGAAAGAGCGAGAGAAAGAAGAGAGAGAGAGAGAGAAAACGGATATCCTTCCAAATGCAAGCACATCCTGCCAAATCTGTGATATTAGGACGCTGTCTGTGGGGGTTTTGGATGTGATGAGATGGATTTAAATGGCGAGGCGGTCCATTCATACCCAATGCCACATCACCCCGTGTGACACATTTCACATTCTGTTCTTATAATTTGATATTTTTTTGTCTTGTAATCCTTGTAAACGGAATACATGACAAGAGTGTCGTATCAGCTTTGCTGCTCTTTTTTTCTTCAAACTCTTGACGGATATCTGATTAAAAAAAAAAATGCACGAGAGTAAATACGCCAAGAACAACATGCTTTAAAACGAATCAGACGACATGAGAAGAAAAGAAGAAAGGAAAAAGAAAAACAGCGAGAAAGAGAGAAAAGAACGGAAGAAAAGGTAGATGGATGGATGGACAAAGACGGGAGCATACAAAGGAAAAGCTCAAGCGTAAGCAGAGTTTAATTACTGAGGTGTTGAAACTGCTGGACATTTTAAATGTTCAATCCCGTCGACATCTGTCATATCAAAAGACTGTATTTCATTTTCTTTCTCTATAAATAATTTTGCTTTGTCTTTAGTAAATGAAGAGGCAGTAACGAGGGTCGTTTTTTCCCCCATCATATAAGTAGTTCTAATTACAGGTGAAAAAACAATTATGAAGAGTAATGTATGATCCATAAAGTAGGTAGAATCTCAGTATCTGGCCAGGTCGCAGAGTACATGCGCAGGTTTATGACATTTGCCATTGTTTGTTTTCTATCTCCATCACGTGGCATGTGTTGTGCAGAGCAGTAGAGTATCAACCTCACTCTGACTCTCAACTGACAGGAATTGATTGAATACACCTTCTAAAATAACATAAAACATTTATTAGATGTCTTCATTCAATTCCTTTAAACCTTAAGTTCAGAAAGAGTGATTTCTGACATTATTCGTATCCAAGCAGTACCCCCACATATCCCGATTAGAGTCAAGTGAACTACAACAGAAGAAAGGAAAGAAAAAAAACAAAAAAAAAAACCAAAAAAGAAAATAATACCGGGTGGGAAATGAGGACAGCCTTTAGGAATCTTATATAAGTCAATTTTACCACATATTGGAGTTATTTCAAGATGGATTCACTGCGCTCGGACAGCTCCATATGCGCTTCACCCAATCCGCCAAGATTTATCTGACAGATTTCCTGAGCCTGCAGAAAACCTTATGCGCTGGCAAGGTCATGAAACGGGGAAAGGGGAGAAGGGACCTACAAAACACTAAGCTGACGCCACCAGAACGATGGAAACGTTAAGATGGGCAGCGAACAGGCCAGTTTTTAATGCTGCGGGCTGGGATTGAACTCAAGATATCAGATCTTGAATCCATGGCTCTACCAACTAGCCCGCAAAACGATAACCAAACTTTCTTTCCACGGGAGCAAACAACCGTTGATCGTAACCAGTCTACAACACACATGCACCATCCCTTACAGCTATCGAGTCGGTGCGTCCTCCCTTTGCATGCATACTGTGTCATGTTCCCCTTGTCAATGCCTAAATCCTTTGACTGGACTTCCAGGTTTATAGACGCTTATTTTTTCTCCTCAATTCATTGCCCCTTTAGTAAAAGAGACTTGGTTCAAGCTGAACTGTGGCGACATTGTCGACTCTTTCTCTCTGTCTCCATCTTCGCTTTCTTTTCAGAGCTTTTTGTCACACTTTCCCTCGCTGTCATTCTTCTTTCATTTATCCTGACTTACTCCATGTTTTCTCCTTTGTAGCTCACTATGTGTGTGTGTGTGTGTGTGTGTGTGTGTGTGTGTGTGTGTGTGTGTGTGTGTGTGTGTGTGTGTGTGTGTGTGTGTACGTGCGTGCCTGCGCGCGCGACTGTGTCTCTCTCTCTGTCTGCGTATACGACAGCAAGAACAATGTTTAAACTGTTTGTGAATCGTTTTTCAAATCAAAAGCCGACAAACGATGACTTTTAACATTATTCTGATCTACATTCACGATCATATCGACATTCAGTACAAACAGTTGGCCGACTGGGTACGACCACCACAAACAAAACAAATGTTACATTCTTTTCCCACATTGACGTCGAAGCAAAACAGCAATGTTATACAATTTTGAAATATACTTCTTAAGAAGATTGGAGCAACCAAAATGAAAAAAAAAAAAGCTTTCCCATTCGTCCATACCTAAAGGTTACCTTTCTGACTGCCTTTGAAAATAAAAAGGAGGCTATGTGTTGTTATATCTAGATCACTGTTTTTTTTCGTTGACTCTTACTGTCAGAAAGAGAAAGCAGCTCTACGAGTCTTGAAGGTCCGTGTTCTTTAGTAAGCTGCTTCCTTCGGCATTTAAACATTATAAGTACTGGGACTTAGATATCAGACAAACATTTTACAGCTCTTTCAATGGTGACCTTTTTCTGCAATGTTCTGCAGAGACATTGTCCCCCACTTTTTTTGCAGGGTATGACAATTCGTTATAACTTGGTTTTAGTCGGTCTCTTCAGTTCGTGTATTCTGCCAATGTATTTGTTTTTTTATTGGGTTTTTTTGTTTGTTTTTTTGTGTGTTTTTTTTATCATTAGAAATCGATTTATGTGAAAAGTATAACTGTTTCTTTAACTTGGATGAAGAAAGGAAAAGGACATTTTTGTATGGCCTGGCCGTCTCTTCTTTTGCTCCCGTCTCGCCCACGTTGGCAGCTCAATTTCCTGGGTGAGTGCAGTCTTCCTCACCTCAGGAAACTCTCCATAGCATATTGTTCAATTAAGTCCACAGGACATAACGTGGATGCTTGGAGTCTGCTGTGTTTGTTTGTTTGTATTTTGTTTGTTTGTTTGTTTGTTCAGCAGAAAATTTAAATGTTGTTGGACATATCCGCAGTCTTCTTAACCTTTTCACTCCCGCACCCTATCCACCAGCTGCAAGAACTTAACGCTTTGACTCCTTCCCCTTATCCACCAGCTTCCTGGTGGATAAGGTGAGGGAGTCCAAGAGTTAAGTTTCTGCTGTGCAAGCACGTTTGACAATGCAGGATGATCGTGGATAGGGTGCAGGAGTCGGAAGGGTTAATCTTGTAGCCTAATTCCATCAATTATTTTTTATCAAAACCCAGTATAATGAGAGTAGGATTGGGATCAGGGGTGGACAGATGGACACACAAACAGGGAACAAAATACGTATTGGACAGAAAGACTTGTAGAAAGATAGAGGGTAACATTTACACAACATCACCCAGATTACCTGTCTCGCTGCATTGTCTCATTGTGAAAGTTATTTCGTGTAGGGGGGGGGGGGGGGCGGGGCGGGCATATAACTAAACAAAACGGGCCAAAATTCCGAGAGAGCATGTTACTGCCTGGATGTTGGTATCAAGTCCTCTAGAATCAACACCAACATGATTATGTAAACTAACAAACATGGAAAATGGTCCTGACACTACTTCTGACTCTGAACTGTGTAGATCCTGTGTATCCGACACCCAGCTCAACGTGAGTGCAACATACAAGAGATCAGCACAGTGTTCCTGGTGATAGAAATAGTCTGAGCACGTGCATTACGACCGTAGACCCGACAGTAATAGACTGGACCATTCCAGACTTCAGCATGTAGGGACTTGAAGGGAATGTTCGAG
>CM060315.1:77660933-77680933 GCA_030674185.1 Monoplex corrugatus
TTGATACTCCCCCTCTCCTATGTATCATTTTATTTGTGTTGATACTCCCCTTCTCCTATGTATCATTTTACTTGTGTTGATACTCCCCTTCTCCTATGTATCATTTTACTTGTGTTGATACTCCCCCTCTCCTATGTATCATTTTACTTGTGTTGATACTCCCCTTCTCCTATGTATCATTTTACTTGTGTTGATATTCCCCTTCTCCTATGTATCATTTTACTTGTGTTGATACTCCCCCTCTCCTATGTATCATTTTACGTTGTGTTGATACTCCCCTTCTCCTATTTATTATTTTACTTGTGTTGATACTCCCCTTTTTCCTATTTATTATTTTACTTGTGTTGATTCTCCCCTTCTCCTATTTATTATTTTACTTGTGTTGATTCTCCCCTTCTCCTATTTATTATTTTACTTGTGTTGATTCTCCCCTTCTCCTATTTATTATTTTACTTGTGTTGATTCTCCCCTTCTCCTATTTATTATTTTACTTGTGTTGATCTCTCCCCTTCTCCTATTTATTATTTTACTTGTGTTGATTCTCCCCTTCTCCTATTTATTTTACTTGTGTTGATACTCCCCTTCTCCTATATATCATTTTACTTGTGTTGATACTCCCCTTCTCCTATATATCATTTTACTTGTGTTGATACTCCCCTTCTCCTATTTATTATTTTACTTGTGTTGATTCTCCCCTTCTATTTATTTTACGTGTGTTCATACTCCCCTTCTCCTATTTATGTTACGTGTGTTTGATACTCCCCTTCTCCTATTCATTTTACTTGTGTTGATACTCTCCTTCTATATATTTTACTTGTGTTGATACTCCCCTTCTCCTATTTATTTTACTTGTATTGATACTCCCCTTCTCCTATTTATTTACGTGTGTTGATACTCCCCTTCTATTTATTTTACTTGTGTTGATACTCCTATTTATTTTACTTGTGTTGATACTCCCCTTCTATTTATTTTACGTGTGTTGATACTCCCCTTCTCCTGTTTATGTTACGTGTGTTGATACTCCCCTTCTCCTATTTTATATTACTGGGTTGATACTCCCCTCTCCTATTTTATACTTCTATATTACTTGTGTTGATACTCCCCTTCCTATTTATTTTACTTGTGTTGATACTCCCTCTCCTATTTATTTTACTTGTGTTGATCTCCCCCTCTCCTATTTATTTTACTTGTGTTGATACTCCCCTCTCCTATTCATTTTACTTGTGTTGATACTCCCCTCTCCTATTATTTTACTTGTGTTGATACTCCCCCTCTCCTATTTATTTTACTTGTGTTGATACTCCCCTCTCCTATTATTTTACTTGTGTTGATACTCCCCCTCCCTATTTATTTTACTTGTGTTGATACTCCCCTCTCCTATTTATTTTACGTGTGTTGATACTCCCCCTCTCCTATTCATTTTACTTGTGTTGATACTCCCTCTCTATTTATTTTACTTGTGTTGATACTCCCCTTCTCCTATTTATTTTACTTGTGTTGATACTCCCCTTCTCCTATTTATTTTACTTGTGTTGATACTCCCCTTCTCCTATATTTTACGTGTGTGATACTCCCCTTCTCCTATTCATTTTACTTGTGTTGATACTCCCCCTCTCCTATTATTTTACTTGTGTTGATACTCCCCTTCTCCTATTTATTTTACTTGTGTTGATACTCCCCTTCTCCTATTTATTTTACTTGTGTTGATACTCCCCTTCTATTTATTTTACTTGTTTGATACTCCCCTTCTTCTAGCTATTTTACTTGTGTTGATACTCCCCTTCTCCTATTTATTTTACTTGTGTTGATACTCCCCTTCTCCTAGCTATTTTACTTGTGTTGATACTCCCCTTCTCCTAGCTATTTTACTTGTGTTTGATACTCCCCTTCTCCTACTATTTTACTTGTGTTGATACTCCCCTTCTCCAGCTATTTTACTTGTGTGATTACTCCCTTCCCTATCATTTTACTTGTGTTGATACTCCCCTCTCCTATTATTTTACTTGTGTTGATACTCCCTTCTCTAGCTATTTTACGTGTGTCGATACTCCCCTTCTCCTATTCATTTTACTTGTGTTGATACTCCCCTTCTCCTCATCATCAGCCGCCATCCTCCTAAGCCCTCCCCTTCCCCCCCTCCTTTCTGTGTATCTCTGTCTCTGTCTGTCTTCTATCTGACTGACTGTCTGTCTGTCTGTCTGTCTCCTCTCTCTCTCTCTCTCTCTCTCTCCTTCCTCTCTCTCTCTCATTCTCTCTCTCTTGATATTTTTCTTTGTTTTTTTTATGTGCTATAAAGAGTTTTAGATAAATAACGTAAAACTGAGCCTTCAGTAGGTGCACCGCTCAGAATGTGTGTGTGGGTTGCGTGTGTGTGTAGTGTGTAAAGAGAGAGAGAGAGAGAGAGTGTGTGTGTGTGTGTGTGTGTGTGTGTGTGTGTGTGTGTGTGTGTGTGTGTGTGTGCAGTGTTTCGATCCTGTTTTGTACTTGTTTTACACAGACATACAATCTCTCTCTCTGCTCTGTCTCTGTCTCTCTCTCTCTGTCTTCTGTCTCTCTCCTCTTTCTCCTCTCATCTCTTCCTCTTCTCTCTCCTCCTCTCTCTCCCTTCCTCCCTCTCGCCTTCCTCCCTCCCCATCTTTCTCTCTCATACACACACATATACATACACATGTTTCCTCTCTCTCTTCTCTCACGCGCGCGCACACAAACACACACACACTCACTCACTCACTCACTCACTCACTCACTCACTCACCCACCCACTCACTCACTCACTCACTCACTCACTCACTCACCCACTCACTCACTCACTCACACACGCGCGCGCACACACACACACACACACACACACACACACACACACACACACACACACACACACACAACACACACACTTATAGTGAAAAGACGTTAAATCAAGCAACGAACGAACGCGCGCGCGCGTGCGTGCACATTCGTTGAGCTGTACACACTAATGAAGGCCCTGCTCCGTATTATCAAATTATCAGAGGATAAATCTTGACAATTCATAACAGCCGAGGACAATTGCACTACGGGGACAAGCCTTGTTTTTGCGTTCGTTATTATTGTTCATCTTTTGCAAATGAACATAACAAGGACGTGACACGAAAAGAAATGAGATTTCCCCTCGTGGGATTGGTTGGGGAGGGGGTGGGGGGTGAAAAGAAGAGAGGAACCCTTTGCTGTACGAGGAATATAAAGGCTTTTTTGTGTGTCTTGGGGGTTGTTTTGTTGTTGTTGTTGTTTTTCTTTTGTTTGTCACTGCTCTATTTTTTAAGGTCCGTTTTCATTTATTCCTTTGTTTTGTTTTTGCTTTTTTACGTCCTGTTTTCCTTCCGTACTTCTTCGTACAGTTGTTTGTTCTTTCTGTCTCTCTGTCTTTTTTTTTTTTTTTTCCTTCGTGTGCTTCTTTTGTCTCTTGCTGTTGCTTACTTTGATTAGTTCATCGATTCTTGCCTTTCATTCGTTGATTCTTTCATCCATTGCATCTTTCGTTCCTTCCTTCTGTCTTTTTTTTCTTCTTTCGTTCATATGTTGTTTCATTCGCTGTGTGTGACAACGTTTCCTCACTCCTCCCCTCCTCCCTCCTCCCAACCCCACACTTTGTTTGGTTGCTGCAACGTTTATTTCCTCGCGTTCTTCATATACAACTTTCCCTCCTTCCCACCCCTTCCCCCCTCCCCACGCACATACGTACGTACGTACATACATACATACATACATACATACATACATACATACATACATACATACATACATATATGTCTCGTCATCATCATGTGTCCTGCTGCATGGCGTTGTCGATCATAGCCCTCCATATGCATCTATCCCTTGTCGCCGCAAGTACATCTTCCACCCTCTCTGTTCTCAGCCACCCTGCAGGTCCGTCCAATATTAATGATAATCGGTAATGATATGTATCAGCTGCTGCTGTTTTTTTTCTCTGTGTGTTTTAAGTAACTCACTATTGCAATACTATACGGATATTTGCTATTCCTGTCTCATAGAAAAACACACTGCTGTGCCTATAGCCACTCCGCCAGGAAGCGGACCTAGGCTACGTGTTTTTTTGTTGGTTTCTTTTTTATAACTGCACAATGTTCCCAAGGATTTCAAAAAGCCTTTTCTCGTTTTGGAGTAAGCTATCAACAATTGGCATAGGTCCAAGCAGGTTATCTAACGTTACAAGACACCTATCAGACAAACGAAGCCGTTAATTCATTGATTCAATAAACCAAATCTAACTTTGATAAAATAATCTCTTGAACATAATCTGTTTCTACGGCAGATAACAGTTCTTTAACAGGCAGAAGGGAAGAGAAAGAGGAGGAGGAGAAGGGGGAGAGAGAGAGACAGAGACAGACATACACACACACATACACATACATACACACACACACACACACACACACACACACACACACACACCACACACACACACACACACACACACAGAAAGAGAGAGAGAAAGAGAGAGAGGGAGGGAGGGAGAGAGAGAGAGAGAGAGAGAGAGAGAGAGCTGAATCGTTTTTCGCATATGAAATCATGTTACCATGAATCAGCAAGCCATAAAATTGTGAATTTGATTCGCATAACGTATCAACTTGTTTTCTGTGTGTTTGTGTGTATGTATATGTATATGTGTGTATATATACAATATATATATATATATATATATATATATATGTGTGTGTGTGTGTGTTGTGTGTGTGTGTGTGTGTGTGTCTGTGTCTGTGTGTCTGTCTGTGTCTGTCTGTGTCTGTGTGTGTGTTTGTATTAAAGCGGACATTAACGTTAAATTAAGGGCCACATAGTTTCTTTGTTTCCTTCTTGTAATATTCGTGAATGGGTCGGTTAGAAGTTAAGTAACCGTTTCTGAATTCTAGTGACCCCAAAATATGATAATCGGTAATGATATGTATCAGCTGCTGCTGTTTTTTTTTCTCTGTGTGTTTTAAGTAACGGATATTGGATAGACATAAATTTTCAACGTAACGGTGGAGAGTTTTAAAATTCGAATATGTGGGCGTGTTGAGTCTATGTAATTGGGGGCAGGAGTGGGGGGGGGGGGTGGACGGAAAGGAGGTCGGGATAGATCTTCGCCGCAATCAGGCCTTTTGATCATCTGGACAGAGCTTCTAGAAAATGAGAGTAAACGTTTAAGTGAGCGTGGCTATTTCAAAGACTCAGTTATGCAAAACGTGTCTGTTGTTATTGTTATTGTTGTTTAAAGCACAGAATTTCCAGAAGGTGAGGATACTGTTTATACTGAAAGAGCCCTGACATCCCGGGGGGGGGGGGGGGAGGTGTCTAATGGCATCGTGGTAAAGAAGAGATTATTAGAAGGGCGTGGTCATTTGCCATTTTTAAATTGGTTTTTATCGATTATTGAGAATTGTCATAAAAACTGTATTGGTTTCAAACTGATAGTCTCATGAGTTTCCATATTCATGAACATAAAATACTGTGCCAATGCGTGTGTACGTATGTGTGAGGCTATGGAAGGGGCGGAGCGAATGTATGTACGTGTTTTTGTGTGTGTGTGTGTGTGTGTTCGCGTGCAAGTGCGTCTGTCTGTGCATGTATGCTTGCTCGCGGGATTAATCATCCTAAACAGTTCTCTAATGCCTGAGGCTGTTTTGAATTTTAGTAGCCAGTAGGAAACCAGAAGAGAGAGAGAAAGAGAGAGAAGAGAGAGGGAGAGAGAGTGCTCGCACGAGCGGGGGCAAGTAAGCGGCCGTGTGTATGTGTCTGTGTGTGTGTGTGTGTGTGGCGCGCGTGTGTGCGTGTGTGTGTTTGTCTGTGCGTATGTGTGTCTGTGTGTTGTTTGTCTCTATATTTGAAGAGAGGAGTCGGGGTGAAGGGAGGGGGGATGCAGCTAAGCACAGTGCTGAGCTGGCACTGGGAGAGTCTTGAATCCGGGGAGCTGTAGAAAGGATTTGGGTCCACGCCACAAATAGAATGCAGGACGCTGGCCGATGTCACATTGTTTTGCTAGACCTTCACGAGTCTCTGTACTGACAGCACACCCTCTGCATCCACTGACTGGACCTGTTGGAAGTGGTGGTCGTTCATTCTCTTCTTCATGATGATGATGATGATGGTGGTGGTAGTGGTGTGGTGATGATGATGATGATGGTATCATGATACTGAAAGAGCCCTGACATCCCGGGGGGGGGGGGGGAGGTGTCTAATGGCATCGTGGTAAAGAAGAGATTATTAGAAGGGCGTGGTCATTTTGCCATCATCATTGTCATAGTCATTGTCATTATCATCATCGTCGTCCTATCATCATCAGCAGCAGCCTCATCTTACAATCGAAACTACACGATAAGCTTCGTGTCTATATTTTCACATTGATGACGGTGTCACTGGACATGGACATACACATGAAATAATTTTGCATGTTATTTCATACAAGGCAGAGACGTGCTTTCAAAACACATTTACGTTATTATTATTGTTATGTATTTCTCGTTCTAATTGTTGATGCTTTTGTGTTTGTTGAATCTTTTATTTTCTGATTTGTTTGTTATGGTGCATTGTGTAATTGTGTATGGGCTTGATTGTTGACTCTTTTAATGATGTGTAAAAATGATCAGGGAGTGAGTATGTTTTGGTTTCTTTTTGTTTGTTTGTTTGTTTGTTTATTTGTTTGTTTGTTTGTTTGTTTAACTTTGTTTTGTGAACGTACCTTAAGCTTTGCTTGTCTTCACTCTGTACATACTATCGTCACATTTTCATTGAGTAAAACTTCCATAAACCAATCGGAGACAGTGCACCGATTTTCAGGATTACGACACTAGCCTGTAGTTTCTTAAAATAGGGTGATGTCGTTGATGATCATAGCAAAAATAGCCAGATTCACGAGTAGTGAGAGTGGATCCTCATCAATTCGATAAACAACACGATAACGTGGGACTTTTGTGTCTGTTTTTGTCGCCTGTCTGTGTGTTTGGTTAGCTCTCTCTCTCTCTCTCTCTCTCTCTCTCTCTCTCTCCTCTCTTTTCCTCTCTCTCTCTCTCCTCTCTCTCTCTCTCTCTCTCTCTCCTCCTTTCTTTCTTTCTATCTATGTCTTTCTCAGTCAGTGTTAAAATGGCAGTGAGGAGTAAGTACATTTTATTTTTGAGTTATGCAGAGATTCTGTTTGAATTTGACATGTTCGCGCTATATTCAGACCAACTAGACATGACATACGGTCTTCTTTTCATCAAAATATGGAAGTTAGACCATAAATAGCCAAAGCCTTGAAAGACGGGAAACCCAAACTCGAATATGAATAAACAAACTGTTTTCTTTGTGTTTAATTGAACAGATTGTTAAAAACTGCAACAGTGTCTTTGAACAACGTAAAAGTTTAGTGGTTTGGGTTAGAACATTATATCACATTTAAACATATTTTACAGATCCGTCGAAGGAGTATACAGTGTTGCCTCTGTGTATTTGTATATGTAAATTTATGTGCATGCACATGCATATATAAATGTCTTAAGTGTTGCCATTACGGGTTTATTTTAGTTGAATTAGAGTATGAATTTTGATAGGCAGATATGGTCTGACCCGTGCTGAATCCCGTTGTTGTGCGACGGTTTAGTTATACATTAGCGTACATTTCCACCTGATTTTGTGAGTTTCTCTCTCTCTTTGTGTGTGTTGAAACCCCCTTCTCCTATTTATTATTTTGCTTGTGTCGATTCTCCCCTTCTCCTATTTATTTTACGTGTGTTGATACTCCCCTTCTCCTATTTATTTTACGTGTGTTGATACTCCCCTTCTCCTGTTTATTATTTTGCTTGTGTTGATTCTCCCCTTCTCCTATTTATATTACGTGTGTTGATACTCCCCTTCTCCTATTTATATTACGTGTGTTGATACTCCCCTTCTCCTGTTTATATTACGTGTGTTGATACTCCCCTTCTCCTATTTATATCACGTGTGTTGATACTCCCCTTCTACTATTTATGTTACATGTGTTGATACTCCCCTTCTCCTGTTTATATTACGTGTGTTGATACTCCCCTTCTCCTATTTATTTTACTTGTGTTGATACTCCCCTTCTCCTATTTATATTACGTGTGTTGATACTCTCCTTCTCCTATTTATATTACTTTGTTGATACTCCCCTTCTCCTATTCATTTTACTTGTGTTGATACTCCCCTTCTCCTATTCATTTTACTTGAGTTGATATTCCTTCTCCTATTTATTTTACGTGTGTTGATACTCCCCTTCTCCTATTTATATTACGTGTGTTGATACTCCCCTTCTCCTATTTATATTACGTGTGTTGATACTCCCCTTCTCCTATTCATTTTACTTGTGTTGATACTCCCCTTCTATTCATTTTACTTGTGTTGATACTCCTCCTATTTATTTTACTTCTGTTGATACCCCCCTCTCCTATTCATTTTACTTGTGTTGATACTCCCCCTCTCCTATTCATTTTACTTGTGTTGATACTCCTCCTCTCCTATTTATTTTACTTGTGTTGATACTCCCCTTCTCCTATTCATTTTACTTGTGTTGATACTCCCCTTCTTTTTATTTTACTTGTGTTGATACTACCCCTTCTCCTATTTATTTTATTTGTGTTGATACTCTCCCTCTCACTATTTATTTTACTTGTGTTAATACTCCCCTTCTCCTAGCTGTTTTACGTGTGTCGATACTCCCCTTCTCCTATTCATTTTACTTGTGTTGATACTCCCCCTCTCCTATTCATTTTACGTGTGTTGATATTCCCCTTCTATTTATTTTACTTGTGTTGATACTCCCCTTCTCCTATTTATTTTACTTGTGTTGATACTCCCCTTCTCCTATTCATTTTACTTGTGTTGATACTCCCCTTCTCCTTCTCATCAGCCGCCATCCTCCTAAGCCCTCCCCTTCCCCCCCCCCCTTTCTGTGTATCTCTGTCTCTGTCTTCTATCTGACTGACTGTCTGTCTGTCTCTCTCTCTCTCTCTCTCTCTCTCTCTCTCTCTCTCTCTCTTCCTCTCTCTCTCATTCTCTCTCTCTTGATATTTTTCGTCGTTTTTTTTATGTGCTATAAAGAGTTTTAGATAAATAATGTAAAACTGAGCCTTCAGTAGGTGCACCGCTCAGAATGTGTGTGTGGGTGTATGTGTGTGTGTGTAGTGTGTAGAGAGAGAGAGAGAGAGAGAGAGAGAGTGTGTGTGTGTGTGTGAGTGTGTGTGTGTGTGTGTGTGCGCGCGAAAGTACGCGCGTGCGTTCTTCGTTGTTTTGCAGTGTTTCGATCCTGTTTTGTACTTGTTTTACACAGACATACAATCTCTCTCTCTCTCTCTTCTCTCTCTCTCTCTCTCTCTCTCTCTCTTCTCTCTCTCTCTTTCCTTCCTCCCTCCCTCTCTCCCCTTCCTCCCTCTCACCTTCCTCCCTCCCCATCTTTCTCTCTCATACACACACATATACATACACATGTTTCTCTCTCTCTCACGCGCGCGCGCGCGCGCACAAACACACACACACACACACACTCACTCACTCACTCACCCACCCACCCACCCACTCACTCACTCACTCATCCACTCACTCACTCACTCACTCACACACGCGCGCACACACACACACACACACACACACACACACACACACACACACACAACACACACGCGCGCGCACACGCACACTTATAGTGAAAAGACGTTAAATCAAGCAACGAACGAACGCGCGCGCGCGCGCGTGCGTGCACATTCGTTGAGCTGTACACACTAATGAAGGCCCTGCTCAGTATTATCAAATTATCAGAGGATAAATCTTGACAATTCATAACAGCCGAGGACAATTGCACTACGGGGACAAGCCTTGTTTTTGCGTTCGTTATTATTGTTCATCTTTTGCAAATGAACATAACAAGGACGTGACACGAAAAGAAATGAGATTTCCCCTCGTGGGATTGGTTGGGGAGGGGGTGGGGGGTGAAAAGAAGAGAGGAACCCTTTGCTGTACGAGGAATATAAAGGCTTTTTTGTGTGTCTTGGGGGTTGTTTTGTTGTTGTTGTTTTTCTTTTGTTTGTCACTACTCTATTTCTTAAGGTCCGTTTTCATTTATTCCTTTGTTTTGTTTTTTCTTGCTTTTTTACGTCCTGTTTTCCTTCCGTACTTCTTCGTACAGTTGTTTGTTCTTTCTGTCTCTCTGTCTTTTTTTTTTTCCTTCGTGTGCTTCTTTTGTCTCTTGCTGTTGCTTACTTTGATTAGTTCATCGATTCTTGCCTTTCATTCGTTGATTCTTTCATCCATTGCATCTTTCGTTCCTTCAGTCTGTCTTTTTTTCCTCGTTCATATGTTGTTTCATTCGGTGTGTGTGACAACGTTTCCGTATTCCTCCCCCTCCCCCCCCCCCCACACACTTTGTTTGGTTGCTGCAACGTTTATTTCCTCGCGTTCTTCATATACAACTTTCCCTCCTTCCCACCCCTTCCCCCCTCCCCACGCACATACGTACGTACGTACATACATACATACATACATACATACATACGTACATACGTACGTACATACATACATATATGTCTCATCATCATCATGTGCCCTGCTGCATGGCGTTGTCGATCATGGCCCTCCATATGCATCTATCCTTTGTCGCTGCAAGCACACCTTCCACCCTCTCTGTTCTCAGCCACCCTGCAAGTCCGTCCAATATTTTATCCGTGGGTCTACCGTAACTCACTATTGCAAATACTATACGGATATTTGCTATTCCTGTCTCATAGAAAAACGCACTGCTGTGCCTATAGCTACTCTGCCAGGAAGCAGACCTAGGCTACCTTTTTTCTTATTTTTTTTATAACTTCACAATGTTCCCAAGGATTTCAAAAAGCTTTTTCTCGTTTTGGAGTAAGCTATCAACAGTTGGCATAGGTCCAAGCAGGTTATCTAACGTTACAAGACACCTATCAGACACACGAAGCCGTTAATTCATTAATTCAATAAACCAAATCTAACTTTGATAAAATAATCTCTTGAACATAATCTGTTTCTACGGCAGATAACAGTTCTTTAACAGGCAGAAGAGAAGAGGAAGAGGAGGAGGAAGAGGAGGAGGAAGAGAAGGGAAGAGAGAGAGAGGGAGAGAGAGACAGAGACAGACATACAGAGAGAGAGAGAGAGAGAAAGAGGGAAGGAGAGAGAGAGAGAGAGAGAGAGAGAGAGAGCTGAATCGTTTGTCGCATATGAAATCATGTTACCATGAATCAGCAAGCCATAAAATTGTAAATTTGATTCGTATAACGTATCAACTTGTTTTATTGTGTGTTTGTGTATGTGTATATATATATATATATATATATATATATATATATATATATGTGTGTGTGTGTGTGTGTGTCTGTGTGTGTGTTTGTATTAAAGCGGACATTAAAGTTAAATTAAGGGCCACATAGTTTCCTTGTTTCCTTCTTGTAATATTCGTGAATGGGTCAGTTTAGAAGTTAAGTAACCGTTTCTGAATTCTAGTGATCCCAAAATATGACAATCGGTAATATGTATCAGCTGCTGGTGGTTTTATTGTTGTTGTTGTTGTATTTTTTTCTGTGTGTTTTAAGTAACGGATATTGGATAGACATAAATTTTCAACGTAACGGTGGAGAGTTTTAAAATTCGAATATGTGGGCGTGTTGAGTCTAGGGGCGGCAGAAAGGAGGTCGGGATAGATCCTGACCGCAATCAGGCTTTTTGATCATCTGGACAGAGCTTCTAGAAAATGAGAGTAAACGTTTAAGTGAGCGTGGCTATTTCAAAGACTCAGTTATGCAAAACGTGTCTGTTATTGTTATTGTTATTGTTGTTTAAAGCACAGAATTTCCAGAAGGTGAGGATACTATTTATACTGAAAGAGCCCCTGACATCCCCACGGGGGGGGGGGGGGGGAGGGATGTGTCTAATGGCATCATGGTAAAGAAGAGATTGTTAGAAGGGCATGGTCATCTTGCGTTTTTTAAATTGGGTTTTTATCGATTATTGAGAATTGTCATAAAAACTGTATTGGTTTCAAACTGTTAGTCTCATGAGTTTTCCATATTCATGAACATAAAATACTGTGCCAAATGCGTGTGTACGTATGTGTGAGGCTATGGAAGGGGCGGGAACGAATGTATGACGTGTTTTTGTGTGTGATAGCGTGTGTGTGTGTGTGTGTGGTGTGTGTGTGTGTGTGTGTTCGCGTGCAAGTGTGTCTGTCTGTGCATGTGCGCTTGCTCGCGGGATTATTCATCCTAAACAGTTCTCTAATGCCTGAAGCTGTTTAGTAGCCAGTAGGAAACCAGAAGAGAGAGAGAGAGAGAGAGAGAGAGAGAGTGTGCGCTCGTGCGAGCGGGGGCAAGTAAGCGGCCTTGTGTGTTTGTGTGTGTGGTGTGTGTGTTTGTGTGTGTGTGTTTGTCTGTGTGTGTCTGTGTGTCTGTGTCTGTATGTGCGTGTGTGTGTTTGTGTGCTGTGCGTATGTGTGTCTGTGTGTTGTTTGTCTCTATATTTGAAGAGAGGAGTCGGGGTGAGGGGAGGGGGGATGCAGCTAAGCATAGTGCTGAGCTGGCACTGGGAGAGTCTTGAACCCGGGGAGCTGTAGAAAGGATTTGGGTCCACGCCACAAATAGAATGCAGGACGCTGGCCGATGTCACATTGTCTTGCTAGACCTTCACGAGTCTCTGTACTGACAGCACACCCTCTGCATCCACTGACTGGACCTGTTGGAAGTGGTGGTCGTTCTTTCTCTTCTTCATGATGATGATGATGATGATGATGATGATGGTGGTGGTGATGGTGATGGTGATGATGATAATGGTATCATGATACCATCATCATCATCGTTATTGTCATAGTCATTGTCATTGTCATTATCATCATCATCGTCCTATCATCATCAGCAGCAGCCTCATCTTACAATCGAAACTACACGATAAGCTTCGTGTCTATATTTTCACATTGATGACGGTGTCACTGGACATGGACATGCACATGAATTAATTTTGCATGTTATTTCATACAAGGCAGAGACAGTGCTTTCAAAACACATTTAGGTTATTTTTTATGTATTTCTCATTCTAATTGTTGATGCTTTTGTGTTTGTTGAATCTTTTATTTTCTGATTTGTTTGTTATGGTGCATTGTGTAATTGTGTATGGGCTTGATTGTTGACTCTTTTAATGATGTGTAAAAATGATCAGGGAGTGAGTATGTTTTGGTTTCTTTTTGTTTTGTTTGTTTGTTTTGTTTGTTTGTTTGTTTAACTTTGTTTTGTGAACGTACTTTAGTAAGCTTTGCTTGTCTTCACTCTGTACATACTATCGTCACATTTTCATTGAGTAAAACTTCCATAAACCAATCAGACAGTGCACCGATTTTCAGGATTACGACACTAGCCTGCAGTTTCTTAAAATAGGGTGATGTCGTTGATGATCGTAGCAAAAATAGCCAGATTCACGGTAGTGAGAGTGGATCCTCATCAATTCGATAAACAACACGATAACGTGGGACTTTTGTGTCTGTTTTTGTCGCCTGTCTGTGTGTTTGGTTAGCTCTCTCTCTCTCTCTCTCTCTCTCTCTCTCTCTCTCTCTCTCTCTCTCTCTCTCTTCCTCTTCTTTCTTTCTTTCTATCTATGTCTTTCTCAGTCAGTTTCAAAATGGCAGTGAGGAGTAAGTACATTATATTTTTGAGTTATGCAGAGATTCTGTTTGAATTTGACATGTTCGCGCTATATTCAGACCAACTAGACATGATATACGGTCTTCTTTTCATCAAAATATGGAAGTCAGACCATAAATAGCCAAAGCCTTGAAAGACGGGAAACCCAAACTCGAATATGAATAAATAAACTGTTTTCTTTGTGTTTAATTGAACAGATTGTTAAAAACTGCAACAGTGTCTTTGAACAACGTAAAAGTTTAGTGAATTGGGTTAGAACATTATATCACATTTAAACATATTTTACAGATACGTCGAAGGAGTATACAGTGTTGCCTCTGTGTATTTGTATATGTAAATTTATGTGCATGCACATGCATATATAAATGTCTTAAGTGTTGCCATTACGGGTTTATTTTAGTTGAATTAGAGTATGAATTTTGATAGGCAGATACGGTCTGACCCGTGCTGAATCCCGTTGTTATGCGACGGTTTAGTTATACAATAGCGTACATTTCCACCTGATTTTGTGAGTTTCTCTCTCTCTTTGTGTGTGTTGAAACCCCCTTCTCCTATTTATTATTTTGCTTGTGTCGATTCTCCCCTTCTCCTATTTATTTTACGTGTGTTGATACTCCCCTTCTCCTATTTATTTTACGTGTGTTGATACTCCCCTTCTCCTGTTTATTATTTTGCTTGTGTTGATTCTCCCCTTCTCCTATTTATATTACGTGTGTTGATACTCCCCTTCTCCTATTTATATTACGTGTGTTGATACTCCCCTTCTCCTATATATATTACGTGTGTTGATACTCCCCTTCTCCTATTTATATTACGTGTGTTGATACTCCCCTTCTACTATTTATGTTACATGTGTTGATACTCCCTTCTCCTGTTTATATACGTGTGTTGATACTCCCTTCTCCTATTTATTTTACTTGTGTTGATACTCCCCTTCTCCTATTCATTTTACTTGTGTTGATACTCCCCTTCTCCTATTTATATTACGTGTGTTGATACTCTCCTTCTCCTATTTATATTACTTGTGTTGATACTCCCCTTCTCCTATTCATTTTACTTGTGTTGATACTCCCCTTCTCCTATTCATTTTACTTGAGTTGATATTCCTTCTCCTATTTATTTTACGTGTGTTGATACTCCCCTTCTCCTATTTATATTACGTGTGTTGATACTCCCCTTCTCCTATTTATATTACGTGTGTTGATACTCCCCTTCTCCTATTCATTTTACTTGTGTTGATACTCCCCTTCTATTCATTTTACTTGTGTTGATACTCCTCCTATTTATTTTACTTCTGTTGATACTCCCCCTCTCCTATTCATTTTACTTGTGTTGATACTCCCCCTCTCCTATTCATTTTACTTGTGTTGATACTCCTCCTCTCCTATTTATTTTACTTGTGTTGATACTCCCCTTCTCCTATTCATTTTACTTGTGTTGATACTCCCCTTCTTTTTATTTTACTTGTGTTGATACTCTCCCTCTCCTATTTATTTTACTTGTGTTAATACTCCCTTCTCCTACTGTTTTACGTGTGTCGATACTCCCCTTCTCCTATTCATTTTACTTGTGTTGATACTCCCCTTCTATTTATTTACTTGTGTGATACTCCCCTTCTCCTATTTATTTTACTTGTGTTGATACTCCCCTTCTCCTATTCATTTTACTTGTGTTGATACTCCCCTCTCCCATTCATTTTACTTGTGTTGATACTCCTCCTCTCCTATTTATTTTACTTGTGTTGATACTCCCCTTCTCCTATTCATTTTACTTGTGTTGATACTCCCCTTCTTTTATTTTACTTGTGTTGATACTCCCCTTCTCCTATTTATTTTATTTGTGTTGATACTCTCCCTCTCCTATTTATTTTACTTTGTTAATACTCCCCTCTCCTAGCTGTTTACGTGTGTCGATACTCCCCTTCTCCTATTCATTTTACTTGGTTGATACTCCCCCTCTCCTATTCATTTTACGTGTGTTGATATTCCTTCTATTATTTCTGTGTTGATCCCCTTCTCCTATTATTTTACTGTGTTGATACTCCCTTCTCCTATTCATTTTACTTGTGTTGATACTCCCTTCTCCTTCTCATCAGCCGCCATCCTCCTAGCCCTCCTCCTAGCCCTCCCTTCCCCCCCCCCCTCTTTCTGTGTATCTCTGTCTCTGTCTTCTATCTGACTACTGTCTGTCTGTCTGTCTGTCTCTCTCTCTCTCTCTCTCTCTCTCTCTCTCCTCATTCCTCTCTCTCTCTCATTCTCTTCTCTTGATATTTTCTTCGTTTTTTTTATGTGCTATAAAGAGTTTTAGATAAATAATGTAAAACTGAGCCTTCAGTAGGTGCACCGCTCAGAATGTGTGTGTGGGTGTATGTGTGTGTGTGTAGTGTGTAGAGAGAGAGAGAGAGAGAGAGAGTGTGTGTGAGTGTGTGTGTGTGTGTGTGTGTGCGCGCGAAAGTACGCGCGTGCGTTCTTCGTTGTTTTGCAGTGTTTCGATCCTGTTTTGTACTTGTTTTACACAGACATACAATCTCTCTCTCTCTCTCTCTCTCTCTCTCTCTCTCTCTCTCTCTTTCCTTCCTCCCTCCCTCTCTCCCCTTCCTCCCTCTCACCTTCCTCCCTCCCCATCTTTCTCTCTCATACACACACATATACATACACATGTTTCTCTCTCTCACGCGCGCGCGCGCGCGCACAAACACACACACACACACTCACTCACTCACTCACCCACCACCCACCCACTCACTCACTCACTCACTCACTCATCCACTCACTCACTCACTCACTCACACACGCGCGCGCACACACACACACACCCCACACACACACACACACACACACACACACACACACGCCACACTTATAGTGAAAAGACGTTAAATCAAGCAACGAACGAACGCGCGCGCGCGCGCGTGCGTGCACATTCGTTGAGCTGTACACACTAATGAAGGCCCTGCTCCGTATTATCAAATTATCAGAGGATAAATCTTGACAATTCATAACAGCCGAGGACAATTGCACTACGGGGACAAGCCTTGTTTTTGCGTTCGTTATTATTGTTCATCTTTTGCAAATGAACATAACAAGGACGTGACACGAAAAGAAATGAGATTTCCCCTCGTGGGATTGGTTGGGGAGGGGGTGGGGGGTGAAAAGAAGAGAGGAACCCTTTGCTGTACGAGGAATATAAAGGCTTTTTTGTGTGTCTTGGGGGTTGTTTTGTTGTTGTTGTTGTTTTTCTTTTGTTTGTCACTACTCTATTTCTTAAGGTCCGTTTTCATTTATTCCTTTGTTTTGTTTTTTCTTTCTTTTTTACGTCCTGTTTTCCTTCCGTACTTCTTCGTACAGTTGTTTGTTCTGTCTGTCTCTCTGTCTTTTTTTTTTTTTTCCTTCGTGTGCTTCTTTTGTCTCTTGCTGTTGCTTACTTTGATTAGTTCATCGATTCTTGCCTTTCATTCGTTGATTCTTTCATCCATTGCATCTTTCGTTCCTTCCTTCTGTCTTTTTTTTCTTCTTTCGTTCATATGTTGTTTCATTCGCTGTGTGTGACAACGTTTCCTCACTCCTCCCCTCCCCCCCCTCCAACCCCACACTTTGTTTGGTTGCTGCAACGTTTATTTCCTCGCGTTCTTCATATACAACTTTCTCTCCTTCCCACCCTCTCCTCCCCACGCACATACGTACGTACGTACATACATACATACATACATACATACTACATACATACATACATACATATATACATACATACATACATACATATATGTCTCGTCATCATCATCATGTGCCCTGCTGCATGGCGTTGTCGATCATATCCCTCCATATGCATCTATCCCTTGTCGCCGCAGGTATATCTTCCACCCTCTCTGTTCTCAGCCACCCTGCAGGTCCGTCCAATATTTTATCCGTGGGTCTACCGTAACTCACTATTGCAAATACTATACGGATATTTGCTATTCCTGTCTCATAGAAAAACTCACTGCTGTGCCTATAGCCACTCCGCCAGGAAGCAGACCTAGGCTACGTTTTTCTTTTTCTTTTTATAACTTCACAATGTTCCCAAGGATTTCAAAAAGCTTTTTCTCGTTTTGGAGTAAGCTATCAACAGTTGGCATAGGTCCAAGCAGGTTATCTAACGTTACAAGACACCTATCAGACACACGAAGCCGTTAATTCATTAATTCAATAAACCAAATCTAACTTTGATAAAATAATCTCTTGAACATAATCTGTTTCTACGGCAGATAACAGTTCTTTAACAGGCAGAAGAGAAGAGGAAGAGGAGGAGGAAGAGAAGGGAAGAGAGAGAGAGGGAGAGAGAGAGACAGAGACAGACATACAGAGAGAGAGAGAGAGAAAGAGAGGAAGGAGAGAGAGAAAGAGAGAGAGAGAGAGAGAGAGAGAGAGAGAGAGAGAGAGAGCTGAATCGTTTGTTGCATATGAAATCATGTTACCATGAATCAGCAAGCCATAAAATTGTGAATTTGATTCGTATAACGTATCAACTTGTTTTATTGTGTGTTTGTGTGTGTGTATATGTGTATATATATATAATATATATATTGTGTGTGTGTGTGTGTGTGTCTGTGTGTGTGTCTGTGTGTGTGTTTGTATTAAATCAGACATTAAAGTTAAATTAAAGGCCACATAGTTTCCTTGTTTCGTTCTTGTAATATTCGTGAATGGGTCAGTTTAGAAGTTAAGTAACCGTTTCTGAATTCTAGTGACCCCAAAATATGACAATCGGTAATATGTATCAGCTGCTGGTGGTTTTATTGTTGTTGTTGTTGTATTTTTTTCTGTGTGTTTTAAGTAACGGATATTGGATAGACATAAATTTTCAACGTAACGGTGGAGAGTTTTAAAATTCGAATATGTGGGCGTGTTGAGTCTAGGGGCGGCGGAAAGGAGGTCGGGATAGATCCTGACCGCAATCAGGCTTTTTGATCACCTGGACAGAGCTTCTAGAAAATGAGAGTAAACGTTTAAGTGAGCGTGGCTATTTCAAAGACTCAGTTATGCAAAACGTGTCTGTTGTTATTGTTATTGTTATTGTTGTTTAAAGCACAGAATTTCCAGAAGGTAAGGATACTATTTATACTGAAAGAGCCCCTGACATCCCCACGAGGGGGGGGGGGGAGGGATGTGTCTAATGGCATCATGGTAAAGAAAAGATTGTTAGAAGGGCATGGTCATCTTGCGTTTTTTAAATTGGGTTTTTATCGATTATTGAGAATTGTCATAAAAACTGTATTGGTTTCAAACTGTTAGTCTCATGAGTTTTCCATATTCATGAACATAAAATACTGTGCCAAATGCGTGTGTACGTATGTGTGAGGCTATGGAAGGGGCGGGACAGAATGTATGTACGTGTTATTTGTGTGTGGACTGGTGTGTGTGTGTGTGTGTGTGTGTGTGTGTGTGTGTGTGTGTGTGTGTGTGTGTGTTGTGTGTTCGCGTGCAAGTGCGTCTGTCTGTGCATGTTCGCTTGCTGGCGGGATTATTAATCCTAAACAGTTCTTAATGCCTGAGGCTGTTTTGAATTTTAGTAGCCAGTAGGAAACCAGAGAGAGAGAGAGAGAGAGAGAGAGAGATGCGAGAGGAGGGCAAGAAGGGCTTGCGCGAGTGGGTGTCTAGTGTGCGTGTGTGTGTGTGTGTGTGTGTGTGTGTGTGTTGTGCGTGCGCGCGTGTGCGTGTGTGTATGTGTTTGTGTGTCTGTGCGTATGTGTGTCTGTGTGTTGTTTGTCTCTATATTTGAAGAGAGGAGTCGGGGTGAGGGGAGGGGGATGCAGCTAAGCACAGTGCTGAGCTGGCACTGGGAGAGTCTTGAATCCGGGGAGCTGTAGAAAGGATTTGGGTCCACGCCACAAATAGAATGCAGGACGCTGGCCGATGTCACATTGTCTTGCTAGACCTTCACGAGTCTCTGTACTGACAGTACACCCTCTGCATCCACTGACTGGACCTGTTGGAAGTGGTGGTCGTTCTTTCTCTTCTTCATATGATGATATGATGATGATGTGATGTGAGTAGGTGGTGATGATGATGAAGATGGTATCATGATACCATCATCGATCATTTCAAGTCATTGTCATTGTCATTATCATCATCATCGTCCTATCATCATCAGCAGCAGCCTCATCTTACAATCGAAACTACACGATAAGCTCGTGTCTATATTTTCACATTGATGACGGTGTCACTGGACATGGACATGCACATGAATTAATTTTGCATGTTATTTCATACAAGGCAGAGACGGTGCTTTCAAAACACATTTACGGTTATTTTTTTATGTATTTCTCGTTCTAATTGTTGATGCTTT
>CM060315.1:77685933-77700933 GCA_030674185.1 Monoplex corrugatus
TCTGTCATCTGGGTGTTTTCGTGTTCGTGCTGGGTGTTTTCGTGTTCGTGCTGGGTTTTTTCGTGTTCGTGCTGGGTTTTTCGTGTTCATGCTGGGTGTTTTCGTGTTCGTGCTGGTGTTTTCGTGTTCATGCTGGGTGTTTTTCCGTGTTCTGCATGTGGTGTTTTCGTGTTCTGCTGGGTGTTTTGTTCTGCTGTGTTTCGTGTTCGGCTGGTTTTCGTGTTCATGCTGGGTGTTTTCGTGTTCGTGCTGGTGTTTTCGTGTTCATGCTGGGTGTTTTCGTGTTCATGCTGGGTGTTTTTCGTGTTCGTTGCTGGGTGTTTTCGTGTTCATGCTGGGTGTTTTCGTGTTCATGCTGGGTGTGTTTTCGTGTGTTCATCTGGTGTGTTTTCGTGTTCATGACTGGGTGTTTTCGTGTTCATCTGGGTGTTTTTCGTGTTCTGCTGGTGTTTCGTTCTCGGTGTTTCGTGTACTGGGTGTTTTCGTGTTCATGCTGGGTGTTTTCGTGTTCATGCTGGGTGTTTTTCGTGTTCATAGCTGGGTGTTTTCGTGTTCATGCTGGGTGTTTTCGTGTTCTGCACTGGGTGTGTTTTTCGTGTTCATACTGGGTGTTTTCGGTTCATGCTGGGTGTTTCGTGTTCATACTGGGTTTTTCGTGTTCATGACTGGGTGTTTGTGTTCTCTGGTGTTTTCGTGTTCATACGGGGGTTTTGGTGGTGTTTCGTGTTCATAGCTGGGTGTTTTTCGTGTTCATGCTGGGCGTTTTCGTCGTTATGGCAGACAGTTTTCGTGTTTTGCTGGGTGTTTTCGTGTTCATGCTGGTGTTTTCGTGTTCATAGCTGGGTTTTCGTGTTCATGCTGGAGTGTTTCGTGTTCGTGCTGGGTGTTTTCGTGTTCATGCTGGGTGTTTTCGTGTTCATACTGGGTGTTTTCGTGTTCTGCTGGGTGTTTTCGTGTTATGTGCTGGGTGTTTTTCGTGTTCATGCTGGTGTTTTTTCGTGTTCTTGCTGGGTGTTTTCGTGTTCATTGCTGGCCGTTTTTTGTTTCATTGCTGGTGTTTTCGTGTTTGCTGGGTGTTTTCGTGTTCATGCTGGGTTTTTCTGTGTTCTTGCTGGGCGTTTTCGTGTTCATGCTGGGTGTTTTCGTGTTCGTGCTGGGTGTTGTTTTCTGCGTTCGTGTTCATGCTGGGTGTTTTCGTGTTCGTGCTGGGTGTTTTCGTGTTCGTGCTGGGTTCGTTTCATGCGTGTTTCGTGTTGCTGGTGTTTTCGTGTTCGTCTGGGTGTTTTTCGTGTTTCATGCTGGTGTTTTCGTGTTCATGCTGGTGTTTTCGTGTTCATGCTGGCGTTTTCGTGTTCATGCTGGGTGTTTTCGTTTTCTGCTGGTTTGTTTTCGGGTCATGCTGCGTTTTCGTGGTCATGCTGGACGTTTTCGTAATCATGCTGGACGTTTTCGTGGTCATGCTGGCGTTTTCGTGGTCATGCTGACCTTTTCGTGTTCATGCTGGACGTTTTCGTGTTCATGCTGGACGTTTACGTGTTCATGCTGGACGTTTTCGTGTTCATGCTGGACGTTTTCGTGTTCATGCTGGACGTTTTCGTGTTCATGCTGGACGTTTTCGTGTTCATGCTGGTGTTTGTGTGTTCATGCTGGACGTTTATGTGTACTTGGTGGGCGTTTTAGTGTGCATGCTGAATATTTTCATGTCCGTGCTGGGCGTTTTCGTGTGCATACAGGGCATTTTCGTGTGCATACAGGGCGTTTCATGTACATACAGGGCGTTTTCGTGTGCATACAGGGCGTTTTCTTGTTCATGCTGGGCGTTTTCGTATTTTCCATATCCCATCAATACTGATATGCCTTACGTGAACGTAAACGTGCGTGTGACATTGAGCGTGTGTATTACAGGTGTTTCAGGCACTTGCAAGTCTACACCTGTGTTAACTTCAGAGGTCAGAAAAATCCCCCCCCCCCTTCATCCACCAGGCAGTACCCAAGGAAATTCAAACCCCGACCTTCCATTTGGAAGCTCAGTGTCCAAACTACGTACGTATATACTGCCGGCCAGCAAGGCCTTGAACGAATGTAGAAACAGACAGCAAGGAAAAATAAAAAAAGAAGAGACAGAGGCAGGAGAAGAAAATCAAAAGAAAAGAGTATAAAAAGTGGAGAAGAAAGAACATTAGATGGTCAGCAGTGTTAAATTCTAACTTTCTCATAAAGAAGAAGACAAACCATTAGAAGAAAAAGTAGGTGACATTAGGAAAGTCGTATTTACACACGAGAAGATCATTATTAGATGAAGAAGCGTTACAGTGGACAGAAAGTCATTACCATCAATAGAAGTCATTGCTAATCAGAAATCATTACAGTCAAAAGAATCATTATTAGACAAGTCATTAACAGTCAAGAAAAGTCATTATCGGTCAAGAGAAGTCGTCATTAGACAGGTGAAGTCACCAGTCAAACAAAATTATTAGACAAGTCATTATCAGTCAAGAGAAGTCATTATGGTCAAGAGAAGTCATTATCGGTCAAGTAAAGTTATTATGGGTCAAGATAAGTCATTATCGGTCAAGTGAAGTCATTATCAGTCAGGAGAAGTCAGTATCAGTAAAGAGAAGTAATTATTATACAAGAGAAGTCTTTATACGTCAAGAGAAGTCATTATTAGATAAAGGAATTCATTACCAGTCAAGAGAAGTCATTATTATACAAGAGAAGTCTTTATACGTCAAGAGAAGTCATTATTAGATAAAGGAATTCATTACCAGTCAAGAGGTCATTATTATACAAGAGAAGTCTTTATCAGTCGAGAAAAGTCATTTCAAGACTAGGCAGGTCATCATCAGTCAAGAGAAATTATTAGACAAGGCAAGTCATTAACAGTCAAGAGAAGTCGTCATTGGCCAAGTCATTATCAATCAAGAGAAGTCATTAGACAAGGAAAAGTCTTAATTAGTCAAGTCAAGTCATTATCAATCAACAGAAATTATGATCAATCAGCAAAGTGCATTATCAGATGAGGGAATGCATTATCAGTCAAGAGAAGTCATTATTAGACAAATGGAATCATTATCTGTCGAGAAAAGTCATTTCAAGATAAAGTCAGTATTAATCCAGATAAGTTATTATTAGACGATTTGGGGAAAGTTATCAAGAAACGAGGAAAGTATCTGTAAGAAAAGCGAAGTTATCAGTATGAATGTATACAAGGGAAATCACGATGAAAAACAGAAATTGCATGCGCACGTGCCCCCCCCCCCCCCCACACACACACAGATACAAACGCGCGCGCGCGCGAGCGTGCACTCTATGTATATATCTATCTCTCCCTTACTCACTCGCGCTCTCTCACGTCGCGCACGCACGCACACACGCACGCACCGCACACACACACACACACACACACACACACACACACACGCACGTACGCACGCACGCACACACGCACGCACGCAGCGAGAGGTTCACCCCCATTCAGATTTATGCCTGTGATCCAATTTTGGTAAGAAGTCAGTCATAAACAATACAGATCCTTGCTACCATAATAATCGAGAGGCGTACATATGTACGTGTGCGCAGGATCAATAATAAGCAATCTCTATGAGAGATTTTAACTAACAGAAACATCCACACTAAATTATAGTTCACAGTGCACAACAGCTCTCAATGAAGTCACAGCTCTTGGTCTGTTTATTGTATTTTCGCTCTTGATGATAAAGAATAATTATTTTCGATTCTCTCTCTCTTTCTCTCTTTCTCTCTCTCTCTCTCTCTCTCTCTCTCCTCTCTCTCTCTCTCTCTCTCTGTCTGTCTGTCTCTCCTTCTTCTTCTCTCTGTGTCTGTCTCCCTACCCCTCCCTCCTTTCTCCTTCCTCTCTCTGTCTCGTGTCTCTCTCCCTTCTTCCCACCCACCCTCCCTCCCTGCCCCCGTTCTATCCGTTCTCTCTCTCTCCTCGTCTCTCACTTTTTCTCTCTCCCTCTCCCTGTCCCCCTCTCTGCCTCTCCTTCCTCTATCCCATTCCCCCCCCCTCTCTCTTTTCCCGTCTCCCCTTTCTCTCGCTGCTTCTCTCCTGCTATCTCTCTCTTCCCTCTGTCTCTCAGCCTGAATATTTTAACAACATTGCCATGGAAAACAATTAGTGTTGGTTTTTATGCCTTGCAAAATGAATAAAGACGAGAAAACTAAACTGCTGCAAAAGCCACCTTGACGGTGTTATGGCTATAACAAAGAGAGAACTGAGAATGAAAACAGACAGGATTCCGTTGTCAGTGTCATGAGCGAATCTTCTAAGAAGGCTCACATGTCCCTTCAAAACAATGTAAAATAATGGAAAATGGAAAAATGGAACACAGGTAAATGAGAAAGCGAAGAAACTTTACACTACAATCTACTGAAAACTGACAAAATTTTGTTATGCTTGGCGAATTAACTTTGTATGCAGGTTTTCCTTTCTTTCTATGTGGATACAACAGATGTTAAAAAGACTAAAAGAATAAGAAAAGAGGAGGAGGAGGAGGAATCACAGGACCTTAACAAGAAAATCTGCTTTCACCTCACTACCATTAGTGAAGCAAAAGGGGCTGCGCTGGTAAGAGATTGAGCCATGCACGCACGAAAAAATAAGGCGATGGTAGAAGAAGTAGGAAACAGAAAGTACTTAACCCTTTGACTCCCGCACCCTGGCCACCAGCATCCAGTTTGGCAACCATGCTAGCAAAGCAAAACTTAACCCTTTTGTTCCCTCACCCAATCCACCAGCTTCGTGCGGAAAACTGGTGGATAGGGTGAGGGAACCAAAGGGTAAAGTTTTTGCAGTTGATGAATAGGGTGCAGGAGTCAAAGGGTTAAACCACGCATCTCGGCATATTCTGTGAGAAACGACTGTACTGTGATGATGAAAATAGAACATTGTATCCTGCCATCACCACCACCACCACCACCACCCTCATCGACCATCAACTCATTGTAACCCCCCCCCCCCCCCCCACACACACACACACACACACACACCTCCCAGCCACCAGCCTTTCCAGTCTTCTTCCCGTTCTTGTAGTTGTGTGTGTCTCCGTTGGACGTTGCTGCATTCCGTCCCTTCCGTTCCTCTGACTTTCAGGATGCTGTGATGGTCCGTTGGGAGTCTGCTGCAGCAGCAGATGTATGAGCTGCTGTCACGTTACAATATGATGGGAAGCGGCGCCGCTGCTTTCTTCAGCTCTGGCTGGTAGTACGTGCATAGGCGCTTGTGGTTGAATTTGGATTGTGAGATAGGGGTTGGTAGGTTATATTTTCGTCGTCGTTCTTCCTTCCTTCCTTTATTTTCAGATGTTTGCTTTGAGTACAGGAAGTCTTAGGTGCCAGATTCAACATCAGATATCAAGTTTTGTTACTTTTGTTCATACATGCAGAAACACACACAGATATAGGTATACATACACACACATACACGATTCCTTTTAATTTTTTTTCGTCTCTTACTCTGTTCCCCTCTGTCCCCTCTGTCCCCTCCCCCCCCCCCCCCCAAAAAAAATCATCCTCCATGCCATTTTTTACCCATCTAATATCACTTATAGTGAAAAGACGTTAAATCAAGGAACGAACGAACACACACACACACACACACCACACACACACACACACACACACACACACACACACACACACCACGCACGCCACGCACAGTTAAAACTCATGAGATGTCACTCCCCAAAAAATTTAAAAGGAAGCATAAATCTGAAAACTAAAATAAAACAAACCCATAAAATATGTATGAATTTTGCTGAAAGATTTTTTTTCAAAAATGTATTGAAATGCAAGCTCTGGGGTTGTAAGAAATGACAAAATATTCCAGTAACAGACTGCAAGGGTACCATCCCAAGGAAACAATTCAGTAATTTTCTACATAGAATAACATTGTGAAATATTCCCCTCTTTCTTTCTCACATTATATCTATCTATCTTATCTATCTTATCTATCTTATCTATCTATCTATCTATCTGTCTGTCTGTCTGTCTGTCTGTCTGTATTTTGTACACCCTGACTTCACTCCCGCACACGCTCTGTCTCAGCCTTTACCCAATCAGAATCATCATTTTCTGTGTCTCTTATATTGTCTGCTTCTTTCACTTTCTCCTCTGCTCTCTCCCCCTTTCTGCCTTTATCGATTCAGATTCATCAAATCGTATTCTCTCTGCCTCTCTCTGTTCTGTCTCTGTTCTTTGTTCTGTCTCTGTCTCTCTCTCTGTCTCTCTCTCTGTCTCTCTCTCTGTCTGTCTGTCTGTATCTTTGTCTCTTCTGTCTCTGTCTCCCTCTCTCTCTCTCTCTCTATCTCTATCTCTCTACTGCCTCTGTTCTTCTGTCAGGTCAACACGTCCCTTAACTCCTAATATTAAAGACTTTATAACATGAATCAATCAACAGTTTCTATCGTTTTCAAAATTGATGCCGCATGTTAAGATAAAAACATAAAACAAAGAAAATTTAAAATGGTTTCCCCCCACATGACAGTGACAGGCATTTTGTTGACTGAAGCCCCGAGTGTATCTGTCACAAATCCCAGTCGTATGGACTCCATTTCTGTTTACTTTTCCAGTTCTCAGGGGATGTGTGTGTGTGTTTGTGTGTGTGTGTGTGCGTTGCGTGCGTGCGTGCGTGTTGTGTGTGTGTGTGTGTGTGTGTGTGTGTGTGTGTTGGGGGAGAGAGTCAATGACATACGGCCAAATTATGTCAGGACCAATTGCTTGCAATTGCTTAAAATGCCTGAGGAAGCTGCTCTAAATTTCCGCCTACTCAGAACACAGAACGAATGAATTCGTGGGGAGTAAGGTTGAGATCTTTGTAGGGTCTCCAGGAATGTCTCCTTGACACCATGAAGCAATGGAAGCTGACGTGGTTTCGCCACATCATGCGGCACTATGGCTCATAGAAGATGATCATTCAAGGCACTGTCAGTGGTTAGTGCGGACGAGGGTGGCAACATATAACAGAAGAGATGATCTGACAACGCGAAAGAGAGGACAGACATGATTATGCCAGAACTTTTGGTGCAGGGCACAGACAGACTGGCATGGAGGAAGACTTACTTCTGTCGAAGGGTCCTCCTCCCCCACCACCCCCCACCCCCAATAGTGGCAGCAGTCAAGGGAAACATAACGTAACGTGATTGCTCACAAACAGTTCAGTAGTTTTTGTATTTCTGTTGTACAATCATTCACACTTGCATGCACCCGCCCATCGTCATACATAATATTCTTTGTATTCTTTCTTATCATTCCTCTCGTATTTGCCATTTGCCATCCCTTTTTCTTTATCTTTTTCCTTTTCCTCCCCCGTCTCTCTCTCTCACTCACTCTCTCTCTCTCTCTATCTGTCTGACTGTCTGTCTCTCTTCTCTCTCTCTGTCTTTATTTCTCTCTCTCTCCTCTCTCTCTCTCTCTTTCTCCTTTTTCTTCTCCTTCTCCTTCTTCTTTTTCTTCTGTTTCCCCTCATATGTCACTCCTACCCCATTCGTCATTTTTATTCCATCCCCATCTTGTTTTCCTCCTTTATGGTTTGTCTGTTGGTATAAGAAAAACAAATCTGATATCTGTTATCATTCAGTGAATCAGTGAAGCAGGCTTCAAGTCTGTTCCAAGTGGTCATTTTGCATGTACTGATGATGGTTCCAAATGTCTAATTAGACAGTGGGTGTGCCTGGTTAAAGACTCGGTGGAATGTGGAACAGCGTTGACTGTGGCTGAACAGGCCTGCTCTTGAGTGGCAGTCCCTGGCACAGCTGACGCTCACGAAAGCTGATGGGCTGTGGTTGGGTCATTCCTGCCACAGCTTTCGTTCTGTCTTCCGTCCAACACAGTCGAGTATGCTGCTCCTCTGTAGTGGCAATACCTACACCCACAGCCTGTCGCCAGGTACAGCAATTTATAGATGTCTCTTCGCAGGTGTCCACACTGATATCAGCAGACCTCAGGTCACATTTACAAATGTCCCTTTATTGCAGCATTGGGCGTACTGTGGGCCGGGATCCCACAGCGAGCGCTCCATACATGATGGTGGATCTGTCTGCCCTGAAGCCACATTGGGACTCGAGGCAGACGTTGTCTGGTAGTGTCTGCAGCTGCTTCTTAACGGCTCGGGCAAAGGCCTAGCCAGTGGTGCTGAGCATTGATATGCCGCTGTAATTATTACATTCATTGCAGTCTCCCTTATTATTGTACAGAGTGATGATGTTTGTATATTCTTCCCAACACTTGCAAAGTAGCTCATAAAGATGGCTCATGAGCACTGGTTTCCCGTACTGGATCACTTCAACAGGGATGCCGTCTTTGCGTTGTGCCTTGCCGTGAGCAAGTGATTCATTGGCCTTGACGAGTTGTCTTCTGTTGAGGTAGGTCTAGCTCACCGATGACAGACAAGCTGTGGTGCTGACAAGAGCTGGTCACGTTCTGAGTGGAGTACAGGTTCTGGTAGGTTTGGCCTGCTGCTCCATCTGCTTGGCATGGTCTTTGATGACTTCACTATCCCTTGGCTTCAGCGGATCGGTCTTGCCAGCTGTAGGGAAGGCCTTGCACGTTTCCACTTTTCAGCACATAGTTGGATGTTCTGACATATGGTGTGCCAGTAGTC
Organism: Monoplex corrugatus; assembly: GCA_030674185.1. Taxonomy (NCBI): domain Eukaryota; kingdom Metazoa; phylum Mollusca; class Gastropoda; order Littorinimorpha; family Ranellidae; genus Monoplex; species Monoplex corrugatus. The sequence goes on from CM060315.1 coordinate 77,694,557, forward strand.
CTATTTTGCTCATAACTTTGAAACATTTTAACAACAAAGAGAAACTATTCTATCATAAGTGCGATGCTTATCAAACCATAAGGAATGTTCTGAGCTTACAACTTTATGCTTTTTGGCTGCGTCTATGCTAGCTGAATGGGTAGCGCAAACTGTGTTGGATTTGAGAAATTCTACATGGGAGATAACTCCGTGACTCTCAAGAGTTATGTTACTTAGTTGATAATTAAAATATTTTGCCAATAAGCAGATAGGTGAACAACAAAACAACAAAGAGAAGTATGTCTCTCATCTATCTTTCTACAGCCTGTCGTTATGTTGTCTTAGCATATTGCCATTGTATGTTATCAATGTTTTCACCTCGTACGTAATTGGTCTTGTCTATTCTTATTGTTGTTGTTGTTGTCAAAAATAGCTTTGCTGGAGTTTCATGCCTCTTTAACAGTTTGTCTGTAATAATCATTTAATGTCTTCTATTTTGTCTTATGTTCTGATGTTATGAGTGTTTGCTGTCGCTTTGAATCAGAATATGTATGAGCCTTTGTACAAGTGCTAAATGAGCAGCAGCACAAGATCAATTTATAGCATAAATAGTAGCAACGATGGTCATAGAAGTTATGATACTTGTAGTAGTCTGGTAGTAGTCGTATTTTCCATATACAATTACAGCAGTAGCCATCAAAGTCATTGTCGTCTTTGTCATCGTCATCGTCATCGATGGAGCAGCAGCAGCAGCAACAGTAACAGTAGTAGTTGTAATGCTTGTTATTAATGTAGCCATGGTGGTCATGATGGCAGTGGCAACACTAGTAGTTGTACTGCTGTAGTAGTGATAGTTTTTAATGTGCTCAGTTATCCTCATTGTTCTCCTCCTCTTCCTCCTTATCTTCCTACGGATCATCACCATCAAACTAGCAGCAGTAGTAATAGTAGTAGCAATAGTAATAGTGGTAATAATTGGTTCCTCACATCTTCCTCTGTTTCCTGTTTATCATCGTCATCGACATCATCATTGTCATCACCAGTTTGAAGCATTGACAATTGATGGCGGTGACCCTAAACGCAAGATGTATGAACTATTTTTGTAGGTGATTTCATGTGACATCAGACAGAACACTGATTTTCAGTATTACGACACCAATTTGCAGTTTCCTAAAATAAAGAGATATCTTGGATGATCTTACCAGAAATAGAAAGCAAAGCATTTCGTTCAGTGTGGATGGATCCTAGTCATTGTTTGATAAACAACACCGTTAGATTGAACTGTGTTTGTGCTTGTCTGGCTTTCTGTCAGTCGCTTTACGATCTGGCTGATTGGTTGGCGCTCTCTGTCTCTCTCTCTGTCTTGTCTCTCTGTCTCTCTTTGTCTCTGTCTGTCTGTCTGTCTCTCTGTCTCTGTCTCTCTCTCTCTGTCTCTCTCTCTCTCTCTCTCTCTCTCTCTCTCTCTCTCTCTCTCTCTCTCTCTCTCTCTCTCTCGAGCGTTTTTCAGCCAACATTAGAGAAAATTCTGACAGAAAAAATATGAAAAAGAAAATTCACCATTGAATGAACAAGTAAACAAATCAAATGAATGATTAAAAGAAAGTATAAACAAAGACAGAAGAAAGAAGAAGTGCAGGTAGTTTGTCCTCATCCATAAGAAATAGAACAGGTTTGTCTACTTTGTATCGGTAAGGATAAACAAAGCACAAAACGAACACACCAAAAACACCTTTTCCTCGAAAGAATGATCTCTACAGTCTGTACCACACAAACGAAACAGAAGATTAGAGGCCAACACTGCTGAAAAAAAGATTGTGGGTGATGGGAAGAAAGAAAGGTCTTGCACGACCCTCCAGGAGAGAGGTGTCATTCTTAAGGTCCTCCAAAAAGAAGGTTTTGTATGCTCCCAGAGAAGCTGCCAATCGTTTTCTTTTATGTAAAACTCGTCAGACGTGATGTTTCAAGTACGTTTGGAGTTTCGGTTTGCTTAAGGTGTCGTAGTATCTGTGTAATTCCATATGCATTACACCACAAATGCCATGGAATGGAGATACAAATTGTTCATGACAGATTCAATAAACCAACACGTAAATGTCTTGCTGTAGTCTTAAGAAAGAAAGAAAAAATGAAAAAAGTAAGACAGAAAAGAAAACCTACAGTGATCAAGCACTATAAACTTTCATCCATAATTTTTCTAATATGATGAAAACAGCAGGGCCAGGCCAACACCTGGACAATGGACGCCATTAACACACAAATGAAGTCAGGACAAACAAAGGAAGTCATGAACAGACAAAGTTATGGGAGACATGAAAAAAGTTACTGTAAGATTATACTGATGATGATAATGATATAATAAAAATAGAAATGATAATAATAATGATGATAATGATAATTAATGATAATAATAATTATTATTTTTATATAGCGCTAAATCTTGATGTATTAATCAAATCGGAGCGCACACTTCCATCATTCACTCAATCGCTCATTCAATGTGAAAAGAAAAACAACAGTTTAAAGATACAAAGCACATGCACTCTGGGAGGGAAGAACGGGGGTAAGGGGTGGGTATGACGAAGGGATGGACGAGCAAAGGGGAGAAATCACTGCTGGACAAAAAGGACGGTCAAAAAGCAAGAGCAGTCATTATAGGACAGGGAGATTGATTATAAGATGAAGGAAGTCACTTTAGAACAAGGAAAGTCATTATGAGAGAGGAAGTCATTAAGACATGAAGGAAGTCAATAGAGGGTGACGGGAAGTCATAGGATAAGAGATACCATGATAAGACAAGGGAAGTCACTACACTTATAAGACAGGGGAAGTCATCACACGAGGTTAACTATAGGACAAATGAAGTCATTATCAGGGGGTTTGCCCTTTGGGCCCCCGTCTCATTGGGTCCCCGTCTCATTGGGCCCCTGTCTCATTGGGCCCCCACACCTTTTCTGTAGTAATAAGAAAACGTGTCATTGGGCCCCCGTCTCTTTGGGCCCCCGTCCCTTTGAGCCCCCGTCCCTTTGAGCCCCCATCTCTTTGAGCCCCCGTATCATTGGGTCCCCGTCTCATTGGGCCCCCGTCTCATTGGGCCGCCACACTTTTCTGTAGTAATAAAGAAAACGTGTCATTGGGCCCCCGTCTCTTTGGGCCCCCAGTATAATAAACAAGATAATTATGTTCCCTGCTGCTGCAAATGTGTGTGTGTGTGTGTGTGTGTGTGTGTGTGTGTGTGTGTGTGTGTGTGTGTGTGTGTGTTTGATTGATTAAAAATGTGTGGAATAGCACCCGAGAAAACTGCTAGGCAATTTTATTAAAACTTATTATGTTTAGTAGAGGCCCAAAATGTCGCATCGACCCAAAATGTCGCACCAACTCAAAATGACCACATTTGTGCATTCCAGCTACCATATAGTTAGAGTTTGAGTATAGGTAAAACTCCATAAACAATGTGCGTTTTGCGTGTGAGCTTGAAACGAGCCCGTCAGTCTGTCAGTATGTATGAATGTAGATGTATGTATGTGTGTATGTATGTATGTATGTATGTATGCATTGATCATTTTGGCCTATTTAGCTGTCAAACAGTGAAATAGACCTAACTGATCACTGGTCGGGCATATACATCAATACATTTTGGACCGGCCCGGTGCGACATTTTCGGCCTTGTAACGGAGGCCCAAAATGTCGCAGTGTCTCAAAATGTCCACCGGACCACAGTTGCGTATTCCAGGCTACCGTATAGTCTTTGAATGTATGTGATCAAAAATGTGTGGAACAGCGCTCAGAGGAAATTGCTAGCCGATGTTTTCATTTTTGTTTTCAAGTTAGTGCGACATTTTGGGCAGGTGCGACATTTTGGGCTTGCTCTACGTAGAGGCCCAAAATGTCGCACCGGCCCAAATTGTCGCAACAACGATCGGGGATCGGGAATAGAGACCTAAAATGTCGTGATAATGTATATGCTTGTCTCTGTCTTTGTCTCTCTATGCACTACTTAGCAGTAAACCAGTGAAATAAACCAAATTGAAACTGAAAAGTGACAATGACCACTGTACATAACATCATAAATTATTCACGTGAAGTCCTATTACACTAGACAGCGGTAAAACTGGTCCAGAATGACATCTGGAGCTGGTGCGACGTTTTGGGCCTTTATCCCCGATCCAAAACGTTGTTGCGACATTTTGGGTCAGTGCGACATTTTGGGCCTCTGCGACATTTTGGGCCTCTGCGACATTTTGGGACGTTGCGACATTTTGGGCCTCTACCTCTGACCCAAAATGTCGCTGCGACATTTTGGGACGGTGCGACATTTTGGGCCTCTACGTAGAGCAAGCCCACAATGAGACGGGGACCCAAAGAGACGGGGGCCCAATGAGACGGGGGCCCAAAGAGACGGGGCTCAAAGACACGGGGACCCAAAGAGACGGGGGCCCAACGAGACGGGGGCTCAAAGACACGGGGACCCAAAGAGACGGGGGCCCAATGAGACGGGGGCCCAATGAGACGGGGGCTCAAAGACATCATCCCATTATCAGACAAGGGCAGTCATTATGAGACAAGAGATTTCAAAGACAAAGGAAGTTATTATGTGACTCAGGAAGCGAATAGTAGACGAGGAAATCATAACAATACAAGGAAAGTCACTATGAGGCAAAAGACGAGACAGTAGAAGTCATAACAAGACAAGGGAAATGATTACGAATAGTGGAAGTCAATGAGACACAAAGGACATCATTACAAGACAAAGGGACATCATTATGAGACTAGGGGACATCATTACGAGACAAGCCACAAGGGGATATCATTACTAGACAAGGGCGTCATTATAAGGAAGCGTTATTACGAGACAAGTGGACGTCGTTAGGAGAGAGAGGAGAAGTCATTACGAGACGGCATGTGTCTCCCCCCCCCCCCCCCCCCCCCAAAATGTATTATGTGAGAAATAAGAAATACTGTTGAGAAAACAAAAGAGAAAAAGGACAAGAGAAAGTGAAACGACAACAACAAACAAATACAGCAGTTCCAAATCTCAGCACATTGAAAACTGACAGAATTGTATTAAACGGTTGATGATATTGTACATGTATTGTAAACAGGTTCTTCTTTTGTCCTTGATATAAGTATACTGCTAGAGTGTTTGAAAATAAAAAGAATTAGAAAGAGGGGAATATGAGGAATAATAAGACTCGACCAAAGCACAAAAGGTGAAAATAATTCTCATTTTAGAATCAGAACTAAATCAGACAGAATTGTACTGGTAAAGATAAGAAAATGATTCTCATTTTAGTATCAGAACTAAATTAGACAGGATTGTGCTGGTAAAGATAAGAAAATAATTCTCATTAATTTTAGTATCAGAACTAAATCAGACAGGATCGTACTGGTAAAGATAAGAAAATAATTCTCATTAATTTTAGTATCAGAACTAAATCAGACAGGATAAGAAAATAGTTCTCTTTAATTTTAGTATCAGACAGGATTGTGCTGGTAAAGATAAGAAAATAATTCTCTTTAATTTTAGTATCAGAACTAAACCAGACAGGATCGTACTGGTAAAGATAAGAGTACTACATACATAAAAGGAAGAAAAATGAGTGGAATAGTAAACAGAAAATACTCAAACTGCGTACCTCGGCATATTTCATACAAAACGACGCTAGTGACTGTGAGAGGGAATAATGCATCATTATCATCTATAGCCTTTCCATTCCTTCCCTTCCTTGTTATGGTCTTTGTTGGACATTGCAGCATTCCTCCCCTTCCGTTCCTCTGGCTTTCACAATGCTGTGAAGGTCCACTGGGAGTCTGCAGCAGCAGATGAATGTTCTGCTATCACTCTGCGATGTGATGGGAAGTGGCGTCATGGCCTGAGACCCTACTCAGTTCTAGCGAATAGTACGTGCACAGGTGCTTGTGACCGAATCTAAGCAGAATGTGTGAAGTCACAGTTAGTCCATAGATTTGTTTACTTATTTACACGTTTGTTTGGTTGTTTCGCTTTCAATTTCTTCTTTTTTTTTTTTTTCATATTTGTATATCGATTTTGGTTTGTTGTTCATATTTGCATTTGTTTGGGTTTTTTAAATCCTTTTTATGGTTTTTACATTCTATGTAGTTTTTCGTTTCTTCGATGAATGCTATAGATGTTCAAAATATTTGAAAGAACGACAAAGAGGAGAACAAGAAGGAATTAAACAATTCAGAAGAGACCAAAGTTGTAAGTTGTGCATCACTATTGCAACAAAGGGGTTTGCACTGGAAAAAGTAGGAAAAAAATTAATATGATCGAGGAGAAAGAAAACAGAGACAAATATCAGAAGTAACAAACAAATTACTAAAATCGTATTTTTGAGAACATTCACACAAATAACTGTATTGATGACTTAAGAAAGAAC
>CM060315.1:77705933-77750933 GCA_030674185.1 Monoplex corrugatus
GTACAGTGGGATGGATTCAAGTGATTGTACGATGACAAACACAATGGGATGGGGCTGTGTTTCTGTCTGTGTTTTGTCTGGTCTCTGGCTGGTTGGCTGGCTGGCTGGCTGGCTGGCTGGTGGCTGGCTGGCTTCTTCTAACTCCATCCATGCCTCCTCTTTCTTTGATCCCATGCAAGGTAAAATGTGATACGTACTCGTTCTTTCTCTACATCTGTCTGTCTGTCTGTCTGCCTCTCTGTCTCTGTCTCTCTGTCTCTGTCTGTCTTACTCTGCTCCTCCCCCACTCTCTCTCTCTCACTCTCCTCTTCTCTCTCTCCCGCTCTCTCTCTCTCTCTCCCTGTCAATCACATACTCACTCTCTGTCTCTGTCTCTCTGTCAGTCTGTTTCTCTCTCTGTCGCTGTCTCTCTCTGTCTGCTCACTCCCTCACACACCCCTCTCTCTCTCTCTCTCTCTCCCCGCTCTTCCTCTCTCCCCGCTCTTCCTCTCTTTCTGTCAATCTGTTTCTCTGTCTTTCTCTGTCTGTCTGTCTCTCTCTCTCTACACGCGCCGCACGCACATACACAATTATCTGCATGCGTTGCAATCGTCGTACACAAACACACACTGCACACAACAACAGTCACACACACACACACAATATATATATATATATATGATATATGTATATATATATATATATATATATATATATATATATATATATATATATATATATATAAAGAGTTTAACCTTCATTCAGACTATGGTTTTAACACGGGTTGGCTTGTTCTTTTCAGAGTCATGAACTGAAAATCTAATACCTTTGAGTTCAATCCTAGCAGCGGCATTAAAAACTGGCCTGTTTGCTGTCTGTGGTAATGTTCAATCAATCTAGTGGTGTCAGCTTAGTGTTATGGGTCTATTCTCTCCCGCTCCCTATGTCAAGAAGATTCCAGGCATAGTTTCTGTGCAGGTTCACAGAGTCTGCATAATTGCTGTCTGATTTGGGTGGAGCGCATGTGGAATTATCTGAGTGCGATGATTCCCTGTTCAACAAACTCCAGATCCCAACTCCATACACATACACGCACACATGAACAGAGAGAGAGAGAGACAAGAGAGAAAGAGAGAGAGGGGTTGGGGATGAGAAGGAACTGACAAAAAGAAGACGACAGAGAATAAGACAAGAGAGAAGGAGAACAGAAACAGAGAGAGAGTTGGGATGAGAGGAACTGACAAAAAGAGAGACAGACAGAAGAGAGAAGAGAGAAAGAGATAGACAGACAGACCGACAGATAGAGACGAGAGAGAGAGAGAGAGAGAGAGAGGTTGGGGATGAGAGGGAACTGACAAAAAGAGAGACAGACAGAAGAGAGAAGAGAGAAAGAGATAGACAGACAGACCGACCGATGGACAAGAGAGAGAGAAGAAAAGAGAGAGAGAGAGAGAGAGAGAGAGAGGTTGGGGATGAGAGGGAACTGACAAAAAGAGAGGAAAGGGGTTTGGTGTTAACAAACACAGATGACCCATATCGAATAAAATATAGCTGAGCACGAAGGCGGAACATTAATTGGAAGTGGGTGGATGGGAGGGAGAGGAGAGACAGAGGAAGAGACAGAGCGGTAGAGAGAGGGAATGAGGGAAGATATGGGGGCGAGAGAGGGAAGAGAGAGAGAGAGAGAGAGAGAGGATTCATAACATCGATTCCTGGCTTTGAACTCTGCGTTTCAGGGTTTTAGTTTTGTTTTGTGTTTTTCAGCGGCCGGCGTATTGATCAGTTCAACATGCTTGAGTAGCAAGCCTGCGTGATAACCGGCTTTCTTGTGTTCAGATGATATAGATTGCTGTGAAATCATTACATTTTTCATTGATGCGTGAGGCTAGGGTGCATTATCTAATGTTGTCTTTTCTTCCTAAAATATGTCGAGGGTGTGGTTTCTGTTCTGTTTTTATTTTCACCGATAATGACCATACAATACTCAAAAGTGAAAATGTGAAATAGACATTAAACGAAAGAAGACATAGATATATGAACAAAGTAGTGAACAAATGAAGAAAAAAGAGAAAAAAAAACAATGGGGAGTGCGGGGGGGGGGGGGGGGGGATATGGACACAAAGATGGAGAGAAGGAAATATAATCTTTATGGTTTTAATTTATTCAGGAAGGCGTCATTGTGTAAGCTTGCGTGATTTCATAGGCGGTACACTTCAAACAGTATATGACGCTTTTTTATCATGCTATTTGTCTGCAAATAGGGTGTAAACTGATATGCTGGCTAGGCACAGAACAAGAAAAAAGAATGAAACTAAAGATAAAAAGAAGAAAAAGAAGGACGGAGACAAGGAAAGAAAGGAAAAAAACAATCAAAAACAGTATTAATTGTCAGCCTTTTCATGGACAATAAAAATCTTGACCTCACAGTCATCAAAAGGTATTAATTATTACCTTTTTTCTAGGACAGTGAAGACAGCGAGTTCACAGTGAAGTAAGGCAAGTCATAAAAATTTTGTTCTTAGGGTGGAAAGCCTAATATCTAGAAAAAAAAATCATAGAGGAAACAAAGGGAAATGAGGAAACAAGAAACACTGCAATCTAGGCACACTGAAAAGAGCAAGAAGTGCATTATTTGGCTGATAGTTTGTGTTATATGCAGCTTTTCCTGTCATTTCATTTAAGACATCATTGATGATAAGAACAGATTGCACTGGTGAAATATGACTGCTGCATGCATAAAAAGAAGAGAAAAAGGAATGAGAAGAAGAAGAGGAGGAGAAAGAGAAGGAAGAAATTAAAAATAGGGTAGAAAAAGAGAAATAAATAATAAACCCGCATATCTCTGAATGTTTGACAAATACGTGACGATGCTTAAGACAGAGCACAGTATATGTCCCCCATCCTCTCCCTTCCTTCCCCCTCACTGTCGTCGTCAGTCTGTTGGACGTTGCTGCATTCCGCTCCTTCCGTTCCTCTGACTTTCAGGATGCTGTGATGGTCCGTTGGGAGTCTGCTGCAGCAGCAGATGTATGAGCTGCTGTCACGTTACAGTATGATGGGAAGCGGCATGCTGCTTTCTTCAGCTCTGGGATGTGGCCGGTAGTACGTGCACAGGCGCTTGTGGTTGAAACTGAATGCAGTGTGATTGATTAAATTTGTGAAATTATGTTTGGTGGTTTTGGTCTTCTTTTTTACTCTCCTCCATGAAAACGCTGGGTGACTTTTCAATACATATAGTATCTCTAGCTTTTGGAGATTTTGTTAGAAATTTTCTCTTTTCTATCACTCTCTTTGTTGCTTCCTTTCTCCTCTGCTTCCAAACATCTCTTCCTAAGATTTTCCATTTGTTGGTCTATTCACCTGTATGTTTTCCATATTGCCTCCTGTACTTTTTCTTAGGTTTGATAATTGGGCACATGTATTAATTACATTTTTGGCTGCAAGGAAATGTGATGTGCAGAAAAGATTATAGGCCATTTTGACCAGTTTATATATGTTCTAGTGTACTTAGCATATTTATATATTTGTACTCGTGTTTTTAAACCACCAGTGATAAATTGGATGGGATGGGTCAGTGCCAGGGGCATATTCTTAGATTATGTGCGCAGTATGTATTGACGTGCGTACCTAATTTTCTTTTCCAGTTTTTTTTTCAGGTTCAAAGATATGCTGAGATGGTAATGGCCCTGATATGGCTCTGCGCAGTTGTCTGGGCTTTAAACAATAATGACTCCCATGTGAGAATGCCAGGGGCTCTTTTAGCTTATATAGTATTCCCCTCTTCTGAAATTCTAGACTAGAAATTTTTTCTTTGCTGTCGCTCACGATGTTTTGCCTTGTTCCTTTGCTTTTTGTCATTTCTTCCTATCATTTTCTAGCGTGATGGTCCATCCATTGATATGTATTCTATAAATCCTTACGTGCTCTCTTAGGATTGATGATTGTGTAATGTATAAAAATAAATGCATTTGGCTTTATATTATGGAAATGTGATGTGCAGAAACAATTTCAACCTTTATGATTTATATACATGTCTTAATGTCCTTAGTTATATTTACATTAGTTATATTTACTCCCCGCTTTGGGTTGCCGGGGGCTCTTTCAGTATAAATAGTATCCCCACCTTCTGAAAATTCTGTGCTAGAAATTTCCTCTTTTCTGTCACTCTCTTTGTTTCTGCCTTGTTGCCTTGCTTTCTGTCATTTCTACTTATTTTCTGCCTTAATGGTCCATTCACCTGTATTTTTTCGATAAAGTCTAATGTGCTTTTCTTCGGATTGATAATTGGGTACATGTATCAAGTGCATTTTTGGCTCTAAGGAGGTGAGATATGCGGAAGCAATTTTAGGTAATTTATGCCTGTTTTTATATATGTTTTGGTGTCCTTATGATGCTTATATTTGTATTCAGGTGTGTTTTTTAAATCTCCCCTGCGCGATAATCGACGGAATGGTCCTACGCGGGGTGGGGGGGGGGGGGCATGTCCTTAGATTATGTGCGCGAATGCATTGATATGTGTACGTAATTTTCTTTCTTTTTTTTTGCCTGTTGAAGCTTTGTGTGTTTTGAAGCGGTTATAGCCCTGATATGGCTCTGCTGGGCTTTAAACAACAATAAAAGAAAGAAGTTATGTTTATGTTTGTATGCAGGTATGTTTTTTTTAAACCTTCTGGTGATAAATTGAAGGGAGTGGTCAACCTCAGGGGCATATCCTTCGCCAATGTATTGATTGGTTTGTGTACTTCATTTTGTACAGGTGTTTTCTATTTCTCCAGTGAGTGTACGTTTTGAGATGGTTACAGCCCTGGTATTGCTCTGCGCGGTTGGTTGGGCTTTAAACGACAATAACAATAAACAATAATGATAATAAGTCTTTTTATTTATCCATTTATTCATTAGGTTGGTTGTGGGTTGTCATGGTGTTAGATTCTGTGATAGCTCTCAAGTCGTTTGGTTTTATGTGAGCATGTGTGTGTGCTCCGGAAGGAGCGGAATGCAGCAACGTCCAACAGACTGACGACGACAGTGAGGGGGAAGGAAGGGAGAGGATGGGGGACATATACTGTGCTCTGTCTTAAGTCATCGGTACACAGTAAGCTCTTTTCTATCACTCTCTTTGTTGCTTCCTTTTCCTCTGCTTCCAAATATATATATATATATATATATATATAATATTATTTATATATATATATATATATATATATATATATATACACACACACATACACACACACACACACACACACACACACATACATATATACATGTATATAATATATATATATATATATATATATATTGTGTGTGTGTGTGTGTGTGTGTGTGGTGTGTGTGTGTGTTCGTTCGTTCGTTCTTTAATTTAAAGTCTTTTCACTATAAGTGTGTGTTTATACATAAAAAAAATATATATGTATATATATATATTATATATATATATTATATAATATATATTATAATAATATATACACACACAGATACGCCACACACATACAGAGAGAGAGAGACAGAGACACAGAGAGAGAGAGAGAGAGAGAGAATGCACACGCATGCGAATGCAAACATAACACACAATTCTTGTATACATTACGTTGAATTCTCTCTTTTGCAAGTGGCAATTTTTTCAGCGTGACAACAAAGAAATAATCCATTAGTAACACAAACATAAGACGCAAAAAGAAAGAAGAAACAAGAAAAAATATAAACAAAAGATTCTTTTAACTTTAAGCACCTGTGGCTGTAGTGAACAGGAATGAAAAATTCAAATAACAGGACACAGGGCACCGTGGGGTGAAACAGTTCAGTAGTTCACCATATATAGCATTGTACGTTCACGCTTACTTTCTACCTCCCCCCCCCCCACCCTTTTGTCTCTCTCTCTCTCTCCTCTCTCTCTCTCTCCCTCTCTCTCCCTTCTCTTTCTCTCCCTCCCTCTCTCCATCGATTCTGATTTCTCGTTTTCTCTCTCTCTCTGTATTCTCTCTCTCTCTCTCTCTCTCTCTCTCTCTCTCTCTCTTTTCTCTCTCTCTCTCTCTCTCTTTCTCTCTCTTTCCTCTCTCTCTCTCTCTGTCCGTCTGTCTGTCCGTCTGTTTACCTCTCTACATATCTCTCCTCTCTCTACCCCCCTCTCTCTCTCTTTCACACGCACACACATGCACACACACACACACACACACACACACACAGAGAGAGAGAGAGAGAGAGAGAGAGAGAGAGAATTGCACACAGAGAATTGCACACAAACAAATGCACACACGTGCACACGAACGCACACACTCCATGTACACATGTACGCAACAGAGTTCTCGCTGTATCTTTTGATACTTGAAAACAGAGAATAGCATAAGGTCTGGCATTCATTTATCCCCATAACAAGGGAACAAAGAGCATATTATACATTCTTATTAAGATCACTCATGTTACTGCTCTTTAATGTACAGCCCTTTGTAGTCTATTATCAATAATTCCTTGGTTTGGGTTCAGGTCAAATTTAGGATGTGAGAATTCACTGGCTTTCAGTATTCACACCATTACTTAAAAAAAATAACATGCAAATAAAAACATGTATCCCCCAGACGACCTTGGTGACCAACAGGTGTTCTTGTTGCGAAGCCCTGCGCATGAAATGTCCATCAGATGTCCAGTTGTGTGGAATCCCCATTTTGTGACTTTGTGGCTGCATTCAGGGGCAATAACCAATGACCAGATTGAGTGAACGTCAATTTCTTACAAACAGATTAAGTGAATATTCGTTTCTTACAAATAATAAGCGAGAAAACGTATTTCTGGGCACTCACTCACGCACACGCACACCACACACACACACACACACACACACAACACACACACACACACACACACACACACACACACTCACTCACGAACACACACACACACACACACGAACACACACACACACACACACACCACACACACACGCGCGCGCGCGCGCGCGCGCGCGAACACACACACACACACACACACACAATCACACATACACACACAAACACACGCACACCACACACACACACACACACACACACACACACACACACACACACACACACACACACACTCGATAAATGAATAAACAAACGCATACATTTTTGTATTTACATGTATACATGCGCGCACACCCACACCCGCACATGAGCAAACGCACGCACATGACACACACACACACAACACACACACACACACACACACACACAACACACACACACACACACACACACACACAACACACACACACACACACACACACACACACCACACACACACACACACAACCACACACACACACACAACCACACACACACACACACACACCACACACACACCACCACACACACTGTATATTGGAACATTTCGTCTTGTCATTCATGGTCAGATTGTCGGTCCGGTGCCTAAGATAAAATCTGACCATGTATCTTGACATGCACTGGAGTGTCCTTTGGCTGGACGGACTCTTCTGAGGGCGTTGTAGCTTTTACCATAGACACGTGTAGGTGTTACTATTTATACAAATGCTTGGACATCATCATTTGCTGGCTGGTTGGCCGAACCACATGGGATACAGAGGGAGGGAACTGACCTCGGTCTTGTTGCACCGTGATTGTTTATTGTTTAACCTGTCGAGTCCAGAGTGGAGTCTCAAGAGAATGACCTGGTTTTCTCGTTTATATACATAGAAGTCATCCTTCTTCACTCTTGGTTTTTCCCGTTTTTGATGATTATCTTTTTTTCTCCTTGAAATTAGAGCCTGGGGTCTGTGTCTGTGGATATGGCGTGGGGGACAGATCGGTGTATATGTATATAAGATCAAAAGAAAAATGGATAATTTGCTGGCATTCGTTGTCAGCATTGTTGGCCATGAATAAATCTTTCTACGGGGTCTGATCTTTTGCATGGTAGTTTGTCGCAATATGTTCTCGTAGGGAATTGACAGGCATAGTGTACGATGTTTAGGGTGATGGGCGGTGGCATGCATTGAATTTTTTTTCATAGAAAATAAAAATAGTTTGACAGGTTACAGATTAAAAAATAACAGGAGGAATGTCACCCAAACTATTATTACACTTGTCTATTTTCTGACATGTCATAGGTTCTTTTTTATTGCACAGTTTTATTCAGTGACATTAATGTGAAAACAAACGAAGAAAAGAAATAATTGCATACTGAGGTCTCATATCTTTTAAATGGATTGGTTGAAGCTTTAGGAAATGAAAAAAAATGGATTGGTTGAAGCTTTAGGAAATGAAAAAATGAATGGTGAACTCCAAAATGATAAAAATGGATGTTATTTCAGAATGAAAAAAAAGTAATAAAAAAAAAAAGTGATTGTTTGCACTTTGAGTGATCTCTCCCTCTCCTCCCTCTCACTCTTATCCCCCCTCACTCACCTCTGTCTCTCTGCTCAGTTAATTTTAAAACGCACATGCAAAAATACACAAATAAACCAATCTTTGGGGAAGTCACAGACAAAAACACAAACATAGAGCAATGCCAGAGAGAGTGTGTTGCGTGGTTTTAATCAATTTTGTCAGACTGGAAGAGAGGGAGATTTGGTGGGGTGGGGTGGGGATGGGGGGTAGGGAACGAGAGAGAGAAAGAGGAGGGAGGGGAGGGAGAGAGAGAGAGAGAGAGAGAGAGAGAGAGAGAATTCGTTGCTCGGTTTCAATCTGTTTGATCAGATTGATGCATTGGCTCTCCAAAAGCACACGGAAAGCTGTCCACTTTAGGGGAAAGAAATTTATATCTCCCTCTCCCCCCACCCCCTCTCCCGCTATTTTTTTTTTTTCCTGTCTTTTTCAACTGCTCGATCCTCTTTCCGTACATACCACACACGCACGCGCACGTTTGCACTTGTTAGCACCCGTACGAAAGCAGACGTCATCACATCCACAGTTAGGAATTTATTCAACAGCGATTCAGCAGACTCGGACACTTCCGTATGCGCTCCATCCAGATCTGCCAGAATTATCTGGTAAACGTTTTGATCCTGTACACACACAAAAAAAAATATTCGAAAAACACTATTTGCTTTCAAGGTCTTGAAATGGGGAGTGAGACAGACATACGGAAGAAACACTGACATCACCAGAGTGATTGGAGTATCAAGATGGGCAGGAAACAAGCAGACACGTATACGTGTGGCAGGATGGGGTTAACCCAGTACATGGTATTGTGAGTGAAAAGCTCCACCAAAGGAACCAGCTATCCTGCATTAAGACCGACTGGACCGTCGTAGAGTCGAACCCACGTCCTGTGCTTTATCGTCATCAGCAAGGTGCAACGTGTTCTCGACAGCTGGAGCAAGTGAGATAAAAAAAATAATAAAAGGGGGGGGGGGGGTTCAGTTCAGTTCAGTTCATATTGCTTATAGTCCAGCCGACTACTAGAGCCATATCAGGGCTAACACCACGTCAAAAGGGAAAAAAGACAACCTGTTAAGATAAAAGATAACAGTAAAAAAAATACATGCTCACCGTCAACCTTGCAAAAGGAAAAAAAAAAAAGGGGGGGGGGGAGGGTGTGAGAGGAAATATCCAACTTTGTTACGGTATAAAACTGACAGAAGTATACAAATATACATAACAATTGCACAAACAAAAGTTTTGAATTGCATACAGCTTGCTTCACTACATCTGTTTAAATACACTTATGAAAAAAGCCCGTTTTTGTTGAAGATTTACATCCAAAACAAAAGACAGGATGCTAAATTGAAGAACAGTCTCATTTTGTTTTGATAAATGTTCGGTTAGTTCTAAAAGAAGATGATGATCATGGAAGGCAGTCGATTTACATAAAATGTTTCCTGAAATAGTCTGTACGGAAACGTCTCTCTCTTCTAAAGGGGAATAATCACATGCGGTAACTACATAAAAGCAGGGAGCCGCCAGAATTCAAGACACAATGGCGGGGTTCTTCTTGTGGCTGGCTGCTTTACACGCAAAGGGCAATCGGTGATGCAGCTGTTTGTTAACTACATTCTGTGTGTGTGTGTGTGTGTGTGTGTGTGTGTGTGTGTGTGTGTGTGTATGTGTGGGGTGTGTGTGTGTGTGTGTGTGTGCGCGCGCGCGCGTGTGTGTGTGTGTGTGTGTGTGCGCGCGTGTGTGAGTGTGTGTGTGTGTGTTCTCTCTCTCTCTCTCTCTCTCTCTCTCTCTCTCTGTTCTCTCTGTGTTCTCTCTCTCTGTGTTCTCTCTCTCTGTGTTCTCTCTGTGTGTGTGTGTGTGTGTGTGTGTGTGGTCTGTCTGTCTGTCTGTCTGCCTGTCTCTGTCTCTCTCTCTTGTCTCTCTGTCTCTGTCTGTCTGCCTCTCTCTCTCTCTCTCTCTCTCTCTCTCTCTCTCTGTGTGTGTGTGTGTGTGTGTGTGTGTGTGTGTGTGTGTGGTGTGTGTGTATGTGTGTGTGTGTTTGTGTGTATGTGTGTGTAAGCAAGCAAGCAAGCAGACTGTTTTAGCAAAGAATTTCCTGGTTAGTTTATGGGTTCATCTCTATCGATTTCGTGCCAGTTCAGACCTATCAGCTGCCCAGAATATATCCATATAAACATGACGTTATGGTCTCTTTTATGGTCCAGCAATCAGAAACGACTTAACAGATTAAGAATTAACAACTGAGCATTGACTGCATTTGAAAATGTGAAAACTGGTGACATCTTTGCCACACGACATGTTACTGAGAGCTTTGAGTGAGTCTGTTCTGTTGTGTCGCGTTCATAACAAAATGTGCGTGAAACGGGAGAAAGCTAATGTACTTTGATCAACCTGTCTCTTGAGACTGAAAGTTGTGCTGGTAGTGGTGATGGTCTTGGTCATGCTTTGTCCATGAGCAGTTTGTCGGGAGATACTGTAGGGATTGCCATGAAGAGACACACACCAGGCTCCCCCCGTGGGGATGCAGGGGCTCTTTCAGTATGAACAGTATCCCCCACCTTCTGGAAATTCTGTGCTAGAAAATTCCTCTTTCCTATCGCTCTTTGTTTCTGCCTTGCTTCTTTGCTTTCTGTTACTTCTTTCTGTCATTGTCTGCCTTGCTGGTCCATTCACATGTATGCGTTTCATAAAACCTTACATACTTTCTCTTAAGATTGATAATGGAGTTACAGGTTTAAGTGCATTTTTGACTCTAAGGAATGTGATATGCAGAAGCCGTTTTAGGTAAATTTATGCCAGTTTTGTAACTGTTTATATTGTCCTTGGTTATGTGTATATTTGTATTCAGGTTTGAATTTTTTAAACCTCTTGATGATAAATTCGACAGAATTGTCAAAGCCACGGGCATATCATCTGTGCACGAATGAATTGATCTGTGTACTTAATTTTCTTCTTCAGGCGTTCTTTTTTTTTCTTACCAGTGAGGTATGGTGTACATTTTGAGATTGTTGTAATCCTGATAATGGCTCTGCGCAGTGGGCTGGGCTTTGAATAACAATAACACACAGCAGGTGATAGAGACAGATAATAGCCTACTCATCCGTCTGACTGACGGGAGAATCCATCATCGTGGTGGATGTCCATGTAATCTTACCTCTGTTGTGTTTGATTGGGACTGGATCTGGAAATCTCGCTGTTAGTGGTCGGTGGGATGAATCACGCGTTATGCAGAACTGTTCATCTCGCGCGACATACGCGTGTGCTTTGCTCGTGTAAAGTAGATTTTAGGCAACTGAGGTGTGAAGTGGTACTTGAGTCTTGGTCAGGTGAGATAAACCTATTTTTGCAGATTAGCGCAAGTGCGATTTTTTTTTCATCAGTCAAGTGGCTGACAGTTGTGATGCAAGTTTTTATTGACTTGTGGATTGCGCTGGGTGGGAACACTAATGAGAAGATAAATTTCAAAGCATAGATGTTTCAGAGAGACATGGATGTAAGAACAGACAATACTAGCTGTATAAAAGTTTAGAACACAAGGTAGATAGTATAATAGGTAACATGATAAAAGTGACAATTTATAACGATTTTGCCTTTCATAGTTCTGTATATTGTTGACATGAAGAAAATAGTACATTAAAATACTGAAAAGTATTACGTCGCACTCACACACGCGCGCGCACGCGCGCTCTCTCTCTCTCTTTCACACACTCTCTTTCTTTCACACACACTCTCTCTCTTTCACTCTCTCTCTCTCACTCACTCACTCACACACACACACACACACACACACACACACACACACACACACACACACACACACACACACACACACACACACACACACACACACACACACACACACACACACACATACACACACTCTCTCTCTCTCTTACTCACACACCCTCACACACACACACACACACACACACACACACACACACACACACACACACACACACACACACACACACACAACACACACACACAACGTACCGTTTCAACCGCGTTGCACCCGATTTACAGAACAGTCACACTTACACATTTCGTTTACTTTTGGGTAATTAGATCGAGAAGATACAACCCCCAGAACTTGCCAATGTGCAGATTTTATGTGTAAGTTGATGGAATTTACAATTTTTAATTCAGATCTCATGGCATTTGCGGTTTAGCCCACATGAAATCATCCATGTGCAGTGACGACTATCGTGAGCAAAATCAAATTGGAACTTTTTGCATTTCCATAGTCATAGGCAAATCAAGACATTCAATTGAAAACCATCTGAATTGGTTGCTTCAGAGCCAACATGGACGACGACATGCACGTGTCTTCAATTTGGAACCCTCTTGATTTTCGATGCCTGTCCACTACTCAACTCCTTCCTGTTACTTCTGCCTCCCTTTCCTGTCGATTTTTCCCACCAACTCTTCGTAGGCCCATGCTCTTCTTATCCTTACTTTCTGTCCCCATTTGTGGAGATTTCGTCGAAAAAATATTCCAGCACAAAGATCGGAAAATGCTTTCAGTTTGTTGAGAGGCTTCGTTCTGAGGATGTCTCTGGTCCCTCAGAAAACGGTGTTAAACTTTTTGCAACTCGTACAGAGATTATCTGAATAGGCCCGAAATCCATACATAAATAAATAAATGAAAAGAACGTGCGCCTGTCTCTGGTTACACTGCTGGACTTTAACAGGTTTGTTGTTTTCATTAAGTCAAGGAATTGATTGTTACCGCGAGGTAGAATTAATTATACCCATGTATCCTTGCTTTGACAATGAGGTTATTTAAAATCTATTGTAATCTCATTAAGCAGTGCTAGTGCTTATGATTCAGCTGAGAGATAGGAAACGACTGTAAAGGAACAAGAGATAGACGGAGAGAAAAGGAAAGCCATAGTGATGCCTTTCCTCACAACCTGAAAAGAAAATCAGTAAATAAGATTAAGCAGTTCTAATCATTAATTATCGTGGCTGAAAGAATGTAGAAAAGGTGGTGTAGGGATGGAGATGGACAAACAGAAGACAGATCTGCTGTCTGCTTTGACTTCAAACATTAGTTGACTTTATTGAGTAACATCAAACACAAACGCTATATTTTAGCAGTTCGGAGAGAGAGAGAGAGAGAGAGAGAGAGAGAGAGAGAGAGAGAGAGAGAGAGAGAGAAAAAGAAGAAGAAAAGAAGAAGAAGAAGAAGAAGAAGAAGAAGAAGAAATGGATGATTAGGTAAAGATGCGTAGTGTTACCTTATTTCACAGGAGAAAAGTACATTGTCCACATACACACAATGAAAATCCTATATATGACCTCTGCCCAAGGCCTTATTTGATAAACACTTGTTTGTATTACATTTTACACAGATCCCTCAACGTGCCCTCGACTCTTCCCTTAACTGCATCCTTTTTTCTCCTTGTCAACCTGTTATCTAATTTCAGTGCCTCCACTTCCCGGTGAACAAGGCAACATGTCAACAACAACAAAAATTCACTAGACCCTCATTGTGAAGGCTGCGTCGCCAAGGGGGAGATAAATGCTTGATGAGAGGTAACTCTCACTGGCTGTACGAAAGGGGAAGGAAGCAATCGATAGGCTGGCGAGTTTCACATGGAGGAATAAAAATCGATGTGATCTGCTGAAGGCTGTGTCAATCCATGCTCTGGCTTGACTGGAAGAGAAATTAACGAAACACATGATGGACAGAACATGGTGATATTTTCCCCCTTTTTTGTGATGAGTCATGTTGGGTGCTGGACCACCAATGAACCTGAAGAAAGGTTCCAGAACTTACAGGACTCTTAGATTAGGTGCTCGAATGCATTGATGTGTGTACTTAATTTTCTCTTTTTTCCCCCTTCCTTTTTTCCCTGTTGAAGTTGTGTGTGTGTTTTGAAGCGGTTATAGCCCTGATATGACTCTATGCAGTCGGCTGGGCTTTAAACAACAATAACAGTAACAGTAATTACAGGACTACTTCGCACTGTTCTGAGCGTTTTGCGTTCTGGAATTATGTTGACATTACTTGGCCTACAATGACAATTTACGCTTATTTTACAGTGATTCATTCAGTGCGTTTCCACAGCAAATATATGACGCCCCACTGAATGTATCAGTAAGTGATCTGCATGCTTTAAAAGACACCTACATGAAGTATACCACACCGCATAAAATAACTTATTAAAGCAACTGCTTATTGAACTTCCGTATAAGTGAAATGCAGACTGCTCTTCCTGAATAAATTGTGTGCTACATTCGCTTGCTGGTGGTTTGCATATTTATTTCTTTTTAATGGAGGGTGCGTGTACCTGTATATATGCATTTTCAAATGTACCTATTTAGAGTCACTATCAGGAATCATCGTATTTTTTAAATGGACTGCTGATTGCAGCCTTTTCTTGGTCGATCTGCACAATCCACCACCACCACCACCTCCTTCTCTCTCTCTCTCTTTCTCTCTCTCTCTCCCTCTCTCTCTCTCTCTCTCTCTCTCTCTCTCTCTCTCTCTCTCTCTTCTCTCTTTCCTCGAGAAAGGATGTTAAAAAACGTGCATGTCATTGGAGACGCCATGGTGAAGGTGTGATGACGTTGCAAATTGCGCCGTTTCTCTGCCTTTCCGAGTCCCGCTGCCAACGGAATCAAGCAGGTCTAGATTTTGCTTCGAGGGTTTTTTTTATGCACACCCCGACAATGTCAGGACTTTATATTGTTCTTGTTTTCTTCCGTACCTCTATCTTTCTTTCTTTCTTTCTTTGTTTTTTTCTAGTGAGGGAGATAAAATGGGAAGAGAGACTGTTTTAATGATTTTTTTTTCATGACCATGTACGTCCTCGTTGTGTTGAGTTTGTGGTTTGGGAAGATTTTTTTTCAAGAAGAATTCATCACGCTCAGACAAGTCCATATGCGTTCCACCCAAATTTACCCGCAGTTAATGCGCTGGCAGGATCATGAAATGGAAAAGGGGGGGGGGGGGAAGGGACCTATGAGATACCAGACAGACACCACAAGAATGATGGAAACGTTAAAATGGGAAGCAAAAAAGACCAATTTTGTGATTTTGATGTTTATCTTTATTATGTTTTGTGTTCTGGTGTGAGTGAAAGAGACAAAGAAACAGTGGGAGGGAGTAGTAATTAAAGTTTTGTCGTGAATCACATCTTTACATTGTTAGATTAGTTAGAGTATTGTGATGATTGTAATTGATTTTATCGTTTGATGGCGGTAGTTTGTCCTCTCTCTCTTTCTTCTCTTCTCTTCTCTCTCTCTCTCTTTCTTCTCTTCTCTTCTCTCTCTCTCTCTCTTTCTTTTCTCTCTCTCTCTCTCTCTCTCTCTCCTCTCTCTCTCTCTCTCTCTCTCTCTCTCTCTCTGTATATATGTAACCTCATCGGTAAAACCTTCTCGTCTGACGTTGTAAATTCTCTTCTCCCGCCCTTCTGCATCCCGTTACTCAAATGAAATAAGGACAGCTAAACAAGCTCGTAGACCTTGCTGAATGCTAGTGGCGGTCCTCTAAACTTGTAGTTCATTCACAGATTTCTGCAGAAC
Organism: Monoplex corrugatus; assembly: GCA_030674185.1. NCBI lineage: Eukaryota > Metazoa > Mollusca > Gastropoda > Littorinimorpha > Ranellidae > Monoplex > Monoplex corrugatus. Next base: position 77,721,821 of record CM060315.1, read on the forward strand.
ATGTGAAAATTGTTACAAAAATGATCACAAAAGCCAAAGCTATTTTTCTACCAACGTCCTTGAATCTGCTTCTATAAAACGCTTGTTCTCTGTCATGTCGTATTGTTTGAGTATCGCTAAGTCGTGCCCACTTCCCTTTAACATTAGTCCTTCAGATTACCAGAGGCCTTTTCAGCTTTTTATTTCTTTATTGTTGTTTTTTGTTTTTTAGTAAGTTATGGTTGTACGCAGTCGTCTGGGCTTCAAACAAAATAACAATAATAATAATGTTCCAAAGTTAACGATCTTCGAGTCTCAGACTTAATGAACTGTAATTACTGTTATCAAAAACATAGCTGCTGATATATTTCATAAGTCTTCACTGGAAATATTCACCAGATAGCAGTGTAAAAGGAGCAGAAATATCCTGAAGTCAAACTCTTGGTGTGAGTATTGAAAATGAATCTGAATCTTTTATTATTGATCAAAATTTATAAGAAGCAAGCTAAAAACAGGAAAGAACAATTAGGAGATTTGAAAACAGCCACGATACTCGTTTCCTCTGCTGAAATTAAGCAACAAAGTAACACAGAAACTAGGAGGTGGAATGGGACAAAGAGTTACAGACGTAATGTGGAATCGTGAGTCTGATAAAGGATCACGTGATAGATTGAGCACAGTAGAAGAGAGAGTTCAGGACAAAAATGTAGAGTTTAATATTAAAATTAATGTTTCAAGAAATCTGTAAAAAGTCGTGAACAAATAAAGTTTACCAACATTTTACAGTTAGAAATCTTGTATAACTAAGCATAAATATAATAACAGTACAAAACTGCTATGAGACAAATTTTTGTTTAGTTTCAAAACATGTCCCCCGACAACTGACCACGGACACAGGAGATTTACATAAATGTTTCCCGAAATACCCTGTGTGGAAACTTCTTTGTCTTCTTAAGGGGGCATAATCACCTGTGGTAATGACATAAAAGCAGGGAGCTACCGGAATTCAAGTCATCATGGCGGGGTTGCTTCCTCTTGTCCCGGCCTGCTTTGCACGCAAAGGGAAATCGTTGGTACAATGGATTGACAGTCTAGTCTACTCTGTCTCTGTGTCTATGTCTCTGTCTCTGTCTGTCTCTCTGTCTCTGTCTCTGTCTCTGTCTGTCTCTCTCTCTCTCTCTCTCTCTCTCTCTCTCTCGCTCCCTGTCTCTCTTTTCCCCTGTCTCTCTCTGTCCCTGTCTCTGTCTCTGTCTGTCTCTCTGCCTCTGTCTGTCTGTCTGTCTCTCTCTCTCTCTCTCTCTCTCTCTCTCTCTCTCTCTCTCTCTCTCTCTCTTTCTGTTTGTGGATGGGGTGTTGGTTGAGAGAGAAATCGGGATCTTTAGCAGTGAGATCTATGTTCCCTCACGTACCCTCCGCTCTGCCTCCGATCCTCTGACTTTTCGCTTTCCACGCACTAAGCTCAATACCTATGGTCCACGAGCCTTCTCTGTTTCTGGTCCACTCTCCTGGAACAAACTTCCTCTCTCAGTCCGTCAGCAACCTACTTTTGTCTCCTTCAAGTCCGCTCTCAAAACTCACCTTTTCTCCTCCGCATAAAATCCTAACCTCACTCAACCCCCCTCTGCAGCCTGTCTCCGCTCGGAGGGGAATCACTTTGTTTTAATATATAATTGTATATGATGTGCTCTCTGTGGTTTTCCATTGGTTTTATTCTTGCTTTTTTGCTTTTATTCTTTTCTCCCCATTTGTGGCCATGCATGTGTGTGTGTGTGTGTGTGTGTGGTGTGTGTGTATGTGTGTGTGTGTGTGTGTGTGTGTGTGTGTGTGTGTGTGTGCGCGTGCGTGCGTGCGTGCGTGTGTGCGTGTGTGCGTGTGTGTCTTTTCGGCGCTTGGATTTGATTTTGTCGAGATTTGCGCTATATAAATATTGTAATTATTATGTATGCATGTGCGTACGTATGTATGTATGTATTATGTATGTATACGCTTAGATTTATGTATGTATGTATGTATGTATGCATGTATACGCTCAGCTTAGATTTATGTATGTAAGTATGTAAGCATGTATGTATGCATGTAAACGCTCATATGTATGTAGGTATGTATGCATGTATACGCTCAGCGCTTAGATTTGATTTTGTCAAGATTTTGCGCTATATAAATAAAATATATTATTATTATTATTATTATTAGTAAGGGTAATGGATGAGCCATCGCTTGTTTATTACATATCTACTTATCATTCTTTGAAGGGATTGAGTGACATAGTGCCTTATGTGATGCCAGAAAGAAGGGGAAAAGAACACAGAAAATGTAGTGTATTATTTCAAAGAAGTGGCCAAAAGCAACGAACAGCTCTAAAGTAAGCTTCTAAGGAATCTGAAAGCCCATACAGCCTTTGACGTTTGGATTTCATTTAAAACTGGTAACAATGGATTGTGAACTGGTATCAGTTATCCTCGCAAACAGAAGGTGTTGAATGGCGTCAGCCTGAGGAGTTCCTTGGTCACTCTAATGCCAGTGTTAAATAGTTGTAAGTTTGCATTTATGGGCTTCAATTAAAATCAAAACAGGGCTTCGAATGTTTTGGTTTCTCAAATGTTCACGTCGTGTTGATTATCACTGTGGGATAGAACTAAGCACATTAAGGTCACCTTGCTTTGATGAGAAGGGTTAATTAATAAAATCTAGTTTATTGACTTAATCGAACAATGTCAGTTATGACTGTTATGGTTGAGAGATGAGGACCGAGTGCGCAGGAACAGAGAGAGGGGGGGGGGGAGAGAGAGAGACAGACAGACACACAGACAGACAGTCAGAAAGAAACGGAGAAGAGAGAGAGAGAGAGACAAAGACAGAGACAGAGACAGACAGACAGAGAGAGACACAGAGAGAGATATCAGGACTGCCTCTCTCACACACAGAAAGTTGATTTTATTAAGCAATGATAATCGGTGATGCTGTAGCTGAGAGGAAGCGATGGACTGTTGTGGGAGGGAGTCGGTCAGACCTGGTTTGACTTCTAGACATTAGTGAACTAAATCAAATAATGTCAGTCATAAATGCCGTAGATCAGAGAGAGGAGAGGAGGAGGAGGAGAGAGAGGGAGGAAGGAGAGAGAGAGAGAGAGAGAGAGAGAGAGAGAGAGAGATAAGTATTAATCTATGCAATTTAATACAACTTATAAGTATTGATCTACGCAATTTAATACAACTTATAAGTATTGATCTACGCAATTTTCTATATGTTTCTGAAAGACATATGTTGATTGTTTAGGCATTTTCAAAAGTAAAGACATCTGCTTTGTTTCAAAGACACCGGGAGGCCGTTTCATGTTGTTTGGCCAAAAACAGAGGATTCTTTTCACAAGTAGTTAGAGAGAACAAAGGTACTGTCAAGAGAGAAGCTCCTTGAGACACTAGAACTGCAAAGAGAAATGCGTATATATTAGAAACAAATGTTTATTTTGTTTTCATTAATTTTTAATAGAAAGGGAGATTACTGATTGGTCTCCCTGGACGATGATAAAAAGTGAACATATCGACTGAAGTAAAACGGGCACAAAAAATAAAATACAAAACTCGGTTTTATTCATGCATGCCAAAATTCGAAATTTGATGTTTTCTATTTATCGTCTTATCACTTTGGATTTGTGTTCACTTTCGAAATGGTGTTTATCAGTGAAGTGAGAGGTGTTCTCCCGGCTGGACCCTGTAGAGGTCTTAGATGCTGCGAGCGATGTGTCCTGAAATAACCTGTGTAGAAACATTTCTCTTCTAAAGGGTCCCCCGTAGGGATGCCGGGGGCTCTTTCAGTATGAATAGTATCCCCACCTTCTGAAAATTCTGTAGTAGAAATTTCCTTTTTTCTGTCACTCTCTTTGTTTCTTTCTTCCTTCTTTGCTTTCTGTCATTTCTTCCTAGTGTTTTCTGCCTTAATGGTCCATTCACCTGTATGTGTTCGATAAAGTCTTGCGTACTTTTTCTTAGCATTGATAATTGGGTACATGTATTAAATGCATTTTTAGCTCTAGGGAGGTGAGATATGCGGAAGCAATTTTAGGTAATTTAGGCCCGTTTTTACATGTTTTGGTGTCCTTAGGTATGCTTATATTTGTGTTCAGGTATTTTTTTTTTTTAATCCTGTGTGCGATAAATGGGACGGAGTGGTCAACGCCGGGGGCATGTCCTTGGATTATGTGCACGAATGCATTGATATGTGTACTTAATTTTCTTTTCATTTTTTTTTTCCTGTTGAAGTTTTGTATGTTTTGAGATATGGTTATAGCCCTGATATGGCTCTACACAGTCGGCTAGGCTTTAAACAACAATAACAATAACAATAACAATAAAAGGACATAATCACAGTTAACGACATAAAAACAGGGAGCTGCCAGAATTTAAGATGCAATTGCGGAGTTCCCTTTGTGGCTGGGTGCATTACTCACGCAAAGGTCGGTCGTTTGTATAGTGGTTTGACATCTACTCTGTGTGTCAGGTGGGGGGGGGGGGGGAGGAGGAGAGAGGGTCAGAGAAAAAGAAAGTTATCTTTATTTATGATGGCTAGTGATAAGCACTGACACGTTTATTTGATATTCATTTCTCGTCCTTTGAAACTATTAAATACATGATGTCAAAATGATGGCATAAAAGCAAGAGAAGAAAATTGAGAGAGAAAGTGACAGAAAAAGAGAGAAATTATTCATATATACGCGTAGGCACAAATGCCTTCAAAGCAATCTCCTTAGAAGTCGAAAAGCCCTTATTACCCAAGTGCAGTAACTTCACTGAATAAACAGTGTAGGGTGAAAGCGGATCTCACCCTAATACCGTGTTCTGTTTTATTGAATTCATTTCTTATAATGTGCGAGTAAATTATAATACAGAGAGAGAGAGAGAGAGAGAGAGGTCTTACTCATTTATTTGAGCATATGCGTGATGCTGACAGCAACAGAAAGCCAAAAAACATTTCATGTGCTTTGTGAATACATGAAAAAAGAAAAAGTAGTAACGTATGTGCAACGGAATAGTGGTAGCCGCAGAGTGAATATTCGTATTAAAGTATGTACTCGTATAGTATTTGTATGCTGTGTTGGCTCTCTTTGTTTCTTTCCCTTAACCGTGGCCATCCACTAGCTTCTCTAATCATTGCACAGTGTTTGCAGTACAAGCACAGGACAATACACTCATCTATACAGTGAACAGACCGGCAATTAGAAGTAGGTTCTCTTGTTTAGAAGTGCAGGAAAGCTATAAACATGCATACAAAGAACCGACAATATGGACCTCTCCTTAAGTACCTAAACAATCTCTGGGTACCTAAGAAAATTGTTACAGTACTGCACAAAGGACACTCGCCATTCCTGAATGGCAAAACAGCCGCTACAGAAAAAAATCGACTACGAAGGGATCTTGGTTACCTGGAAGTTTAGTCCCCTACCGAATTTCTGGTTGTAAGATAAACCAGCGCAAAATGAAAAGCCTAGCGCTCTGACTCCCTTTGCCATTCCTACACCCTCTTAACCCTTCCACCATCATCCATCATCCATCTCCATCGCCGTGGACGACGGTGGGAGCTCCACTCTTGGTCACGAAGGATCACCAGGAGACACGGTCTCTGCTCCTGTGTATGATGTCATGGAGCCCCAGTTTGCAGGCGTCAGCGATGTTGTCCATGAAGGATTTTGCTGGCCTTCCTTGTTTTCTTTGCCTCGACTCTCCCTTGCAAACTGATGTCATCAAGTCGGTTCTTGTGTTTCTGTTCATGTGCCCGATATACTTAGGTTTTCTTTTGTTGATCTCTGGAAGCATTTTACGTTGGACAGCTAATTCGTTTAGCACGCTTTCGTTGGTTCTATTTGTCTGTGCAACATTTCATGGAGTTTTTGGCAGAAACTCCTCCAGTGGTTTGCCATTGCCTTCAGGAGTGGCAGTGCACTTGCTGTGCGGGATCCTGACCATTGTTTCACTTGGAATTATCTGCTCACGACCGTGGAGACAAAGCCGCATCTAAAACTGTTTCGGGCGCCTCTTGGGTGGAGGTCCCGCCCACCAACTAAGGCACAAATTTTTTTTTTACCTTCATCTTCTACGTAATGTTACGTTTCCCTTGACTACTGCCGCGGTCGGGAGAAACCTAAGGGCAGACAAAACTGAAGACCTCCTCCATACCGGTCTGTTGTAGAAATGTTACTCGCAACCAGTCGCCGTGGTGTAGTGGTTAACGCAGCGGACTACCGACTGGAAGGTTGTGGGTTCGAATCCCCATTAATCCCTTCAAAAATATGCAGTTTGGGATTTTTCGGCTCTAACCGGCTCTTACCTAGATTTGGGCGTACTATGGGCTCTGTGGGAAGACTGGGACCACACAGTCGAGTCTCATCCACTTCACGGATGCATCTGTGATGGTGTTGCTCAAATCTTCTGACCAGCACCGCAGGTGTCTGTATCTCTCGGGCCTGGTTGATTCCAGGATATATTGTAATAGTAAGCATAGAGTACAGTCCTGTCATGCAGTCTCAATCCTAGATGGAACTCCATAGCATCATAATTATCATCCTGATCGACATCACTCTCGTCGCATTGTAGGAAGGAAAAAAAACTGTGTCAGCTTCTGTGGCCATTTAGGTGGCGTAGAAAATGGGACGAAAAAAAAGAAGCTTTGGAAACAAATAGTACATGCATATTACATAGAAATTTCAAAAACGAATTTCGAACAGAGAAATATATGATACAGTTACCAGGTATTCATGTTTCTTTTCTTCGATTAAATTTATATGGAGCCTCACAAGCTTGAGACTGAATTAAGTAGACACAGAGGGGCAGATAGACAAAGCAGAAGTTTATTCCACAAAAAATATCTATCAGTCCGATCACTGTTCTCATTGTGTAATTTCATTATTGGAAGGAAAAAAAGATAAACTAAAATTAGCAACATTTATCAACTTGTCAAAAAGTGTGTAGTTATCTTTGGAACATTCGAGTATTCTATGTCAAGACAATTTAAGGTGTACTTTTTCCAGTTGAGCTAAGTTTTTTTTTTCTGCTTCATGTTGGATTTTCATTTATCTGTGGTAATCCTCCATGTCCTAATTGGGGTTAGAAGATCTGTTACTTAACATTGTCTGCGGCACGCCCTCATTTTCTAATCCCGTTTTAAATCACGTTAGAGCAGTTTTTCTCGTAAAAGCTCTCAATGACAAGGCAAATTCTGTCAGTTTGTTGAGTGGCGTCATCTTGAAGACGCCTTCAATCACTTTGGGACAATGTTACACGCGCGTGTTTCATGCAGTGACGATCTCATGGGATCCAGATTCAACAAAAGATATACCAAGAGATTTGTGTCTGACGCATTTGGCTTGCACTTATGAGTGTCAGGTAGTTTTGTGTCTCAATTACTCCATGCGGTTGAACCTCACTGTAGGAAAGAACTAAGAGCGCCTAGATCTCTTCATTTTGGCGATGAGGGTTAATTAGTAAAATTCAGTTAGTTAACCAGATTAGGCAATGCCAATCATGATTGTTACGGTTGAGATAGGGATCAGTTGGACGGGACTTCAGACACGCACCCCCCCCCCCCCCACACACACCACACTCACAGACAAGCACACACGCGCGCATCCACACCACACACACACACACACACACACACTCACTCACTCACAGACAAGCACGCACGCGCACACACGCACACGCACGCGCACACACGCACACACACACACATACATACACACACACACACACACACACACACACACACACACACACACACAAGAGAACAACAGAGAGAGAGAGAGAAGAGGGAGAGACAGAGAGATACAAACAGGCAGACAGATGGACAGAGATAGCGTTGATTTTATTAAGCGGTGCTCACCATTGATGTTATGCATAGCAAAAGGAGAAGGGGGTGGTGAAGGAAGGAGAGGGACAGACAGATCTGCTTTGAATTGCAAATAGTAGATAATTAAATGAAGTAATGATGATCATGATTGCTAATAGATAACAGAGAGATAGAGTTGCCTTATTTCGTCCACATATCTTCTATAAATATCTGTATGAAATCAAAATTTTATTTGAACTCATACTTGTATAATACTTCACACAAATGTTACTCGGTTCCCTTTTTCTTTTCATTCACCTTCTCTAGTTCTTGTCCTTCCACTTTCCAGCGAACAACGCAGCGTTTGAACAAAAAATCCTTTCTACTCCCATCGTGAGGGGTGCATCACCAAGGGGGAGGTGAAAGCACGAAGAGAGGTAACTCTCACTGGCTGTGAGAAAGGGAAAGCACTCGATCGACAGACTGGTGAGCTCCTCAAGGAGGAATGAAAATCGATGTGATCTGCTGAAGGCTGTATCAAGCCATGCGTAGACCTGAGAGGGCGAGAAAAAAAAAGTGGTCAGATCATGGTAACGTTCTTCTCCTTTTTTGTGATGAGTCATGTTCAGCAAGTTACGATTACTGGAAGGGGAGGGGGCCAAGACCTCCACTGGACTGTCAGTGAATTTAAGAAGAGAGTTTGAAAATTCCAGCGTCGGTTTAGACAGTATGTTGTGTGCTTTGCATGTCTGTAGTTATGTTGGTATTATCAGGAACACGTATACTTTTGAACTTGCGTTAGAGTGTTGGGTTTATTGCATTTCTCAAAACACAGCACAGAAACACTGAACACATTAATTGATTAGCATGCTTTTGGTCTTTGTTTTTGTTGTTGGTGTGGGTGTGGTGGGTGGATGGGTGGGAAGGTGGGTTTGGGGGTTGTATGTGTTTTTGGTTGTTTGATGTGATGATGCAAAATCCAGCTTTGCAATGGCTTACAAGTTGTGTGTGCTATATCCATTGGGCTTGATTTGATATTATGAAAGAATCAGTCTGAAATCCATTACGTTATTCTGCAGGCCATTTCTAAAAGAATGTTATTGCATGTTTATGTACTGATTTATTTATAAGACCGATGAAATCACCATCAAATGCTAAAACGCATGTACAATACATGAAAATTACACACGGTAACATACATATTTTAACGAACAGAGTGCGAAAAAAACAGATGTTAAAACCTTCTGAACCAGGAGTGGATTGTTACAACGGACTTTTCCCCCAATGAAATGGATCTGCTGTCCTTATCACATAACCACTGTACAAGCAATTATTTTGTTCTTTGTTATTGACGCAGAGGTTTACACACACAACCCCACGCAAGCGCCGAATATATTAATAAAATATATTATAATAGTATATATATATTGTGTACTATTATATATATTATTTTTTTTTGTGTGTGTGGGTGGTGCGTGGTGCGTGGTGCGTGCTGTGTTGGGTGTGGTGTGGTGTTGTGATGTGGTAAGTGTGTGTGTGTTCTGTACATAATTCATTCAAATTCATTATTGGAATTAACTTTTGATCAGTTGGTTTGCTGACCGCAGCTCTTTCTTGGGCTTGATCTGCTCAATTCTCCCTTCTCTCTCTGTAAGAAGGGGACTAAAAAGTTCATCCAATGACCCTGCCATGCGACCTTGATGAGATTCTAATTGCGTTCGCTTCTCCTCCTTTCTCAGCCCCGATCAAGCACGGTCCCGTTTTATTTGGGCTTTTACAGTGACGCCCCGACATGTCAGTGGCTATAACATTGTTATTGTTTTTCACCCTTTCCATTTGTATTCGCGAGCGTGTATGGTGTAAACGGTAATTGTGTTTCGTGGGGTTAGGGGGGAAGCGGGAGGTGGGGACATGAGGAAAGTGATGTGTGTGGAGGCGTTCTGATGGGCAGATGCTCTGTTTGTAACGTTGACTATTGCACGTCGTTTGACAATTTTTAGGTTATTATTATTATCGTTGATTTTTTTTGTTTGTTTTGTGTTGTTGTTTTTTTTTTGTTTGCTTTCCTCATGAGAGAGGGGAGGAAGAAGAATGATGAGTCTGTTAATTCATTGCACGATTCAACCTTGAATAAAGAACTCAATCATTAAACAAGTTCTGTCTTCGACGTCTCTTACATATCTAGGTCTCTCCATCCTAGCCTTCCACTTCTTCTCTCCTCTCTCTCTTATCCTCTCCTTCTTCTTCGTCGTCCTCTTTCTCTTTTCTTCTTCTTCTTCTCTCCTCCTTACTCCTCTCTTAACTCCCTCGCCCATTTTAATTCCTCCCTCTTGCCCACTTCTCCCTGTCTTTATACCTGTTTCCTTCTGTCTCCCCCCCCCCTGCCATTCTGTCTTCTCTCTCTCTCTCTCTCTCTCCTCCTCTGTGCCCTTACATGTTCTCGTACCCCACCTCTCCTTTGTCTGTCTCTTAACTATCGCATGTTGCAGAAACTCGTAATGCAGCATCCTCCTCAGGGTGAATTGCCAACAAATTCAGCTCGAAATATTAGGTTCGCGAAATTATCACTGTTTGTATATTTCGTAAGGCATGCACAAAACATCTGTCAGATTAATGTAAAAGGAGGACGAATCATTCCAAGGTCTGCTAGCTCTTGCATGAGTCATTGAAACTGATGTCAAATCCTCTGATTGAAGAGCATAAAACACATTATAATAATCTTTCAACTCCCCACCTACTGCCAGCTGCAAAAATTTAACCCTTGACTACCTCATTCCTTTTCGACCACTTCCTGCACGAATTCGTTGGAAAGGGATGAGCGAGTCAAGAGGGTTTAGTTGGCTATTTAGCGTGGTTGAAAATGCAGGATGTTGGCGGATAGGGTGCGGGACTCAAAGGGTTAACAAGTAGAAGGAAACAAGCTAACACCAGGAAACAGCAATACGAAGAAGTAACGAGACAACCTCAGAGGAAATTATTAGCAAAAGCAACTTAGAAGCTTGGAGGTGGGAAGTCGATAACACATGGGGGAGAGAGGCGAAGAGTAAAGTAGTGATGGAAAGATCAGCAAAGTGGAAAACGACATGGTTTTATGGCGAAAAGGGAAAGTGGAGGGCTGGAAGTAATTGGGCAGAGGTCTGGTTGTAGGACTTTTTTCAATTAGTCGGTACAGTGGCACATTGGCACTTGCATCACGAGCTGTGCTGCATGTGTGTCATTAATAGAGGTCTTCTGCTTGGCTGAAACTGTAACGGTGAAATTTACAAGTGAGATGCAAAAAGGCAGGGAAAGAGGAGGGCATGAAATATTGGATAAAGGGAATCATCAGGAATTATTCAGTTGATGGTACGTAGCCAAGCTGTGCTTGCACTCTTGAGTTATGTTGCAGATGTCCAAGTTTTGAATAGAAGTAACTTAAATAGCAATCCAGTTTCCGTTGTGTGTTTTCTTTCCTGTTCTATGTTCTATTTCTATGCACTGTTAGGATTTAGCCTACTTCCATTCACGCCACCCCCTCCCTCACCATTTTCTCATTTTGTCTGTCAGCCTGTGTAAGCACATGTTATGCACACCAGAACACACACACACACACACACACACACACACACACACACACACACACACACACACACACACACACACACACACACCACCCACCCTTCACACAACACACACAACACACACACACTCTATTTCTCACACACATACACACACACACACACACTCTCTCTCTCTGTCTCTGTCACACACACACACACACACACAACACAACACACACACACAACACCTCCTATCTCTCTCTCTCTCTCTCCCTCTCTCTCTTACTCTCACACACAATCGCGCGCGTGCGCGTAATACACAACAGAATCACATAGAGAGTGAGGACGGGGGCAGAGAAGTCATTGATTGATGGGATGTTTGTTTTTAGGAGAAAATGAAAAACTGTTTGACAAGTTATGATTAACAAAGAACAAGGAGAAATGCCATCCGACATATTATACTTGTCTGTTTCCTGAAATGTCATTGACTTTTGTTGTTTGTTTGATAGTTCCGTCTTTTTTATGTTTTCTTAAGTCGGTAGATGTGTTGAGACAGTATAGATCTACTGCAAATTTTTACTTGTGAAATATGCTGTCTTACTGATTAACATTTAATGTCCACTGATAAAAGCAGAAGAGCAAGCAATTCCTATATCAAGGTCTTGGATCGCTTTTTATATACAGATCATTTGCATTGTTTGCAAGGAACGAAGGAAAGAAAGAAACCCACCAAATTTAATTTGAGAAGTAATTCAGAAGTAAAGACAAAAAACAAAAAAAAAGAGGAGCAAACTAGTGGCCTGCTTCTCTCTCTCTCTCTCTCTCTCTCTCTCTCTCTCTCTCCTCTCTCTCTCTCTCTCTCTCTCTCTCTAAAACACTAGTGCCTCTTCTCTCTCTCTCTCTCTCTCTCTCTCTCTCTCTCTCTCTCTCTCTCTCTCTCTCTCACCTCATTTGCTTAGGGACCTAACAGAAATCTTTATTCAGTTAGACAGAAGGTAAGCACCGAAACATACAAATGAAAACTCATTGAACTAGTTGTTCTCAGAACTCACTGAATTGGTTGTTCGCAAGACTGTTTCAATTGATTGTTCTCAAACGTCACTGAATTGATTGTTTTCAGAATTCAGCTGAATTGTTTGTTCTCAGAACTCATTGAATTGGATGTTCGCAAATTTTTTTGAATTGATTGTTCTGAAAACTTATTGAATTGGTCGGTCGTGCTCAAAACAAATTGAATTGGTTATTCTCAAACTCGTTTAATTGGCCGTTCTAAAAAAGTCACTGAGTTGTTCCTTCTTAAACTCACTGAATTGGTTGTTTCATAACTAGCAATGTCGTCAGTTATGAAACTTGTTTACGTTTGCAGCCTCCACACCATCTACAGCCCCCTCCCCCCTCCCCCCCCCCCCCCCCCCCCCCCGCCTTTGCTCTCCGTTTCTTTCCTCTGTTTCAGACTTCCCCAACCCTCTCTCACTCACTCTTACATTCACACAACTTCCCAGAGCCCCATTGCTTACTCTCATTTAAACCCTTCAACGCTGTTTTCTTTGCAAATAGCTTTCAACGCGAAGGGAGATTCTTTGAGTTTATTCAGCGGCTTCGTTCTGAAGAGGTCTGCTGTCACTTGGTGGCAGTGTTAAACTATTTTGTCGTACAGTGATGATCTGAGCTGGGCTTCGGGTTTAAAAGATAGAGAAATAATACCAAGAGGTTTATGGTTGTCATACAAGGCATACATGCTATGACTGCCGTGGTTCAGTTGCTTTTGTATCTTGTTTATTTCACTCAGTTAAACATCAATGTAAAGATAGTGAAACATCAGTGTAAAGATTAAAAAAAAATAAGCACAGCGAGGTTTCCATAATTTGGCAAGGAGGGTTAATTAGTAAAATTTAGTTAGATGATTTAATTAGGCAGTGCCAAATTTGAATGCTATTGCCGAGAGAGAGGGTTGAGTAACAAATGTGCAAGAAAGAGATACAGGGGGAGAGAGTGAGAAACGGCCGACAGAGAGAGATGCGCTGCCCAACAAAAAAAGTTAATTTAATCAAGCAGAGCTAATCATTGATGTTATGAGAGAATTGTAGTGGGGGAAATGGAGGGACAGAACTGTTTTTGATTTGCATACAATGGTTAACTTAATTAAGCAGTGCCAATCATGACTATTGAAGATCTGAGAAACAGGGGGTACTGTCTAATTTTGCATAAAAAGCACATTGCGTGCGCGCCCTCGGACGCGCGCACACACACATACACACCACACACACACACACACACACACACACACACACACACACACACACACACACACACACACACACACACACACACAAAATGTAGAATAGATTATTATGACGCCTGTCAAAAGGCTTCATTTGATGAACACATTTCACACAATTCGGCTTGCCTTTTAATCTCCCACACCCACCCATGTACCTCCCTTCCCACCCATCCCTCTTTCCCGTTCTCTAGTTCCAGGGCCTCCCTTTCCAGTCAACAACACAACATTTCAACAAACAAACAAACAAACAAAAAAGAAAAGAAAAACCCTCGTCTCCCATCGTGAAGGCTGCATCGCCAAGGGGAGGTAAATGCGTGAAGAGAGATTACTCTCGATGGCCGCAAGAAAGGGGATGGAAGCAGTCGTAAGGTTGGTGAGCTCCTCATGGAGGAATAAAAATCGATGTGATCTGCTGAAGGCTGTATCGTCTAAGCACAGGCTTGACTGGAGGAGAAATTATTGCAAAAACAAGATGGTCAGAACAGTCATTCTTTCCCTGAGGGTTATGTTGTGAGTCATCGGTTATTGGAGAAAATGAATACAAGAACAAGAGTCTGGACATATTTACACACTGGCTCAAGTGTTTTGCAGTTCTAATATGATATTAATACAGCAAAGGCCAATAATATTGTAAGATATATTGAAGTGGTCCAACACAGCACAGATACAGTAGAAGGCTGACATTGACCACATTTATGTCATGCAATCCAGCATGTTGATGGTTTGTAAGTTGTGTAGGAAATAGCTGCATGAGTTGAGTTGTGTTGTGAAAGAATCGTGTCTGAAATTCAAGATAGTAATCTAGTACAACAGATACTAGATTCATGTGCAAGAGTGTATAGATATTAAGTAATCACAAAATGCTCAAAAATGCATACAAACATTTACAGAGCAAGACATGCATCAGCATAAGCAGTCGAGAGAAAGAAAGAAAAACAACCTCCGTTATCTGGATCAGGTTAAGATGTCACAACAAATAGCAGGTTGCTGTACTCATGCAGATCACGTAGCTCTAGTATATCATTATTGTTTGTTTGTTTGTTTGTTTTGGAAGGGGGGACGAGAGAGGAGGGGTTCCTTGTATTTTTGTGTACTTATCTATTTATTGTTGTAATATTGAAAATCAACAACCAACAGCTCTTTCTTGGTCAACCTGCACATTTGTCTGCTGTCGCCCCCCTCTCCCCCCTCCCCTTACCAAACCACTAAGAACGGACGAAAGCTTCGTCTCAAACGGAAACCCTATGGTGAATGCCTGGTGACGTTGCAAATTGCGCCGCTTGTCTCTTTCCTGATCCAGCTGTTGATCAAATCAAGCAAGGTCCGTTTTTCCAAAGTTGGTTTATTCGTTCGCGTTTCAGCAGTCTGAAAGCTTCTAATGTTGTTACTGTTTTTCGCCGTTTGTATTTGTTTTACATTTGGTCAGGAAAAGATGGGAAGGGGGGTGGGGTAGGGAGGAGAAAAGAGAAAGAGACATCCTTGGCGTATAAAATTCTGTTGTCATGACCAAGCGTGTCTTCACAATCTTAGGACATATCATTATTGCTTTGTTTGTGTTTTCCCTTGAGTGAGAGACAGAAGAGCGATAAAGGGAGAGAGAAATAGAGATGATTAATTTGTCACACGATTTCAATCTTTGAAAAGCAAAAGATAATTTCATATCATCGGTGCTCTCTCTCTCTCTCTCTCTCTCTCTCTCTCTCTCTCTTCTCTCTCTCTCTCTCTCTCTCTCTGTCTGTTTCTCTCTCTCTCTCTCTCTCTCTCTCTCTCTCTCTCTCTCTCTCTCATGCTATGAAAATAAAAAGAAATATGTAAATGTAAAGCTGCTTGCTACGTTAGATTGAATGGTTGGAGAGCTACTGAAATATGTTTGTATGATAAAATCGAAATATTTGAAATTTTTGTCACATTCTTTAACTGTGTTTAAAAATTGACCGAGTCCATTGTTAGTTCTTTCTGCAAGAAAGGTGATGTCAAAACCCCCAATAATTTCAGATACATTTTTCTCCATGAAACAAGTATCAGTGTATAGCACTGGTATTAATTATATACTGCAGGAATGGGTGGAAGGAAATAGTGTTACTGGGGAATATTGAGGTTGGCTTAAACGTAATGTTTACTTTAATTGCTTTTGTACAAAAACAGTCGTCTTCTACTTAGTTATGGTGCCAATATTAGGCATTAGCAAATGGCCCTTGCTGAATAAATCATCCAAATCCAAAGCTTTCCTTTCCCTCCCTGCCTGTCTTCCTGTTCACCCACCCACTCTCATCGTCTCTCTCTCTATCTATCTATCTCTCTCTCTATCTCTCTCTCTCGTTGTCTCTGTCTCTCTTCTCCTGCCATTATCTCTTTTCTGTCTTGCACAATTCCTTGATTATAACATGCAGTCAAGCTCGTGTATCGCGGATCAAGTTCGGGATAAATTCATTTAAACTGAGTTGGTTACAATTACTGTCAGAATACACTGAGGTGTTTTTAAATGTACAAAGTAACACACGAATCGTTGGCCAGCTACCAGCGTAAAGAGAGTAAAAGACCCTGTAGCCAAGCTCTTAGTGTGAGTCATTGAAAATGAATCTCTTCCTGTTATTGATCAAATACGAAATATTTTTTTAAATTGTAGGAAGCAAGCTAACAACAGGAAAGAGGCACCGGAAATGTTAATAAGATGGTCAAGACATTCATAAAACCTTTCTTTCAGCAAACGAAATCACAGAGTAGCATAGAAATTTGGTGTGATGGATGGAAGTGGGTGAATGACTCAAGTATTCTTGATATGTTACTTGCTTTTTCAAAGATGTGACTTACATTATTTCTCTTAGGACAGTGTCATCCTTTTTTTTTTCATCACAGAGTCTTTGTCTCTCACATCACATTACGAAATAACATAAACTGGATTTGTCATGTGTAAAATGGATTGTGTTTATTGAAAATTATAACCGTATTCCATGTCTTAAACGGATTTAGTCATGTTATGTCAAAGGCATATTTCCTGACAGTCCGTCTACAAACTGGAAAACATTGAACACGCATACTGTAAATAGATTTAGGCATGTAATAGAATACATATGCGCACGCATATTCACACACACACACACACACACACACACACACACACACACACACACACACACACACACACCACACTACACCACACACACACACCACACCACACACACCACGCACATACACACACACACGCGCGCGCGAGCGCACACACACACACACACGCGAGCGCGCACACACACACACACACACACACACACACACACACATATACACACACACACACACACTTATAGTGAAAAGACGTTAGGCCTAAATCAAGGAACGAAACACACACGACGATTCAAGATGGCGGAGACACCTAAGTAAAAATTTTCAGCTGTCGGAGAAAACGTTTAAAAAGGCCCAATATGACAAGAACTAGAAGAGGCCGCCTTGCCCAAAAGAAACAAGAAGACACATCAGAGGGCAAGGCTGATGGAGAGAGGCTATCGGCGAGCGACATGGGAGCAGATACGGAAAAGGACCCGCAATCGACAGTGGCCGAGTCTGACTCTAACATCTGGTTCACTGTCCACGGCTTCCACTGACACGCAGAGTGGGACAACCTGCACGGCGCCTCTTCCCAGCACGGCGGACTGCGTACGTCAGAACTCAAAAATATTATACTGGCTCTGCGGGACCAAGTCAATTCTTTGGAAAAGACTGTCCTTGCACTACTTACAACCCAGCAAAAAGAGAACGTCACCATGCCAACCCGTAACTGTCACACACAGACGGATCTACATGACACACATCCAACATATGCAGACGTACTGAAACAAAACCACACAAGCAAGCAGGACGACAAACAGGCCCGAAACATCAAGGCACCAAAACCCAGCAGCAAAACAAATCAGCAAGCAGCAAAAATGCCTGAAAAGAAAATAAAAAACAAGTACTGTGTGGGACCCGTACAAAGAAGGACAGATCACAAAAATTGAGGCCGTGCAACGAAGATCAGCACGTTTTGTTTTAAATCGCTATAAAAGAACCGCTAGCGTCACCAACATGTTACACCACCTCGGATGGATATCTCTACAAAGCCGACGTAAGATCGCAAGGCTCACTATAATGTACAAAATTATTAACAACATGGTCCAGGTGGATTTTGGCATAATACACAAATCCCAGGAATCAAAGTTGAGAGCACCAAAGGAGAGGGATAGAAGAGCACACTCAAGGCAGCTTGCTAGACTTCAGTGTTCACGGGATTACAGAATGTATTCGTTCCTCCCGCGAACCATCCCTGAGTGGAACGAATCTTTGACTGAAGCTGTGGTTGGAGCCGCGTCTCCTGGCGTGTTCACGTCGGGAGCTCGCATACTCCACCAGTAGTAGAAGATTTTTTTTTTTTTTTTTTTTTTTTTGTGCGTCCCCCCCCCCCCCCCCCTCCCTTCAGTGTTCACGGATTACAGAATGTATTCGTTCCTCCCGCGAACCATCCCTGAGTGGAACGAACTTTGACTGAAGCTGTGGTTGGAGCCGCGTCTCCTGGCGTGTTCACGTCGGGAGCTCGCATACTCCACCAGTAGTAGAAGATATTTTTTTTTTTTTGTGCGATCCCCCCCCCACCCCCCCCCCCCCTGTGATAGTGTCAAATAACACGTGCTGATTGTGGACACTAAACAACAACAGAAGAACAAGAAGAAAGAACAACGTCATGACGTCACACAAACTAAAGACGTCATTTTACATCCGAAACCATACAGCATCACGCTCTGAAAATAGGTCTATTCCAAACAACATAAAAGCACCATGATCTTCCGTATGTTACACTGTCCACGACTCTGTGTTGAGGGTGTCAACTCGAGAAGACTGGGACGATCTTACGGCTTCGAAGGAGATTCGTGCCCTGTGACCGCCCCTCATGACATTCAAAGCTCATTAGACATGGCCCTTTCCAAATGTGACGATACTGCAGACTGTATTGTTTTTCATTGTGGTGTGCATGATTTGAATAGCAAAGATCTCGCTACAACAACTAAACATCTCGCTTCAGGCATAAAACAAATAGCACAAGAACATCCTAATTCAAAATTAGTCGTTAGTAAGGTTGCCCCTGTACGGCAGGCACGAATGGAGGTTCAACGAAATCTGTTCAACGCTTTACTATCTGCTGAACTTGTTGATATGAAAAATATTTCTTTTGTATCACATGAGAACCTTCGTACCACTCAACAATTTCTAAAAGATAACATTCACCCCACCACCAGAGGAAGAAGCATCATTGCAGGAAATCTTGAAAGACACATTCGAAACCTGTTTTGGGAGACTCCAAGGAGAACAGCAAGATCAACATCAGCACAGCTACATCCTTCCAGATTCTCCAGAGAACGGTACCACCTTTTCGACAACTACGTACCATGGTGGCCATATAGTGTTTTGATATAACAGTATTACATATACAATTCTTGACGTTCATGTCACAGGACTTTTTCCTCGTCATCTCTGACATTTCTTCTGCTGAAAGTATACAATAACCAGGTTTTAGTCCGACTATCAAGACTCAGACTATACACTCTGTTCATTTGAAGACGTGTATGCTATTATTTTGTTTATTGGTTATTTGTTATCCATTGTAATCTAATATCTCTTCAATAAGTTATTTCTACGTTGACTGTGTAATTTTCTTTTCATCGTTTTGCTACAGTTTTGTTATCTTTGCTTCGTACTAATCGTAGTCTTAAGTAATTGCGTAATTTTCTTTCTGCCCATCTCTCCTGTACACAGAAAATCAAAGTATTCATTATTATCGACCATAAATAACAGTCAATAGAAAGTTGGAGATAAACCAGTATCAGTAATGCGACAACAATCCCAAGTCAAGTTTTTGCAATGGAATTGTAGATCCCTTTCCACCAATTCGGCATACTTGGAGCATTTCCTGACATCAAATAGATGTGAAGTTTTGATTCTGCAGTCGATGAATGTTGTTGCAACCAAGCTTCCCAATTTCCCCAATTATTACTATCCTCCAGTCTATGAATGTGGGAATCACGGGAAGAAGGTATCTACCGCGATATACATACTCAAAGAGTTACGATACTGCTTACTTTCTAAAGTTTCTTCCCCGGTTTTGAAATCAAGCGACGATTTGCACGCTTGTGCTGCCGCTGTCCAATTAAGCAATTCTTTAAACATCAACGTTTTATCAGTGTACCTGTCAACAGGTCCAAATGACCGCAACACAGAATGGTTGTGCACGATCCAAGATCAGCAGCGTGGTAAATGGCTAATAGGTGGAGACTTTAATTCCCACTCCCCATTTTGGGAAAAGAACTGTTCTACTGTTAGGAGCAATCGTTTGGTGGAAAATATCGTTGATAGTTCGCTTTACCTTCTAAATGATGGTAGTGTCACTAGGATCCCTGATGTCTCCAAACACAGGGCGACAGCCATCGATTTGTCTCTGATATCACCAGAATTAGCACCATCCTGTACCTGGGAAACTCACAGAGACACTTTGGGAAGCGATCATCTACCTATCATCATAACCATAACTGACAAAAACATCAGGATGAAAGACAGCTCTCCTGATATTATTCCAAAATATAATTACAAGCGTGCAGACTGGTCCTTATTTCGAACTGCTCTTGCTAATCAGGATTACAGACATTATGAAAGTGAAAATGTAGACATTATGTTTTCTAAATTCCAAGGTCAATTCTAGCCACTGCAGACGTATCAATTCCGAAACTCAAAACTTCTAGATCGAATAATCGATTGGGTAATGTTTGGTAGGCATGTGAGAAAGCAGTTCAATATAAAAGGGAGAAATTCAAAATCTACATCAAAAGCCGGAAACCTGAAGATTATATGGAAATGAAAAAAGCAACATCCAATGTAACAAAATCATCGCTGAAGCAAAGAAAGATTATTGGGCATCATTCTGCACAAAAGAAATTTCAGATTTCAAAGATGTCCATAAAGTCTGGACGAAAATGAATCAAATGAAGAATGGAACCAACTTACCTAGGTGTCCGATAATGATAGAAACATGTAACACATTTCCTTCAGACATGGACAAAGCAGAAACCTTTGTGGACTTATTTGCTAAAAACAGTAAAGTTGAAGGTTTATCTCCAGACTACAAACATCACAGAGAAATGGAAGATAACAACTCAATCTACACTGATCCAATACCTCAGAATGATCTCTGGTTTAATTCTCCAGTCACCTTAGAAGAGCTAAAAAACACAATACTGTTTCTACACAACAAAACTAGTTCGGTAGGTGTTGACTGAAATGATTAAACATCTCCCTGAAAACTATCTTATTTTCCTACACAAAAGTTTGCAGAAATGCTGGGTTAGCGGAACTGTACCACAAATCTGGCAAAAGTCTATAGTTATACCGATATTAAAAGCAGGAAAATCGAAAACTGATAAAAACAGTTACAGACCCATTGCTTTGACGTCCCACACGAGCAAACTAATGGAAAGATTGATCTTAAACAGACTTTTACATTACTGTGATAAAAATAACATTATTCCGGTAAACCAGGCGGGTTTTAGAAA
Source organism: Monoplex corrugatus (assembly GCA_030674185.1). Lineage (NCBI taxonomy): Eukaryota > Metazoa > Mollusca > Gastropoda > Littorinimorpha > Ranellidae > Monoplex > Monoplex corrugatus. Next base: position 77,743,006 of record CM060315.1, read on the forward strand.
AGGGAGATCCGCAGTTGAACACCTGGTTAAACTTACGACTCTGATCAAACAACAGTTTGCCCGCAGAAAAAGTGTTTTAGCTACTTTCTTTGATGTAAAAAAAGCTTTCGATCAAGTTTGGCATAAACGTTTATTGTTCAAGCTAAAATCTGTTGGTTTATCTGGCAATATGTACAATTTACATTAAATCTTTTTAGCTAATAGAACAATACAGGCTAGAGTGGGAGCTAGTTATTCTACTTCACGACGCCTCGACATGGGGATTCCACAAGGTTCAGTGATAGCACCTATTTTATTTAATATCCTTATACAGGATCTTCCTAAAGCTTTTTCAAATCGTGTTGTTTTAGTACAGTATGCTGATGATGTATGCACTTGGATGAATATCACTTTAAAAAAGACAACTCCACAGAGAACACGGAATTACATCAGGAAATTGTATCAAATTGATCTTGATAATCTTGGAAAATATATGTTAGAAAATGGTCTGTCGTTGTCGGCAGAAAAAACTAACATGATGCTGTTTGATCCTGGTGGTAACTCAAATAACTTGCCTACTTTCAAATTGCTTGGTGAAGTGTTAAATTACAAACAGATCGTAAAATTTCTGGGAGTTTACATCACTTCGAAATTAAGCTGGAATGTTCATTTTGATTATATTTTAACAAAAGCACGAAAAACCTTAAATTTTCTAAAGATAATAAGCAAATTACCCTGGGGAATGGATACAAATATACTGATTCATCTGTCAACAGCGCTGGTCAGGTCTAAATTATCCTACGCGCAAGAAGTTTTTTTCATTGCACCTAAATATTTACTAAAAAAAGATTCAGAACTTGGAATGCAAAAGTCTTAAAATTGCACTAGTGTACCAACTCATGCTTCTACTCTGGAAACGTACAAAGTTGCTGGAATTCTACCTCTAAACAACTATCGTGAGCTAGCTACAGCAAAGTTTGCAATTAGAACTACTTCACAAGCGAATAATTTTGTGAGCAAAGAAATTAAAATCAGGTCTGATATTGACTTTCCAAAACGAGCAAAAAACATTTCATCACAAATTACAACCGCAACTTACATATCTGACCTGATCAAACAATCCAGCATAACTATGGATGAAATAGCCGAAAAACCAACGTTAACGCCTATCCCTACATGGGAAATGCTAAAGGCCACGTTTGATCTCGATTATACAGACTTTAAAAAGATGATAATGTCAACATTACGCTATCCACAGCTTGTGAACACATCGATGAAAAGTACCGTACCCACCTCCACATTTTTACTGATGGGTCAGTCTTAGCAAATCAGAGCGCTGGAGCAGCGTTTTATGTTCCAAAATTTAACATTAAAAAAGTCTTTTTTCATTGGGGCAAATGTATCTATATATACAGCAGAATTGGTCGCTGTTGTTCAAGCGTTGCATTATTTAATAAGCCTTCGGCCTGTGCCTTTCAAAGTAGTTCTGTTTGTTGATTCAAAATCTGTATTATATGCCATACAGTCTTTTGATACAGACACAAGACCTGATTTAATAATTGAGGCAAATCATCTAATACACTGTTTAAAGATAAATGGCTCGGAAATCAGTTTATGCTGGGTGCCTTCTCACGTTGGTCTTCACGGCAACAACGTAGTTGACAGAGCAGCTAAATCCGGTGCACTCCGTTTTGAAAATTCCCTAGAATTACATGTTAACACCTCGGTAAAAGAAGCTTACAACTCGCTAGAGTTAGCATCATGGATTCGATTTCATGAACATTTAAATGAAAAATTTGTGTCTCAAAAAAAGAATCAAACTTTCAGTTCAAAATATCTGTAAAAAATGCAGTATTCTTCATTATATCATTTGAGATTAATTGTTACCACATATTTTCGTATTCAACTGAACGCTTTGAAAACAAAATATTGTAAAAACGTTTTATGTATTTGCGGTGAACAATTCACATTGTATCACTGTTTGTTTTACTGCAGAAAGCTTCGTTATTTTTTACCAAAGATGTTTACACAAGGAAACTATCTTGAAAAGCATTTTCAAGAAGTGATATCAGATCAAGTTCTGTTAGTTAAAATTTCAGAATCATTGGTTCACAGTCCTGTTAATGCGTTACTTTAAGGTTATTATTTTAATTATCATTATCTTATTTTGTTTTGTTTTTGCTTTTTATGACGATTTTTCTTTTACATTTGATGTTAGCGTTGTTCTAGTTTCATTTCTCTGTTCATCCATATCCTTTTTCTAAAGACCTTGCCGATTCCTTTTAATTTTTTTCCGTCTCTTACTCTGTTCCCTTCTTTCCCCTCCTCCCTCCCCCCCCCCCCCCCCGAAAAAAAAATCATCCTCCATGCCATTTTTACCCGTCTAATATCACTTATAGTGAAAAGACGTTAAATCTGGAACGAACGAAACACACACACACACACACACACACACACACACACACACACACACACACACACACACACACACACACACACACACACACACACACACAGCAACCAATTACGCCGGCATACCATCAAAATCCATGAATACTCGATTCTCCAATTCCATAGAATATCTGCAGCAACCATCACCATGACTGCCATACAGTTCCATCCCAGTTTTCACCAATTCATCGACAGGGTTAGGTACTTGAGTGGCCATCCAAGAATACCTTGTCTTGGCTGTGACGTACTGGAATTCATTGCCAACTGACACCTCTACCTTCCTGTGCTCTTGTAGCATCCTCCCTCATATTCACACAATGGAAATCAGAAGTGGGCAAACAACAGAGGAAGGCTTGGTTAAAGAGGATGATGACTGAAAATATTGCACAGTGGGCAAAGGGTTTCTACAGAGAAGAGGGGGAGGGGGTCAGATTAGGTAAATGGAAATGGAAAGATGAGCACAGTGGAATAAAGGATTCAATGGACAAAATGGGACGGTGAGGTGAGAGGCTGGAAGGGATTGAGCAGGGGCTGTGATCAAATAGTGTTTAATTTGATGATATTATTACCATATTAGTTCTTGTATCCTGAATTGTGCTAAATTAAAGAATTCTGCTACTGCAGGTGGAATTATTAAGGTGAAACTACATAAATAGTTAATGCTTTTTCCAATATAAACAGAAATGGGGGAAAAGGCCATGAAGATTGAGTGGCGTGGATGATCAGAGGACCGTTATGATTGACGATGACACATAGCACAGTGAGTATCTAACTGCATCAAACTCGCATCATATCCATAACGGCAGTTCACTCACACATCTTGATATAATGACATTTGCAGCACAGAAGGGAGAACATGTCCTTATCTAACATGTGTTATTGATCCTTGAGTATTTCAGTCACATACTTTAATCCAATTCTTCAGACCCGAACATCACCTCCCAACAACTTTTAACACCACCTTACCCTCCCACCCCCGCCGCTTTTTTTTTTTTTTTTATCTGGGTCATGGTACTATTATAATTCCTCCATTATAGTCTGCCAAGTGATACAGATGTACTGTTCAGTCATGCATGCAACTTCTTTTGCATCACTGTCGTGTCGATCAGAAAGGTTCTTCGATTACATCCCTTGCTCAGTCCTCCTCCCAGTCTCCCTTTTCTTCTGATTGATTCTCTCTCTCTCTCTCTCTCTCTCTCTCTCTCTCTCTCTCTCTCTCTCTCTCTCTCTCTCTCTCTCTCTCTCTTCTCTCTCTGTCTGTCTGTCTCTCTCTGTCTGTCTTTGTCTGTCTCTCTGTTTGTCTGTCTGTCTGTCTCTCTGTGTCTTTGTCTCTCTCTGTCTTTATCTGTCTCTCTGTCTTTGTCTGTCTGTCTCTCTCTCTGTCTTTGTCTGTCTCTCTCTGTCTTTGTCTCTCTCTCTGTCTTGTCTCTCTGTCTCTCTCTCTGTCTTTGTCTGTCTCTCTCTCTCTGTCTTTGTTTGTCTGTCTGTCTGTCTCTCTCTGTCTCTGTCTTTGTCTGTCTGTCTCTCTCTCTCTCTCTGTCTTTGTCCTCTCTGTCTTGTCTGTCTGTCTCTCCTCTGTCTTTGTCTGTCTGTCTCTGTCTGTCTGTCTCTCTCTCTCTGTCTCTCCCCCACTCCCCCTCTCTCCCTTCTCTCAACCCTTTTCTTTAAATGTTCTGAGATCGTTACACTCATCACACAATTATCTTATACCCACTTTCCTTCTTCCCTTCCTTCTAACCATTCTTTTCTTCCATTGTGCCAGTCCTCCCCCTCTAACCATTCTTTTCTTCCATTGTGCCAGTCCTCCCCCTCTAACCATTCTTTTCTTTCATTGTGCCAGTCCTCCCCCTCTAACCATTCTTTTCTTTCATTGTGCCAGTCCTCCCCCTCTAACCATTCTTTTCTTTCATTGTGCCAGTCCTCCCCCTCTAACCATTCTTTTCTTTCATTGTGCCAGTCCTCCCCTCTAACCATTCTTTTCTTTCATTGTGCCAGTCCTCCCCCTCTAACCATTCTTTTCTTTCATTGTGCCAGTCCTCCCCCTCTAACCATTCTTTTCTTCCATTGTGCCAGTCCTCCCCCTCTAACCATTCTTTTCTTTCATTGTGCCAGTCCTCCCCCTCTAACCATTCTTTTCTTCCATTGTGCCAGTCCTCCCCCTCTAACCATTCTTTTCTTTCATTGTGCCAGTCCTCCCCCTCTAACCATTCTTTTCTTCCATTGTGCCAGTCCTCCCCCTCGCATATTTCACTGAATAAATCCTCCATCCTCTTCTCTTTTTTGTTGTCCACTGCTGTTTTCCTGCGTGTCGTTATGAGGATGGCTGGTGGAGCTAGCGAGGCTTCAGTTGGCAATGAATTCCAGTGCATTAAACCAAAGACGTATTCTTCACAGACGGCCTCACTGGTAGCTGTGTCACTAAGCTGGGCAAAGCTGGGGCTGAAGATTGTGTGTGGTGGATGTTTGGCTGGTTTTGAGGGTCTGTGAGCTTGGAATTTGCTTTGGTGTATGAGCACGTTGGGGTGTATTTGTTTGGAAGGTGACAAAAACTGTTCATTGGTTAAGTCTTTACATCACATTATTTTACCAGCTGTCCTGGCTTTAACTTCCCCTCTTATTAGCCCCCCCCCCCCCCCAACCCTGTGGGGATGCCAGGGGCTCTTTCAGTATAAATAGTATTCCAACCTTCTGGAAATTCTGTGATAGAAATTTCCTCTTTTCTGTCCTCTCTTTGTTTCTGCCCTGTTCCTTTGCTGTCCGGCATTTCTTACTATCATTTTCTGCCTTAATGGTCCATTCATCTGTATGTGTTATGTACTTTTTCTTAGGATTGATAATTGGGTACATGTATTAAGTGCATTTTTTGGCTCTAGGGAGGTGAGATATGCAAAAGCAATTTCAGATAATTTAGGCTCGTTTTTTTTATATTATGTTAAATCCCCGCTAGCTGTGCGATGTGTTGGACGGGGTGATCGATGCCGGGGCATGTCCCTAGATCACATTCGCGAATGCATTGATATGTGTACGTAATTTTCTTTTCCTTTTTTTTTTCCTGTTGAAGTTTTGTATGTTTTGAAGTGGTTATATAGCCCTGATACGGATCTACGCAGTCGGCTGAGCTTTAAACAAAAATAACAGTAACAATCAGTTTCCTTCACCCCCATCCTTTTTTTTCTTTGTAGGTAAGGCTGTAGTTCCACCATTGGCATTGAGGGGCACAGACGTGTTTAGTACGCGTGCTTCACAGCCATGAGTGCAAGTCTTTGTACATCACTGTACTGCCGGTCGGAAAGAGTTCTTCGATCACATCCCTTGCCCAGTCCCTCATGCATTGCACCCCGCTCCTCTTCTCTCCTCTCTGTCTGTCTGTCCTTTTCACTCATTGTGCTCAATTCCTTCCACTCTTTACACAATCTAGTTTTCTAATCCCTTTCCCTCTCTTCCTTTCAATCCATTCTTTTCTTCCACTGTGCCAGCCCTCCCCCCTCCATCTCACTGTGTTCACTCAGTAAACCCTCCACCCTCTTCCTCTTTTTTTTTCTTTTTTGCCCACTACTTTTCTCCCGCTATGTTGGTAGGAGGGTGGCTGGGGTAGACAGAAAGGCGTTGAATTCCAGCACATTTCACCAGAGACGTGGTGCACATAAATGGTAGCTTTGTTACTAAACTGGGAGAAACTGGGAACCGGAATTGTTCGTGTGGTGGATAATTAGTTGGTTCAAACTCAAGGAAGCTGTGAATTTGAAATGGTATGTTCGGTGAGTGTATAGTATGCGTATGGGGCATCTTTCTCCTTTAAGATCACTTCTGCAGTGACATTGAACATTCATTGACTTGACTGACTTTCTTTGTTGCTAGAAATGGCACCAGGGTAAAGTACTACAACTGATAAGTAAACACTACAAGGCGCCACTGTTTGAATAAAAATATGGACCCAATTTCATTAAACGCCCATCACCCTCATCATCGAATTTGAGTCAAGTGCAGCTTATTTTACTGCCTTGCCAACACAAGTCAGAGGTCAGAGTTCCATACACAATACACCATTGATCGCTAAAGTACATCAGTTGCCTCTTATTTACGTATTCCATATCTACGTTCCCTTCCTTTTGTGTAGCTGGGTCATGTTACCACTAATACTGCTACTACTAATACTACTACTGTTACTACTACCACTCATCGTCATCATCATCATCATCATCATTGTCATCATCGTCATCACCATCGTAAGTCATTCTTGTATAGCATTATTCCCCCCCCCCCCCCAAAAAAAAATTCAGACTCGCTGCCCATTCCACATTTACAAGACACATGTAAAAGAAGCACTGATACCATACATATACATACATGCGCGCACTCACTCACTCACCCTCTCTCTCTCTCCCCTCTCTCTCTCCCTCCCTCTCTCTCTTTCTCCCTTACTCTCTTTCCCTCTCTGTCCTCTCTCTCTCTCTGTCCCACACACTCATTCACTCACTAACTCACTCATTTATACACACTCATACACATCACAGTAGTTCCAGCCACAGATTGATTTAGTACCACGCACACAGCAGAGCTCAGAGTGCAAATCCTAGTACATCACAGTACTGACTGGAAAAGCCATTCGATCACACCCTTTGTCCAATCCCATCACGCTCCCCTCCACTCCTTTGTTCTTTTATGCTGAAGCCTTTCCCACCTTCACCTGAACCCAATCCATCTTGCTACTCTTCCATTCTCTTCGTTCCACCCGTTCCCTCTTCCATTGCGATGATACCCCTCTCCTTCCCCACCTTTTTTTCCCCCATTCCATGTTCTGACCACTCTTGTCATTCATTGTGTGGGTATAACAGTGGATGGGGAGCCAGACGGAGAGAGGCGTCAGTTGGCAATGAATTCCAACACATTACACCAAAGGACGTGGTCTTCACGGATGGCCACGTATCTGTTTCTGTCGCCGAGTCGGGTGAAGCAGGGCATTGTTTGTGTCGTAGCTGGTCTGAGGGTTTATGGATTCGGAATTTGAGTTGTAATAGTGTGTGCGAGGTATTAGTAGACAAAAGCAGGGTGACTGAAATACTTTTTACTATTTTTGTGCGTATGTATTTGTGTGTATAAGGCGCACGCGTGTGTTTTTGTGTGTCCAGTGCACTGAACACGGGGCTTTGAATGTCTAAGTTCTTTTTGTTTCTACCAGTGACACCAGGTTACAGCACGTTTACCTGTAAAGAAATGCAATCAGACGCAATGTATTTTTTCTCAAAGAAACCCACATAGAAGTCGAACTGCGTCAAACTCTAATTACGCCCATCACTAAATTTCAGTCAGGCACAGCTTGTCTCAGAAACCCACGAACGTAACTTGGATACTAGTCTATGGCCAACATACCATTCATCACCATCACCATGTGCCCTGCCGCATTGTGTTGGTGATCATGGCCCTCCATATGTATCTATCCCTTGTTGCCGCAAGCACATCTTCCACCCTCTCTGTCCTCAGCCACCATGCAAACCCGT
>CM060315.1:77755933-77760933 GCA_030674185.1 Monoplex corrugatus
TAGGTAATTTAGGCCCGTTTTTATATATGTTTTAGTGTCCTTAGTTATGTTTAGATTTGTAGTCAGGTATGTTTTTTAAATCTCCTGTGCGATAAATTGGACGAAATGGCATCTCCGTAGGTTATGTGCGTGAATGCATTGATATGTGTACTTTATTTTCTTTTCCTTTTTTCTTTTTTTCTTGTTGAAGTATTGTGTATGTTTTGGAACCGCCATAGCCTTAATATGGCTCTAAGCAGTCAGCTGGGCTTTACGTGTAATTCTAAACAACAATAGCAACAACAACCCCCCTCCCCCCCCCCCCCCCCCCCCCCCCCCACTTGCCACCTCCAGGGAAGAATGTTAGCATGTTGTGACCATCTTGTTTTTCCATTTTCTCCTCCAGTCAAGCCTGTGCTTGGATTGATACAGCCTTCAGCAGATCACATCGATTTTTATTCCTGCTTGAGGAGCTCGCCAGCCTATCGATTGCTTCCTTCCCTTTTCTCGCAGCCAGTGAGAGTTACCTCTCTTCACGCATTTACCTCCCCTCTCGCGATGCAGCCTTCACTGTGAAAGGCGATTGGATTTTTTTTTTTTTTAATGTTGCATTTTTCACGGGAAAGTTGAGGCACTAAAACTATTGGGACAGCTGGACAAGGGGGAAAATGGAGATAACGGTTGGGGGGAGGGGGAGAAAGGGGCAGGGGGGAGAAAGGGGCAGATTAAAATTGGGTGAAGTATATCAGAAATGTGTGTTTATCAAATAAGCCTTGGGGTAGCTTTATTCTTATTTATTTATCTATTTATTTATTTATCTATTTATTTTGTAAAGTTTACGGGCAATGTGCCTTCTTCCTTTGAAATAAGGCACTTTTTGTGCCTTATACTCTCTCACCCCCCCCCTCTCTCTCTCTCTCACCATTTCTCTAACACCTCCCTCCTTCCTCCCATCCTTGTAATTTCTCTCTCTCTTTCTGTCCTCACTAGACGGAAATCAAAGATAGAGGAAGAAAACCAAGAACATGTAAGTCTTGACATTGTCAGGGCGTCCACAGAAAAGCGACCAAGCAAAAACGCCCCGCTTGATTCCGTCGACAGCAGGACTCGGAAAGGGAGAGAAGCGGTGCAATTTGCAACGTCACCCTGCGTTCATGATGGCGTCTCAAGTGAGGTGCTCGTTCTTTCTTTCTTTCTTTTCCTTTTTCTTTCTTATTTCTCCTTTTTTGAGGAAAAAGGAGGGGAGACTCGCGCAGCTTGGTCAAGAAAAAGCTGCAGTCACAAAAATTTTAAAAATACAAATTGACTCCCAGTGGTTATTTTAAATAGAACAAAAATAAGGGGTTAAAATCATATCAAAAGAAATATGGTGCCACACAGTGGGGATACTGTCTCATAGATATAGCAGTCTGGATTTTAAAAAGAAAACGTATCTTCTGACAGTCCACTTCAGTCCAGCTATGAGCTGTTTTATGAATATTTTTATAAAAAATATTACTTAATTTGGTGTCGTGTTTTCAGCTTCATGCAGCATTACTGTTTCTGATATGTTTTAACGTGGTGTTGGCCCTGATATGGCTATAGTTGGAGTTTGAAGCTATGCATAAACAGATGGTGTTATTGATTTCATCATATTTTTGCTACATATTACATTTATAGATGTAAACTAAGCATAAGCCAACCTGAAAAAGCTGAGTAGCTCGCCAGCCTATCAAATGTTGTATAAGAGATACAGAATGTAATGCAAAAGTATGCATAATACAAACTGATTTCACCGTCATATGGCACAATTACGGTCCCAGACTGACAGAAACATAAAGTATTTAGAATAGTTCGTGCAACAGTATATTTCCCCATTAACGTGTGTGTGTGTGTGTGTGTGTGTGTGTGCGTGCGTGCTGTGCGTGCGTGCGTTGGAGACAGATACGTATGTACATACAATGTTACATACATACATACAATGATACATACATACACACACACACACACATACATGCATACATACATACATACATACATACATTACATACACACATACACATACACATACACACACACCACTTTACATACATGTACATACATACATACATACATACATACACATACATACATGCATACATGCATACACACATACATACACACATATATATGTGTATATACACGTTTTGTTATCATGAGGTCAAACTATGCTGGTAGAGCTCTTTTCAGGGAAAAAAAACCCTCTGTGTTGTATTCCCAATTGATGGCTTTCCAGATTTCGGGAAAAACAGGTAATAATGTACACATAGATTTTGTCATCAGTCGATTTTAGTGTGCTTCATAATCTTTTTTTAAATAAACAAAATGAAAAGAGAAGAATTAAGCGCGGTCTCGTCTTTACCCCCACTAATCATCTTTGTCATCTCCATGTTCACGAGTGGTTGCCATAAGCAACCCGTTATCCCACGTTAAAATCACATGGCATTTGGACGAATGCTGTGTGATTTGTCAGTCCCGGAAGTACATTGTGTGGATTCATGCGGGATGATTACAGGCAGATGGACGTCATGTAAATGGCCGTCCATTGTCCTTTCTCCAGCTCTCCTTGGGTGCCCGTTTATTTTGTTTTTTCCATTTATTTACACATTTGTATATTTATTTAGTTTTTTTCCATCTCTGAGCTTACACCTCATGTCTGTATACTGGCCATTTTTATAGGTAAGTAAAAAAAATCATTACTCAATATCTACTTAACTCAGCATAATGAAAATTTCAGATTATATTATCTATATATTGAAGTACTATAGTGCAAAATTTGAAGTGTCTGAGATGAAAGTTTGTTGGTGTACGTAGGAGGGTTAATTTTGCTTCTTTTTTTTTTCTGACCTCGAAAATCAACAAAACACATAATTGTCACTTTACACAGTAAGGAATAAACTCCCAGAGGATGGAAATTGTTCTCAAATGCACATATTTATTCATTAGGAAACATGTGCATTCATTCTACACATTCTGTTCCCCCCATGCGCTGTTTCAAGTTGTTCAGCTTTGTGAGAGACCATTGGCCTGAAGTGTAATGAGTGTGTGCAAATGCAGTTCAAGACGGATTGTGTGATGGACACTGTGCTAATTGCGGGGGAGATCACTCTTCCTCCTCACGGAACTGCCCTACATGGAAAATCAAAGAAATCAAAAATGTGCAAGCTGAAAGACAGGTTCCCTTCTTTGAAGCCCGAAAAAAATGCCAACAAGCTAATCGTCCTTTCTCAGGTAAGTCCTACGCAGAGCGGTAAAGAAAAGGCTAATATGGTTTCATCATCGTTTCAGACAGAAACATCACGCTTCAAGGATAACTTATCGACATTGCAAGAAAACTTAAACGTCCTTGACGGAGGCCTAAAACGTGAGGCCTTCCATACTGTTCAGCAGTCTGGTGTTCTCAATGCTGAGCAATCTGGGAAACCAATCCCACCTCCTGGTCCAGTGCGCTTGTGGACAGGCGAGAGCGAGGGGAGTGGAGGGCTCGGACGTAGTGTTGATGGAAATGAACAGATAGATCTATGTTTTAGAAGCTGAAGACACATTTTCTCCCAAACTGACTCAAAACTCTGGTAGTTTCATATGCTCAGTAAGTGTTCGTTTTGAAAAAGAAAATATATATGTACATGGTTAAATTTTCATGCAAAACTTTTTTGCAGATTTGGTAACACAATTAGTGAGCATTGTGAAAGAATATAGTTCCGTGCTTTTTGTTTAATTCCTCTTGTAAATCTATATACATCAGTCAGTTTATACTTTGGTGGGGTCATCTCAGTCTGTATAAAAGCGTCCACGTATGTGAAGCATGTCTGCGAGTGCAAGTGTGTGTATGGGAGAGAGAGAGGGGGAGAGAGAGAGAGAGAGAGAGAGAGAGAGAGATTTGGGGCGGGGAAAGAGAATGAATATCTTTAAGGTGAATGGCTTTCCCTGTTATTTGGAGCGACAGTGCATCAATTTGATCAAACTGATTGAAACAAATGAACAGTCTCTCTCTGTCCCCCTGTCTGTCTATCGACTATTTTTCACTCTGTTTCTCAGTCTGGTCTATTTCTCTCTCTCTTCTCTCTCTCTCTCTCTCTCTCTCCTCTCTCTCTCTCTCTCTCTCTCTCTCTCTCTCTCTCTCCTGACTCTATCTTAGACACACACACGCACACACACGCACACGCACAGAGAGAGAGAGAGAGGGGGGGGGGAAGAGATGAAGGCATCCACACTGAGCATAATATCAAAAACCACACATTCACAAAACGATCAGAGAACAAGTGTAGAGACATAAGTGGGCGAGATAAAAAAAAAAAGAAGATTAAAAAAAAAAAGACGGGACCCAGACTTTGACTAGGGGGTGGGGGTGGAGGCAGGGAAGGCGAAGGGAGAAGGGAGAATGGCCACTTCTCCACTGTGTGAACTGTCCTATGACTGGGGATGTGGGGAAAAACTGCCTGGCCAGTAGACTGGCCCATTCAATAATCGAAGGAAGGAATCTTTTATTTAATGTCTGTTTACAATAGTGATTTTACACACACACACACACACACACACACACACACACACACACACACACACACACACACACACACACACTGACGAAACCAACCAACCAATCAACTAAGCAACCAACCAACCATTAAGCTGTCTCAAGGGCCTGGCCTCTCTATATCCTGATACTCTGACCACCAAAAAGCAACTGTCTCTCTCACACACACACACACACACACACACACACACACACACACGCACACACACCACACACACACCACACACACACACACACCACACACACCACACCACACCACACCACACACACACACACACACACACACACACACCACACCACACCACACACACCACACCACACCACCACACACACAAAACACACACACACTCTCTCTCTCTCTCATTTTTTCTCTGTCTCTGTCTGTCTCTCTGTCTGTCTGTCTCTCTCTGTCTCTCTCTCTCTCTCTCTCTCTCTCTCTCTCTCTCTCTCACCCTCTCACACTCACACT
>CM060315.1:77765933-77773433 GCA_030674185.1 Monoplex corrugatus
TGGTCACAACGGGAAAGCTGGAGGGAAAGAGAGCACCGGGTAGACCCAGGGAGAAAATGCTGGACGACTTGCAGAGTGGCTGGGGACGAGGAGGGCGGGGGAGATGCTAGGGGCAACGAGAGATAGAGATAGATGGAAGTCCATGATCGCCAACGCCATGCGGCAGGGCACCTGATGATGATGATGATGATGTTGTGTACTGCATCCTGCGTGATCTGAAGGAACAAATCTAAGATTTTATTTATATATGCATTTTATTGTAACAGCCGTGATTCGTTATTCGTCTGAATACGCTGTGGCCCGATTCTTAATGTCGAATCGCTACCTGTTTTCCACAGACGCACATGTGCATACACACGCACACACAAACATATATACACGTGTGAGTTTTTTGTTTTGTTCTTGTACACGTTCTGTTTCCACCGTTGATAATGATAGCCGTTTATCATTCATCTCCAATATTCACTTGTGCAATAATTCTGTCTTTAAGCTATGTTTGGGTGTTCTTGACGAACTAGATGAGTCTTGAGTCACACATACACTCACATACACAGACTGCGCGTACACACGCACGCACGCACGACGCGCGCGCGTGCATACACACACACACACACACACACACACACACACACACACACAGCCACACACGCACACAGAGAGAGAGAGACACACACACACACACACACATGCACACACATATGCACGCGCGCGCGTGCACAGTAATCGTACTTGTGCGTGTGCGCGCATGTGTGTATGTGTGAGTGCGCGTGAGCGCGCGCTGCGTGTGAGACAGACTCTTAAAACTTGCACTCACTGACATAGCATAATGACTCGCCCCAGGCAGCGCGAGCTGTGAGACTCCATGCCTGCTGTGAGCGCCAGACTTCCATTAATTAACACGCTAACTATGAGTCATAATTACCATATCTGTGATTAAATGCAGTTGGACTGGACTAGTCACGTTACTGAAGAGGAGGGAGGGAAGGAGAGACGGCATGCACACACGCTAATACAGAGAGAGGGGGAGGGGGGAGAGAGAGAGAAGAGAGAGAGAGCGAGCTAGTTTACATTCATTCAGCCTTTTTACTTTGATCATCATTACAATTCATATGTGCCTACTTCACAGTAACTTTGCATAGAATGCCCTCATAATCAGCCACAGACTCTGTCGGTAGGTTATGCTGCTTGGAATTTATTACCATGGCAACTGTAATGGTTATGTGATAGTTCATGGACTGCAATTAACTCGCAATCAGTGGAGTCATAATCATTATAACAATAATGATATATTACTGCTACATTTCTTATGGTATTTAACACAAACTGAATATTTGTATTCAGCAGCATAATTGGTCCTCAGTCTGTTGAGGATTACTGGACTGACTACATTATGCACGGAATTAATATGTGCTTGTGTTCACACACTCACTCACACACACACACACACACCACACACACACACACACACACACACACACACACACACACACACACAAAACACACACATACACGGGCACGCACGCGCACGCACGCACAAACATAGACAGAGACAGAGAGGGATAATATATATAGAGAGAGAAGCACACACACATTCTCTCTCTGTCTCCCTTCCCCTTGGCCCTCTCTCTTTTTCCACGTTCTCTCATTGTCACACACACACAACACGCACACGCTCAGACAGACAGACAGACAGACAGACAGACAGAGAGAGAAGCCACACACACACACACACACACACACTCACTCTCTCTCTCTCTCTCTCTCTCTGTCTATATCTCTCTCTGTCTCTCTCTGTCTGTCTGTCTGTCTCTCTCTCTCTCTCTCTCTCTCTCCACACACACACACACACACACACACACACACACACACACACACACACTCACACACACACACACACACACACACACACACACGACAACGTGCGACACAGCCTTACACACCCTGTAACCTGTCATAGAGTAGGTTCACCTGAAATGCTAACCTTGTTTTGAGGACGAAAGGCTGGGTGGCAAGAGAGGGAGGGAGAAGGAGGGGGACAAAAAGGAAGGAGTAGAGGGAGGATGCCAAGTTATAAGGGGGGCTTTGTTTCCCCCCCCCCCCTTCCCCAAGAGATTTAAGTCTGTTTAAAAAGCGATGGAATTTATGGGTTCATTATCGATCGGTGAACATGTATTCAGCTGGCTGTATGTGTATGTAAGCTATGTAAAGCTTTCGTATGGCCATTAAGCTTTTTTTTTTTTTGTCTGTCTTTTGTTTGTTTGGTTAGTGGAGATTTTTGTTTTGTTTTGTTTTTAACAAATTTCAGTGTCATTTTAATTCATTTTCTTTTTCTTTTTTTTCTTTTTTTTTTTTTTAATCATATTTTGCTATTTATTTTTTTTTGTTTTTGTTTGATAACTGCTGTTTGATACTTATTATGATTGTGTGTGTGCGTGTGTGTGTGTGTGTATGTGTGTGCGCGTGCGTGTGTGTGTGTGTGCGCGCGTGTGTGTGCGCGCGCGTTCATGCCTATGTGTGTATGTGAGAGAGAGGACAGATGGAGACGGACATAAAATGTCTTTCTGCCCCCTCTCTCTCTCTCTCTCTCTCTTAGTATGTATGTATGTATGCATATGTGTGTACATAAGTTTATGCATACATAATGTATGTACACGTGTGTCTATGTATGAATAAACGAAAACCTGTTGTGTTGTGTGTGTGTGTGTGTGTGTGTGTGTTGTGTGTGTGTGTGTGTGTGACATGCATGAAAATATTATGTAGAGTATACCAAATGTATGTGTTGTATAAGTCCACCTGCTTCAAATGGGACTACGGCTTTTTCTGGAATACATTTCCTCTGTCTGTCAGTCTGTCTGTCTGTCTGTCTGTCTGTCTGTCTGTCTGCTGTCTGTCTGTCTCTTCTGTCGTCTTCTGTCGTCTCTCTTTTTGTCTCTGTTCTCTCTCTCTCTGCATTTGTGCATACTCTTGAATGCACTTACACATGCGCGAATACGGACTCGCGTTCAGAATGTTTATATCTTTAATGAAAATGGCCTGGCAAATGTGTCCCCGCCATCCTTAATTTCCTGCAACTTGAGGGTGATCTGTCAGAGTGAAATTAACACCGCTCTACGTTCTGTCAGTCGACCTTTGATAGTAACCTTCACTCAACATTTCACGTCCTCCTCCTCCCTCTCTGTATCTTGGTCATGGTATTACAGTAGATTCATTGTTAAGTATCGTTAAAAAATTTTAAAATTTTTATAAAAACCTCCCTTAAAGACACACAGGCACAACGACCCAAGATGCAAGTACCAATATGCCACTGTACCACCGAACTGAAAAAGTCCAACAATCAGACAGACCCTCCGCCCATTCCAGTTAGCCTAGGTCTCACCCACATCTTCACCTTTTGTCTATTGATCCGTTTCTCTTATTCTATCAATTCTTCGCCTCTCCTATCATCCAGTCTGTCCATGTCCTTGCATTCCTTTGGTTCATTGCAGAGATCCTTCCATTCTCGTTCTTCATGCAACTCTTCCTGCGCCCTTTTCCCTATTTCCTTGTCCGCTTCTGTTTTTCATTGTGTGGGTATGAGGGTGAAGCCAGACAGGGAAGGAGGCGTCAGTTGGCAATGAGTTCCAGCACATTACACCAAAGACGTGGTTTTTACGGATGGCCACTTAGGTAGGCCTGTCTCTGTCACTGAGCTAGGTGAAGCAAGGAGATGTGGTGCTGTGCGTGCGTGCGTGGTGTGTGTTGTGTGTGTGTGTGTGTGTGTGTGTGTGTGTGTGTGGTTGTGTGTGTGTGTGTGTGTTTACTTGGGTGGTTCTCAGGTCTGTCGAGAGAAAGATCAGATCGTACAGGTCTTACTGGATCAGTAATAAGTAACGAGGGAAAATGAATCGGCATCTGAAAGCAAAGTTTGCCGCATTTATAAATATCTACGTCATCAAAACTTTACACAAAAATTCAGCATTTCAAAAGCAACATTTTCATTCATCAAATCCGTAAGATGTTTCTGTATAGTTTGTCTTCTCGCTTACTGACAGCAATCTATTTTTTTTTAAAACGTAAAAAAATTACAGTGGAAAAGTATTCATAACATTTGCCCTAACATTCGCTTAAGGGAATCAGATATAACGGAAATTGAACATTTTTTTCTTTAAAAAGTGCATTTTGGTTGTATATAGAACAAAATATTCGTGCAAAATTTAGTTTTAAAGTGAAATTAAATGCAAAGGATGTACTGCTTTAATTATAACAATAAAAAGAAATGTCAGCTTCTGCATTAGCCTCTTTCATCTTTACAGCGAAAATTTGTATTGGAACATTCAGATATAGAAAACGTATCAGGCGTTAAATGCCTTTTTGAATTGCATTTGTCTGGGAGAAATCTTGTATAATCCCCTAAACGCAAGGAAATAATATGGATAATAAATGTCTTGATTAAAAATTACGCGTAAAAATCAAAATTATAACATGTAGAAACCAAGATCCTTCAGTAGCTGAATAGTTGTGAGGGCAGTTGGGTCGGGCTGGATTATTTTCCCCCAACTTCACCCCCACCCCATCCCAGCCCCGAACTCACCCTCCCGTTCCTGGTCCCAGGACATCGGACGGGAAATAGCCATCCCCCCACCCCATCCCCACCCCTCACCCCACCCTTCCAATCCTCATCCCAAACCCAAGCTTTCCTCTTTGGCCCCCATCTTTCCTCTTTGTTCTCACACCCATCTTGTCCCATGCCCTTGCTTCCTCAATGCGTTCTGTTGATGTGCCACTGTGTTCGATATGATGCTCGCTACGGATGCTATCTGCTCTGCTGCACTCCACCTCTTGGCCCGCCCCCGCAATCCCAATGTGTCCCCCAAGATTTAATATAAAAAAAGGAGAGAATGGTTGAGATCAAGTCGGTGTGTGCGCCTGTGCGTTCTTCAGGCAGTCTGTCAATCTGTCTCTGTCTGCTCTCTTTTTTCCCTGCGCCTCTCTCTCTCTCTCTCTCTCTCCTCTCTCTCTCCTCCCCCCTCCCTCTCTCAGCCCACACACACACACACACACACATACACACACACACACACACACACACACACACACATATATATATATATAATTATATATTTTATATATATATATAATATATATATATTATACTATAATATACACACACACACACAATGCCTTCACACACTCTCTCTCTCTCTCTCTCACATATACACACACACAACACACACACACACACACACACACACACACACACACACACACACACTATTATATATATAACTAATATATTATATTATGTATTGTATGTATATATATATATATATATATATATATATATATATTTATATATACACACATAATACACACATGCCTACCACACATTCTCCTCTCTCTCTCTCTCTCTCCCCTTCCCTCCCTCCCTCTCTCTTCTCCCTCCTTCCCACTCCCTTCCCCCATTTCTTTCTTTCTGTTGGACCTTCCTTCTCTCTCCTCTTCTGTTTCTTTTCTGTTTATTATTTGATTCACCCAAAGTGATGGCAATGAGCAGTATTTTCATTTTAAGTCTTTGATATGCGTTGCTGGAAGACTGGAATAGTTGTTCGCTGTTTTGATGTTACAGAAAAAATTAGAGGGTTGACGACATGGACTACTTGAAAGAACCTTATGGTCGATGCTTTTGATTTTAGTCTTCCATTTTAATATTGGTACTTACTGCTTCGTACGTAGTTTGAATGGGACATGCGTAAGTTCACTTCTTTTAGAAATTCATGAGGGAGAAAGACGGCAGAATGGTTTAAACGTTCGTGTTTCTTTGAGACCTCAACTTTTTTCCCTCAGTTTCACTGGAAAATCGAACTGAACGTCTAGTCCTTCGAAAGGGAACGAAAAAATGAATCGGATCTGTGTGCCTTCTTGCCTGCAGGTTCTAGAAGATCCTACGGCAGTTGAAAATCATGAAGAGTAGGGCATTCACTTACTGACCTAGCATAAACGTATTGGAGATAAATGTTTATTTCCCAGGTCCAATCCCTTGAAGGTCATTAGCCTCCTTCTTGCCTTTTTGGGGTCTTGGTAAACAAAAAGTGTATGAGACAGCAAGAGTGAGTAACAGTATGAAAGGGAAAGAGAAGACAAAAAAATGAGGAAATACGTGTGTGGTGTGTGTGTGTGTGTGTGTGTGTGTGTGTGTGTGTGTGTGTGTGTGTGTGTGACAGAGAGGATGACAACTTGGGTCAAGGGTCATTCGACAATGGCAACTTGGGTCAAGGGTCATTCGACAAACAGGCTTGATTGTACCTTAGGGTCAAGGGTCATTCGCCGAACAGCTTGAGTGTATCCTAGCTCGCATCTTTGTGTGTGTGTGTGTGTGTGTGTGTGTGTGTGTGTGTGTGTGTGTGTGTGTGTGTGTGTGTGTGTGTGTGTGAGACAGACAGACAGACAGAAAGACAGAGAGAGGGAGGGGTGATGGCTTGAGTCAGGTGTCATACGCCATATTCCTTTGCTGTCTTCCACCTCTCAGTTTTCGTGTGCTTTGTGCCCTGAGGTTTGGGCGTTGTGGGTGATTGCTTTGGTGAATGATGAGAGTGCAGGCCTTTTGGTTGGATTCTTGAATAGATTTCGCACCCTGTAAATGTAATTGTTGTTGTTATTATTATTATTTACTTTTTCGTGTATCGTATCAGTCGAGATCTTTTATTTGTCTAAATGCTCTTTGACTCGAATGTTCACTTGGACTTGCCAAATCGTGTAAAACTCCTAGGCACATTCACATTCTCGCACGTACGCATGCGCATATACACGCGCGCACACACGTATTACCCCCACCATACACACACATGCATTCCTTTTATCCTCTGTTTTGTTTCATCTTGCTTTGTCTTGGCTTGTCTTGCCTTACAAAATCAGTGTGCGTGTGTGTGTGTGTGTGTGTGTGTGAGTGTGTGTGCGTGTGCGTGTGCGTGTGCGTGTGCGTGTGTGTGTGTGTGTGTGTGTGTGTGTGTGTGTGTGTGTGTGTGTGAAAATAGAATAAAGTGACACTTAAATCTCAACTTGCTAGTTTTTCATTGATTTAGAATTTACCTTTAAAAAAAATTCCATTTAGCAATACTCTGGTTCGAAAATGATATCTTTGATAAGAAGACTCTTTAAGTGATTTGTTGAACACATAACCTGCTGCAGATGTGTGATGTAGGCTTATTATCGCTAAAGGCTAAAGTCAAGCAAACCATCCAGAAATACATCTAATGGTTGAATGCCTCTCCATATTCTGTTTATAGCCATGCGTGGGCCTTTTATGACAGCACGACTATTATCGTGCATTGGGTTTATGGTGTAAGCCATTCTCCTACCTGTCAGATCTTGTTACAAATTGCCGCAGAACACGCCAAGTATTGGATGAAGAAATCAAAGACAATCAGGAGAAAAAAAAATCGTGGTCACTGTAGGCCTACCCTTACATAGGCTTTTGTCTGTAGAAGAAGGTATCGTGATTTTAGGAATGATTGGCATACTATA
>CM060315.1:77778433-77815933 GCA_030674185.1 Monoplex corrugatus
ATACACTCCATTCAAAGGAGACTGGCCTACATTGACCTGATTTATAAGGACAGTGGGTGGGAAAGAGACACATCTAACTGCTCTTAATTTAAAAAGATCTCTGTCATTCACGAGTTGAAATGGGTACTGGTATGACTGTATATTGTGTCTGTTCACAGGCCATATCCTTACGCAAAAGAAAGAACAAGAAAGAACAGAAATAAAGAACTAAGAATTCGCTAAGTTAAAAAAAATCTGTCATCGGTAAGATTTCCTTTCTTTGTAAATGGATTTCCTTGCAAGAGAACAATAAATTAAATTATATTATCTGCAATTAGATTGTTCATTCAACGGGACTAATTTATACTACTGATACATTTTCTAATTTATACTACTAATACATTTTCTACGTTACATTCACCCATAACATCAACCACATTACATGGGGTTGGCACAGACGGTCAACGGTCAATCTGTGTTGAAAACGTTAACCCAAAATCATTGTAAAAATGTCGCAGCTGTTCAGAAAGAAACAGGTACCGGATCTGGTTAGTAAACGTCACGGAGCTGAATGTATACAGTGAGGAATATACGTCCCAGTGCAATATATCCTATTTTCAAAGTTTGCGTAATTCGGCGAACGAAAGCGCATCTGTTGAGTCTGTCCTAAAGACCAGCACTTATCACACTTATTTCCTTCATGTCGTTCTCGACAAGTAGTGGCTGGATGTAATACAGATCTGTTACCTGACTCGCCTCTCCCGATCTTTCTGGGAAAAAAGCTTGTGTAGTGCTTATTTATCACCTGTGGAAATAAAAAAAATGAACGTACTGTATCTGTGTTTGTGGCCTATCAAGAGCAGGTGGGCGTGCAAGTGTGTTTCCCCAAGCTATGTTTTGTTATTGTTGTTTTTAGTGTTAATTGTAGAGTTTATAAGATCGTCTGAAATCCCATTAAGTCATATTGATATACAGTGATGGGACTAAAATGATAATGAGGGAAAGGAGTATGCATAATAAAGCGTGCTGGACCCTCCCTCCCCCCGCATCCTCCTGCCCCCACCTTTTTTGTTTTTGTTTTTGTTTTGTTTTTTCTCCTCTGTTTTACTTGTAGTGACGAGTTCGCGTATGTTTTCACCATTTTCCACTCGATCTCTTAAACACATACGCTCCCACGCGGGTTTTTGTTGTTGTTTTGTTTGTTTTGTTTTTAAAGAAAGGCAGTATCATACTGAAGACTATAATCAGTAAAGATATGATGTAGCCTACATTATCAGTCCAGGGATATGAAGATAAGACTAATTCCACCATGTGCAAAGCAGCCGATGCTGTCCAGCAGAGAGGGAGCCCAGAAACATGTGGTCAAGTAGCCCCCCAGGCGATGATTGGCTGAGAAATCGATCTTTGTGGAATCGTCTGGCACCTTGTGCTAATGGCCTGCCTCGCAATACAAAAATGAATCGATCGTTGGCGAGGCCTTGATAGGAGTAGGCTTCAGGTTTGTGTGTGTATGTGTGTGTGTGTGTGTGTGTGTGTGTGCATTATAAAGAGTGTGTGGAGGTTTGGCGTGTTTTTTGGCCACTTACGTGAGATCTGAGTGTGCATGTACAAGTATAGGACCTTTGATACGCCTGTCAATGGATTATCTAACACGTGTAAATGTTAGCCTCAAGCCCTTCATCACTCTCGCATTTTATTTATATGGATCGTCAGTATGGTGCCATGGTTGACATTGATATTATTTTTTAGAATTTCGTGAAACCCATCTGTATAGTAAGAGAGTGTCAAGATTGACATGGTTTTTGTTTGTTTGTTTTTTCTTCTTTTTGTCTTATTTTTCCCGTTTCGAGAGGCCTGTCCTATGTGCATGATCGAATGTGTGTGGCAGTTAACCGGTTTAACCATAATTATTTTCACGAAGCCCGTCCACGTGGATTACCAAGATGAAATGTGTACATGTACTATCGACATCTGCATATATATGGCAGTTTGTAAAGCCAATAAAGCGAATTGGTGTCAGTGGTCAAGATAAAGATTTAACATACGTTCATAAATAAATGAATAAAAACATAAACTAATGGTCAAGATAAAGATTTAACAAACACATATAAACAAATGAATAAACAGATGAACTAATCAGTTGAATACTTTTCCGTTGAATGAATATACTGTAGGCTGCTGATACATTTATTGGTGACTGTCGTTTTTTGTTTAATTTTTTTTCTTTCCTACATTTTAATATTAATTTTTTAACAAAGAACAATGAAACAAAACCCGCTAAACGATTATTTCTTATACAATAACATAATGAAAATTTATAAAACTCATTTGGGAAAATAATTTTGTTTTCAACCTTTCTTGGGTGACATTGCCTTGTAAAACCTCAGAGAATTGATGTCTAATGTACATCCGGGTCTTCATCCAAGTTTTATCCTATTGCTTGAATTACTTCCCTGGCTAAGTGCAATTATGCATGACCTAAACTCTGGCCAAATTTTTGGGTTAGTGTTAGACAAATGAAAGTATGCCATCAAGACTTTCTTGGTTGTAACAGATTCATCTTGTCCAATATGGATATAAAAAAGCAGAAAATTTTACTATGTGTTTATGTGAATAGGCACATTTATGAAACTAATGAAAATGGGCCTTTACCATCATCATCATCATCAGGTGCCCTGCCGCATGGCATTGGCGATCATGGATCTCCATCTGCCTCTATCTCTCGTTGCCCCTAGCATCTCCCCCACCCTCCTCGTCCCCAGCCACTCTGCAAGTCCGTCCAGCATTTTCTCCCTGGTCTGTCCGGTGCTCTCTTTCCCTCCAGCTTTCCCGTTGTGACCAGGTGCTCCAAATCCCCCTTCCTCATAAAATGGCCTATTAATGTTGCCTGTCTTTTCCTAATCTTCCTTATGGGTGATCTACTTGTGTCTGCCTCCATCAAGACTGTCTCGTTTGTTTTCTTTGCTGTTCATGGAACCCTCAACATTCTTCTTAGAAACCACATCTCGGCTGTCTCAATCTTGTTCTGGCTTTGTTTGTTGACTGTCCACGCCTCGCATCCGTACAACAGTATTGGTTCTATATAAAAGAAAAATTCTAAGTATCATCTGACTTTTTCATGACCATGCGTTTATTTGTGCTGTGTGAAGATGTTTATTAATGATCATCGAATTTCAGGACTATAGAAGGAAACAAAAGACAGGTTCTTGTTTCTTCGCGCCTCGCTTTCTTCTTGTCCTTGCCTAATCCCTGCTAATGAGCTAACGGGGACACGCATAGTTTGGTCTTGCCCTTCATTAATATTTATGCACAGTGTCACAGTATTGCCAGTGAAGTGTTAATTGCTGTTCATTCCCGAGAATGGGCAGATAGTTCAAGCCATATTAGGTCTTGAGGCATATGCAGTTATTTCTTCACTTTTATCTCATATTTGTCTGAACTGAAACTGATCCTTTTCAACTGAAATTAACAGAGACAGACAGAAGAGGGGGCGGGGAGATTTCGCCGACCTTGTGATTGTGTGGCCGTTTATTATTTTGAGGCTGTTAATATACACACATTCTAGAAAATGAGAAGCGTTCTTACCAACAAATGCCTGTCAGTTAACATCAGGAAGATAGTTCTTCAGTGTTATGTAGAACCGATACTGCTGTACGGATGTGTAGCGTGGACAGTCAGAACAAGATTGAGGCAGCTGAAATGTGGTTTCTGAGATGAATCTTAAGAGTTCTTAGGACGGAAAAAAACAACAACCAACCAAACACACAGACACACAGACACACACACACACACACACACACACACACACACACACACACACACACACACACACACACACACCACACACACACACACACACACACACACACACAAACCACACAAACCAAACAACAACAACAAACAAGACAGTCTTGAAGGAAGCAGACACAAAAAGAACATTAATGAAGATTAGTTACAGGACATTTTATGAGGCAAGAGAAATTAGAGCACCTGGTCACAACAGGAAAGCTGGAGGTAGACCAGGTAGGTCCAGGAGAAACTGTTGGACGGATTTGCAGAGTGGTTAGGGATAAAGAGCGTGGAAGATGTACTTGCAGCAACAAGGGATAGATTCGTATGGAAGACCATGATCGCCAACGCTATGTGGCAGGGCACTTGAAGATGATGATAATACACACGGCGGCACGAATAGCTGAAGAGACTGAAACCTGCGTGTGTGTGTTGTGCGTGCGTGCGTGCGTGCGTGCGTGCGTGCGTGCGTGCGTGCGTGGTGTGTGTGTGTGTGTGTGTGTGTGTGTGTGTGTGTTATGTGTGTGTGTGTGTGTGTGTGTGTGTGTGTGTGTGTGTGTGTGTGTGTGTTCGTTCGTTGTTTCTTTTAACATATTTCACGTATGTGCTTTTCGACGAAAGAAAAAATCAATAAATGAAAAGAATAGATAAGATAAAGGTGTCTAAGGGGTGGAAGAATCTTTGAAATCATAAAGACAGTTTATCATATTAATTAACATCAAACAATTTAACGGACAAGAGAAAAGCAATCAAAACATTAGAACGATCAGGCTTCAATAGATTGTTCAGGGCTGTATGTGTGTATGTATGCACGCGCGCATGTGCGTGTGTGTGCGCGCGCGCGTGCGCAACGAGCGTGCCCTGTGCTGGGTTATGACAAGCCATCTATTATTATCTGCTGGGCTAGGGTGGCAGAAAAGGGTAATATTATCGAATAAAAGCGTTGTAACAGTCAAGGAGTAATGAAAAATTAACAAGCAAACAAACAGAGGTAGGTGGGGGTTACAGGTATAAAACAATTGGTCTTAATCAAAGAAAACGACCTTCGGGAGTGTGCATCAAATGCCTAGCAAAGTGTAAATACATAGTGAAATCGGTGTGTTTTCTGTTTTAATTTTGTAAATGATGCAGGGAAATAAGGTCGCATTCGCTGACAACACAAAATGAACTATTATGGTAGTTATAATCTGTAAGCAACGTGTGTGTGTGTGTGTGTGTGTGTGTGTGTGTGTGTGTGTGTGTGTGTGTGTGTGTGTGTGTGTGTGTGTGTGTGTGTGTGCGTGCGCATTCACGCACGAGTGTGCTCACTTGCTCACGTCCATGTTCCGTTCCTGTTTCTGGTAGCATTTTAACACACTTTCGTGATAAATGACGATTACACTTTCAACCCCAGCCTGTGCTTTAATCCCAACGTAACATAAATGGCCATTAGATGCACATTTAGCGCCTGGCATGACATGATTAACACCCAGAGACTAATTAATGACTCTTGAAAGGGTGGGGAGGATCCAGTGACACCACCATCACTGATAACAATTTAACATTTCTGCCACGCTCTTGACACACGTTTTCCAGGTGTGTGTGTGTGTGTGTGTGTGTGTGTGTGTGTGTGTGTGTGTGTGTGTGTGTGTGTGTGTGTGTGAGAGAGAGAGAGAGAGAGAGAGGTGTGTGTGTGTGTGTGTGTGATGAGATCAGGGATATTCAGTCTGTGATTTAAGGGGTAAGGGGATGAGGGAGATCTGGTAATACAACTTTAATAATCCTTTGAGTGCCGCACTCTATCCGCCAACTGCGAAAACTGAGAACCCTTTGACTCCCTCTCCCTTCCTGCAGGAAGCTGGTGGATAGGGTAAGGGAGTTAAGAGTTAAGGTTTTGCTTCGCTAGCATGGTTGACAACGCAGGATGCTGGTAGACAGTGTGCGGGAAACAAAAGGTTAATAATAATAGGCCTATATATTTTTAACCTTAAAACCTGAACATTTGTGTTTCGATGCCACTTGGTTCTTTTTCATGAAACAACACTAATAGGGATAGACTTTTTAAAGTAACAACACAGAATAGAAACGCCATAAATCACGGCTGAGCACGGCGCACTATATTCACAAGCACGCGTGAAAGAGCTAGATAAAGGTTGAAGGTCAAAGAAGAAAATAGGAATACTACTGTGCCAAGGGGAACAACAACGATTATTTTACCCATGTCTTTTTGTGCAATTCATTCCCTGTTTTCAGTGGCCGTGTGCCTCGCGATAAAATGAGCCTTATGAGAAAAAATGCTGTGAGTGTTTTGTTTAAAAAAAGAAAAGAAAAAAAAAACCGGTGGGGGTGGAGGGGTGGTGGTAGAAGTTATGAGGGATTTTTCTTCCTCCTTTCATTATTGTTACAAATAATCTTGTCTCCAGATTGAGAAAGAAAAAAAATTGTAGCTTACATGCTGCTTCAGACAGTACAAATGTATGATGGTGTCCATATGCACGCACACACACACACACACACACACACACACACACACACACACACACGTGCGCACGCACACACACTCACACACTCATGTTTGTATGCTGACGTTTGTACACATTGAAACAGGGTTAACAAGCAGAGTGGTTACACAACAGACTACTGATAGGGACACTGTGGGTTTGAACCCTCATTGCTCCAAAAACAACATTGTGGGATTTTTATGCCCTGACTATCACTTTACAAGCAGTGAGCGTGCTATGGGCACAGTTGTAGCACTGGTACTACATAGTTGAGTCTCATCCACTTAACTATGCATCACTGAGATTCTTATGCATTATTTAATAGTACGATCCTTTACATTGCAAACACTGCTCTTAGCTAGTGCATTCATGGTTTTACTTTTAGCCCTGGACCCTCTTCAGGATAAAACAATAATATGGCATGACCACTTTTCAAATTGCAGAATTCATCTCACTTCTGCTCTGACATCGTATTTACTCAAAAACACATTATGTCATTTTAGTCAGTTTATTCCTTTTCTCACACAGGACAGAGCAGCAAGGAAGTTTGTCTTTTTCTCC
Source organism: Monoplex corrugatus (assembly GCA_030674185.1). NCBI lineage: Eukaryota > Metazoa > Mollusca > Gastropoda > Littorinimorpha > Ranellidae > Monoplex > Monoplex corrugatus. The sequence continues at coordinate 77,785,243 of CM060315.1, forward strand.
TAATCTTTGTATCTGGTGTTAGCTTGTTTGTGATCTTACACTTGACAAAGGCCAGTTGGCCGAAAATGTGCACCTGTCTTGTCTTCTTGTATTGAATGCGCGTTCTTATTCTTTTTTCGTGTTTTTTTCTGGTTCCTGTTTGTTTGAACGCTGGCAGTCACACTTGTTTTGGATTGAAGTGTTTCTTGGATTTCTTGACCAACAGTGGAGGTGTCTGTATCTTATGAGCTTTGTTGATGCCATGATGTATTATGCTAGTAAGCGTACACAGTCTCAGTTCTAGGTGGTAAATGTGTAGTATGATGGTCGTCATCCCTATTGTCATGAAATCATTATAGCAGTGTGTAATTTCTGTGCCCTTTATGCCTAGATCTCTTGATGACCTCACTTTTCATTTCCTCTATCTCTTCCATGTCTGAGGTGAATTCAAGTTGGGATCTTTGGCATTTGGGGTTCATGGTGGCTGTTCTCCAGGGCTGTGGTAGTGGTCTCGTTACCAAGGGGTCTCTCACTTGGTCTGGTTCTCTGTCTTGTGTGATTCCTGTCATAAGGGGGGCTTAGTAAGCAGTATCCTTAGTAAACTGGATCAGAAAAAGCGCTGTTGAATTCCATCAAAGTGACCCAGCAGTAGTGCAGGGTCTCCTGTGGGGTGGCCTCATGGCAGCTTGGCTTTCTGGCATGGGATTTTGACTGAATGAATGTGAGCTTGGTGGTGTGTTATGGAGCCTGAATGTGTGGCACAGGATTGACGCCACTAAGGCAGTGCAGAAATTGACATGAAAAAACAAACAAACAAATGAACAAACACACAAACAAAACTGAAAATAAAACAAACAAAAAAACAGTCATAAGTATGGTTGGGTTTTGCTGTGGTGGTGGTTTTGTTTTTGTTTGTTTGCTTATACAAATGTCTCAAAAATTCAGAAATTGTAAAAAAAACAATAGTTTACAAGCTGCTTCACACAGTGTCACATAGTTCAGCATATTATACAGATCATGTGTGTATGTCAAATGTTGTATCAGCAGAAAGTGAAACATTTTCTTGCTACACATCAGTGAACATTATAGTCAAGATATGAGCAACTATTAACAGTCATCTTCATTATCAATGTTACTTAAATCTCACTGGGGAATCTCCAATAAGAAATCAGTTTCCAACCTGAGGATAAGGTTCAGGATTCTGGTATCACTAAGCAAGGAGGCTAAATAGCAAATGTTTGAGTAAAGGGGAAAAAACTCAGCAAATGGGGAAAAAGTGTTGCTAAATCAATGAATTAAGAAAGGAAAAAAAAACTGTACCAGTGATTATAGAAAAAGGGTTTTGCCTCTCATCCCTCCCTTCCTATCAAAGTACAAATTTATGTTTCTAGTGACAGGTTTTAAAATCCCCTGTGCGATAAATTGGATTGGTCATCACCAGGGGCATGTCCTTAAATTAAGTGCGCGAATGCATTGATATGTGTAGGCCTACTTAATTTTCCTTTTATTTTTCCTGTTGAGGTTTTGTATGTTTTGAAGCGATTATAGCCCTGATATGGCTCTGCACTCTCGGCTGGGCTTTAGACAACAATAACAGTAACAGCAGAGACAGGTTGATGATTTTGTCCAACAATTTATGTTACCTATATATATCTAATGTACATACAGTGGCATCTCAGTATACGAGCGTCTCGCCATATGAGCAATTCGGGTTACGAGCACAAAATACTTGGAAAATTCGCCTCGGTATATCATGAGCATTTGCTCGCATTATGAGCGATGTTGTGGTTACTTCAAGTGCTTCCCGCCGCTGCATCCCGCTCTCAGTGAGTGTTGTTCTCTCGTAGCGGAAGCATCTCTGCATTCATTTGCGGTTTTCAGTTTTTTTGGGTTTTTTGTGTGTGTGGTTTACGTAAAGAAATTTTGTAACCCACGATGTCGTCCACGAAGATGGTTGCTAAGGCTAGTGCTGCTAAGAGGAAGAAGGATACAATTTCCATAAAATTGAAGGAAGCGATCATAGAAAAACACGAGTGTGGTCTACATGTGGCTGATCTCGCCAAGTTGACGACCGTTCGTCATCAACAATCTGCACTATCCTGAAGAAGAAGGAAGAAATTAAGCAGAACTCATTATTATTGAGGGGTTCATACCCCAGCAAGTTTTGAATTGCGACGAGACAGGTCTTTTTTGGAAAAACAACCTGGTCCTAGTGGGGTAAAATTCCCAAGAAGAGAGTGCCCTCCTGAATCAGAGGGGGATTCTGCTTCCCAACAGTAACCCCTCTCCTCCTCCCCATCGTCTCCCTCAAGCCAGCCACCACTCTTCATAAAGGTAAAGCACAGTACATGTACACTGTATATTATTTATCATTGTTAAATGTTAGAAAAATTACTTTAATTCTGCATAAAATACCATGTTAATTGATTTTTATATTGATATTTTTGGGGTGTGGAACGGATTAATTGGATTTCCATTATTTTCAATGGGGAAATTCGCTTCGAGATACGAGTTTTTCAAGATACGAGCTACGTCATGGAACGAATTAAATTCATAACCCGAGACACGACTTTATATGTTATGTATATATAGATAAGTTTCCTGCCAAAAAAGACGTTTCCTACTAACAATTATACCTCCGAAACTTGATGACTGGAAGTAAACTTTCTGACCTGGTAGTATAATAGAACACATTCAAGAAGTAAAAAATATGTATGTGATGTCTGAGACTGATGGTCAGTTTTTTTCAAGAGGCTGCTCTTCTCTTGAGTATTTCTAGAAATCAACTGGAACATGACACACTCCATCTTATTCTATAATATAAAAGGAAACAAAGTCAGTTCTTTTATATCAAAATTCCAGTTTTATTAATTTCTTCCCATCTCATACCTGAATGAACTTCATCCAGGGATAAGACTTAAAAACAAAAAAAACCCACACACAGACAACTGGATCAAATAACTTAAAAGAGTTTAAATACATTCAAGTATAAGCTTAAGAAAGAAATCAGCACAAATAAAGCAAGTGGAATATTAAACCAAACCAGTTGCATGGAAATGAATTCAAGTCATACAGGTATATCACAAAAGTATAGGAACAATATAATTCAATTAGACTCCAATACAAAGCAAATAAGGGGAATAAAGGGAAATACAACAGGAGTATCAGTGTGTAGGGATGGAGAGGGGGCAGCTAACAGTGAACCAACACTACTGCCTGTGTTGATTGTCTTCAATAGGGCTGCCATAATATAAAGCAATGTTTTCACAATTGCCACAGACCATGGACAGAATAATAATCTCTCTTTTCCAGCATGACTATATTGTGAAAATGGGTCACTGCAGTTAAGTCCTTGTTAGACTGAGCATATAGCCAATTCAGTTAGATCACCATTTCTAGTCAGGTTAATTACTGTTATATCCGCATAGCATTTGGGGTCAAACTTGGTTGAGATACTTGCAAAATTGGCAAATGGACAAGAAATCCTTAACTGCCTTATCTGATCATTGTGACCCTATTATATGAGCGGCAAGAGTGGATCATGTCACTTTATGTGTATGCTTTTACAGCTACTTCTTAGTTCTTTTCAAATAATTTATTACAATGGAAAAAAGCAGCTACTCATTTAATCATGGTTCAATTAGTAAATTTCATGCTTTAACAGCTTGGCAGGACCAATCATGTCAGCACATGGTAACATATGTAACAAAGATCAACAAATACACACCATGTTTCAATCTGAATTGATTTTTTTCCACATAAAAATATAAGGGTGGTGTGAGATAGGATGGGATGGGGAGGGACAGTTTATTTCAAGATAACAACTGGACAATTTTTTTTTTTTAAAAAAGCCATTTTGAAGAAGTCTTGATAATACTAACAGAAAAGTACAGTTCAAAATTGCCCTCATTATTGTGCACAAGATACAAACAGAAGTCCACTGATACCATTAATCTCAGAATCACTTATACAGCGACAAGGCAAATACACATTCCGACAAAACAAAACAAAAACAAAACAAAACATTTAAACCTAACATGCATTTGTTACTGACAGTAATGGCACTATTACTCAAATAATGAACTCTGAACATTTCTGATAATATGATGAATAATCAAATCAAATTACCATTATTTTGATATTTCCTTTTTTGCTTCTCAGGCAGCTTGTGAAAATAAAGAAAGAAGATGTACAAAGAAACAAGATGTACAAAGCCCCTTTACCTGGCTTGTAATGTACAAATGACAATATACAGCAGTACTGCATCCCCTGCAATTCGGATACAGTATTTCTATTTATTGCCTTAACAACAGTTGACTGGTTTTTTTTAGGAATGCTGAATTCATGTTACGCATGCAATAGTGGGAGAAGGGCACATTTTTTTTTTTATTAAATGCTTATACCATCCCCATCCCAAACAATCAAAACACTGAAGGAAAAGAAGTCTTGATCTTAGCTGATGAAAAGGACGATCGTCATACAAATGCCCACCACAAGAAATATCTGGACTGGTATCAATAAGAAGAAATCTGCTATCAATAAGCAGTGATGATTCAGTGAAGTACAACACAATCAAGTATCGCTTTTTTCTGCCGCTGCTGGTATATGTTATGTATAATAAGTTTTTAAAAAATAGATTTTTCCATTTCGTTTGACACTGACAGAGGATAACTTGCAGTGATAAAAACAGTGACATAATTTTGTACCAGTTCAGTGACAGACATTTGCACAAAATTCAGTATTCACATACATAAGGCACACAATCCATTAGATTTTAATCATGTGTTCATAAATACATTAAGTATTTACAGAGAATCTCACAAATACCTTGGCATGACAATTAGAAGACACAGAAAACTGATCAAGCATGGTCCAATCTTGACTGACCAGAGCTGTCTTGGTCTCCTCACTAATATACAAGCAATTTAAGCACTTGAGTTATTTGGTGAACAGAAGTCAATGCTACGATTTGATAAATGACCATATTCTCAAACCCTTAATGCTATGATTAGACAACTGGCCATATTCTCAAACCCTTGGTGAACACAACTATATGCAGGAATGTGCCCTGCAGAGTACTATGGTTCGAGTTTTCAGCCTTCTGTAATGAACATGGTTAAATACAATCAGAGACCAGAATTACTATATACAGTTAACCTTTCACTCCCGCGCCCTGTCCATCAGCATCCTGCATTGTCAACCATGCCAGCAAAGCAAAAACTTACCCCTTTGACTCCCTCAACCTATCCTCCAGCTTCCGGCATGAAGCTGGTGGATAGGGTGAGGGAGTCAAAGGATTAAATTTATGCAGTTGGTAGATAGGGTGCAGGAGTCAAAGGATTAAATAATGCACTGACATAGAAAGACTTGGTGTAGTTTATGCATTCAATACCAATACACTTCAAATAAAATCACATACCAGTAAACAAATAAATAAATAAAATAAAGTTAACAACAATAGCTTCTTTAAAAAGAAGGGCAAATCCTCAAACAACTCATACAATATGAAATATAAAATATACACTGTGGTTATAACTGCAAAGTTTGTAGTGTCATTTCGATGGATGGACAAATGACTCAGTCTCAATGTATGCTGATCAAATCATTGTGCATCCAATAACACACACATATTTAAAGTAGAATAAATTAAAAAAAATTATATACATTTACATATACATACACATAAGTATACACTCACACACACACACAGAGCAACAAAAAGCAATCTAGTAAATGTTAGTATCACTATCAGACACATTAACGGAAAATATTTTTTTTCTAGTTTTAACTCTAATCCTCCAGTCCACCAGAAATGCCCACTGGCATCCCTGAATGGCCCAGCATGGTCTGCTCAACACAGGGACATCTACTTTCAGTTTTGCTTTAAACTGTACCCATAACGCACTTCAAAAGGATGACATTTTCACATTTACAAAATTTGGCTTGGTGGAATGGTTTTTAAGCTAGCTGTGATTTTTAGATTTTTTTGTTTAAACAAAATGGCTGGGGGCAATGGTTTGGACTTGTGGCATTCCATAATGAGGGACTCAGATGATGACTCTGTCATGTCTTTTCATTGATTGAAGCTTGAAGAGGTGTTGAAAAGTGAAGAATCTGATATCAATTTGAGTGTTCTTGTTCAACAAGCCTTACATGACTATTCTCATCACCATCTTCGTTTTTATCAAAAGTTGTTGTTCAACAAGCCTTATGATTATTTCATCACCAGCTCAGTTTCTACAAGTGATATCATCGAAAGTGAAAGCGCTACAGAACTGTCTACTGTTAGTAATTAAAAAAAAAAAAAAAAGGATGTCCCATGGCAAAGAAGAGGCTGACCAATGCAGGGAAGGACCAGAGGTCTATCAGGTGGTAGGATAAACTATTGCAGTCAAAGAGGTAGTGTCTGAATGGTTTACTGACAACAGAAAAGTGGGTGTATCGCACAATTTGCCAGTGGATGCTGTACCTTTTGACAACTTCTTGATATTTCTGGGGACATTCTGGAGTGATGTGGCGGAACTATGACGTCAGGGGGATTGGGTTTTAAAGACATTTATAAGAGTGAAAAACAATGATTTAGTATTTAATACTGTAACCAGATCGGAACATAGATATAATTATGATATCAGAATTATGCAAATTATATGAGACCGCCAAAAAGCAATGTACAAACATTTTCTTTAGACTATCAGAATTATGCATCTTTTCCCATGGTGTTGAGCACTGTCATTCTGTTCAGCAACCATTACTTTCAAATTCCAAAAATTCGATTCTGTGTGTCACTCACAGAAAGCAAATCAGCTGGGGATGGTAGGAGGAGGGTGGGCGTCAAAACTAGGAATGAACTGACAAATTAAATAAAAGTCACTACTGGCAGTTGTGAGGAAACGAGTTAAAAAAAAAATTTTTTTTTTATTTAACACAGCACTGACTTGCCAATGTTGACTGATTGAAACGTTCAAGCCAACTTGCAAGGTCTCAAGCTAAGGTCTGGTTTTAAGCTTATTAGAAAAAATAACTGAAAATACCACACAAACACATAAATAACAGTCAAATCACTCTTGCTTAAAGGTTTATACTTAATTTGTCATGGTCTACAGAGACGGAAACAGGTCAAGCTGGCTAACGGGGCTCTGGTGAAGCTGTGACTGGCCTAGCAAGCCGACAGTGGATTCTTCAACCGCTAAGAAAACTAAAAGGAGATACAAACGGACGGATACCAACGGAAAAAGACCTCGCAATGGAAACGGACATCGAGATAGGAATAGCGACTACACTGGAACATGGAACATCTGCGGCCTAACAGACAAGGAACCAGAAATTGTGGAATTCATGACCAAAGAAAGATCTCCATCCTGGGCATTTCAGACACTAGGAAGAAAGGAGAAGGAACGAAAGAAATCCATTCAAACTTTGTTCTCATCTGGAGTGGTGTCAGGAAAGACCAGAGAGCAACGCATGGTGTGGGATTCATCCTACACCCAGACATAGCAAAGAATCTCATGAGTACAGAATACATATCAGAAAGATTGATTAAAATCGGTGTAAGAAAGTCCAACAAAATCGTCTGCTATATCCAAGCATATGCACCGTGTAACGATTCGTACTCAGAAGAGGAGAAAGACTCATTCTATCAAGAGCTCTCCGACCTCATCAACAGCACCCCTGACAAAGAGGACCTGTATGTCATGGGGGATTTCAACGGCAGAGTTGGTGAGAGAAGAAACCCGTGGACAAAACATCTTGGACCCCACAGTGACCACAGAACACCTTGCAATTACAACGGGAACCACGTGCTGGAACTATGTGCAGAGCATGATCTGATCATCACCAACACCTTTTTCCAACATCGAGCCTCCCAAATTTACACCTGGTACAAATGGAACGACCTCAGCATCTCGTCTCAAATCGACTTCATACTTGCAAGATCTAGAACACGTTACGCCATCAAAGACTCAAAAGCCATCCCCAATGCCAACCTTGACACTGACCACAGGCCTGTCATTCTGGCCTCCAGTACTCAGAAGGAAAAAATAACAACTGCTAGGAAGAACCAGCCTGAAAAGATCAACCTCCTCAAACTGGAAGAGAAAGAAGTGCAAGAACAGATTGAAAGTGCTATCAAGGTGAAACTTGACCCCATTGATACAACCCCCCTCATCATGGAACAAGCCTGGGACACCTTCAAGCCAGCTCTCTTGAACACCTTAAGGGAAGTTTGCGGGACAAAGAAATGTAGAGGTAAAAACAGGAAAGCTACAGCCTGGTGGAACCAAGAGGTGAAGGAAGCCATCAAGAAAAAGAAGCAGCTATATAAAGCTTGGGTCAAGACCAAGATAGAAGAGGACTACGTCAAGTACAGAATCGCAAGAAGACATAGTAAACGTGTTGTGAAAGCCTCCAAAGAAAAATCTTGGGCGACCTATGGAGAGAAGTTAAGTGAAATTTGCAAGAACTCCCCAAGAGAATTTTTCAAAAGTGTGAAGACGATGAGAGTAAGAGATGAGCCATTCAACCCAACAACAGTAGTGAATGATGCAAATGGAGAGGCACTACACAAAGAAGAGGAAATTCTGAAAAGATGGGAAGACTATTTTAAAGACCTTTTAAACCCATCTGGAGTCCAGGCTTCCAGCTCCCAGTTCTCACCACGCTATAAAGACCAGTTAGAGCCCCAAATCCTTGAAGCAGAAACACGAAAAGCAATTAAGACCAGCCCAAAGGGCAAAGCAGCAGGCAATGATGGCATAACAACTGAAGCCATCCTTGCATGCGGAGAAACGGGAGTTAAGTGGCTCACCATCATCTTCCAGAAAGCATGGGAAGAGAGGAAAGTACCAATGGACTGGCAAAATGCAATAGTGGTGCCAATTTGGAAGAAGAAGGGCAGCAAGAAAGACTGCAGCACATACAGAGGCATTTCACTTCTCAGCCATGTAGGGAAAATGTATGCAAAGATTCTGGAACAGCGCACAAGAGCCAAAGCAGAACACCTACTGAGCAATGCCCAGTTTGGCTTTCGGAAAGGAAGAGGGTGCACAGATGCCATTTTCGCACTCCGACAGCTGTGTGAAAGAGCCATCGAATACAACCAAGACCTGCATACAGTATTCGTTGATCAAGAAAAAGCTTTTGACCGAGTCAACAGAGACAAGCTCTGGAAGATCCTGGAGCAGTACGACGTGAAGGGGCAGTTGCTTGATAACATCAGAGCAATCTATGCCAACAGTAGGAGCGCAGTCCGAACAGCCAGTGGAACATCGGACTGGTTCCCGGTTACATCAGGGGTCAGGCAAGGCTGCGTACTCTCTCCCCTTCTCTTCGTGATCTACATGGACCAGATTACAAAGGAAGCCAATCCAGATCTGGAGGCCCTGAACGAACTATTATTTGCTGACGATCAGTCCTTGATGAATCAGAACAAAGCAGCTCTTCAAGAACACACAGACCAACTCAGCACAAGCTGCGAGAAGTATGATATGAAGATCAGTATCAACAAAACAGAAGTTATGTCTGTCAGCAGAAATCCAGGAAAGCTGGACATCAACATCAACGGCACCCAGCTGAAACAGACCAAAGAATTTAAATACCTTGGCAGCCTCTTCACTGAAGATGGAAAATTGGACAGAGAGATAGAAACAAGATGCCAGAAAGCGAACGCAGTCAGTTACCAACTCGCCCCCCTTCTGAAATATCCCAGCATCCCAGTGAGCACCAAGGCAAAACTCATCAACGCCATCTTCGTTCCAACACTCACATACCAGTGTCAGACATGGGCCCTAACAAAAGCCTTAGAGAGAAAATTGGTCACATGTGAAATGCGCTGCCTGAGAAAAGCTGTCAACAAGACCAGACGCGACAAGATCAAGAATGAGGTGATCAGAAACATGGTCGGACTAACACCAATTCTCCACCATGTCGAACAACAAAGGATCAGGTGGTTTGGTCACCTCACCAGAATGCCGCCCGACCAACCGGCCCTACGGGCATACACCACCAGATACACTGGCTGGAAAGCCAGAGGTAGACCACGGAGACGATGGAGCGACTCCGTGGCTGACACCCTGCGAGCCCATGACCTGTCACTCTATCAAGCCTCCCGCCTTGCTGCAGACAGACGTCTGTGTCTCCCCGCGACGCCGAAGGGCACCAGCGGCAGATGAAAGAAAGAAAGAAGAAGAAGAGTTCCCTATCACAATTTCCAGATCCATGAAAAAAAAATATAAAGGTATCAGAAATCATGGAGTGTAAGCCTTCTATGAACAGAAACCTGCCTTAAGTTTGAACTGCCAATCATATATCAACAAGCAGTTGCATGAAGTAATCACTGCTCATCCTGTAAAGACAGGGCCAGTCATGCAGCCTGAAGAAGAGACCGAAGGGTTGACTCTGGCCATCTGAATAAGACACCTAACTTTTGTTTCCTTAGCATTCTACAAAAACCAAAAAGGGATTATCATATTCATGAGTAATATAACTGTAGGGAACATCTCTAGGAATATGATTTCATCCTTATCATTATATAACAAATTAAAATATGCATTAATAACTTCAATCAAAACTATCATAATCTTCACAGTTGTATTGTTCTTGCAAAATCCTTCAGGAATTTCTTTATTATGAAATATAATATTATCAGTACAGTTCAGCATTTGGTGCAAGACGTAGTACATTATCAATCTTTAACTACAAAGTTTCCCAAACCCTATTTCCCTTTGTAAAATAAAAAATGGAAATATAATTAATACCAAAATTTAATTCATTGGTGACAGCTTAATCTTCTGCATAGTGAGTTCTGCCAAACGTGACTGTATCAGTTCACTTTTTCAACCCAAACCAAAAAGTCTCCTTTAATAAATGGGTCTAAAATTGGAGAATAAAAATCCCAAACTGGTTAAGGAATCACTTGTTACTCGTGGCTCAATTTTTCAATTTGATTTATCTGACAGAAATACATGACGCAGTATGGGAAAGCCTGGCTAATGACACAGCCAGCCAGTCATATCTTACTGAGCTCTGTGATTGAAAATGACTTGATAAAGTAACAATTATGACAACACAGATTTTTCCACATTTCAAAGTCTTCAACATCTAATGTTCAATTTCCTAAACTTTTATGACTAAAAGCACCTGAAAAAGTTTGTTTTTTTTTTTTTCAAATTTTATGAGTATATTACTGTCCTTATCAACTAATGAACTTAAGTTTAAATGTATCTAAAAGAAAAAGAGATAAGAGATACACTGTTTCTGTCTTTTGCATGATAATTTATAAATTTTGAAATTTACAGTATACAATAAAGTGAAAACTCAGTAATGAAAATGTTGCACGTAACCCGGTTTTCCAATGTGGTGTCACATACGTGTAGGAGTAAAAGAGCACAGAATAAAAACTGATACACAGGATAGCAGCTTTGCAGAGCCTCAGCCCAATTGCTTATTTTCAAACACAGTGAAAAATATGCTCCAGTACAATATAACTAAAAATGGTCAAGAAACAAAAAGTTGATAAATAAGCTACATTTTACATTTCTAGGGAATTTTCATTTTGAATTGGAAAAGTTACTTTTGAACTGGGGAAGCCAAACCCTCTTAATAAAGTATGAAAACTGTCGTACAGTGACAATGCAACAGCAAAGTATGGTCTTCTCTGAAAAACAATATCATGAATATACTATATAACCAAACATCAATAATAAACTTTGTTATCAAGGATTAAACATAAGTTGATTCTTCTGGTCTCCAGTGATCAGAGGACCCAGAGTGATGCTCGCTTTTTATCATGGATTGTTACAAGATATTACAAAATGTTATTTCAACAGACCACAGGGAAGTTTGTAACTGTCACCATTATTCACTTTGTCTCTCGTACACACTTCAACATATAAAACCACAATGAAAAGCATTTTAATTGAATTTCAAGGAAGCTGCAACCAAAATATTTTCTTCATTATCTTTGTCGCCAAAAGATGTGATACACACACATACACTGACATTATATTTATCATTAGTTTATATATATATTTATAACATTTTGATAATGCAATGGAATAATAGGAAATTTTCCTTTTAAAATTACGTTTAATCTAACATACTTACCGTGGCTCACTAATGCAACTAGCGGCAGCGGTTTGCCATTTCTGCCTCGTAACAATAAAGTCCGAAAGGACCGTAACTCTGAGAGTATCCGTGTCTTGCACATGCGCGTATTCGTCCTCTTTTCGAGGAAACCAAGACACTGACTGTGAATGGAAGGAACCAGGAAGGCGGGGAGGACGGGAGGGACTCTGCGTGAGCCACAGTAAGTATGTAATTTTAGAAGGAAAATTTCCTTTTAATTACACATACTATACCGTGGCTCACTAATGCAGAATAGCACTACCCGGAAGGTGGGCTTACCTGGTTAACGCCTGAAGGAATGAGACGAGTCAGGGCGTGTGGCGGAGATGGGGTGTTGGGCCACCACAGTGGAAGCGATACCCCTGGATCCATCTTCGCGCAGACGGGAGATGTCGCGCAGGTAGAATTGGATGAATGTGCCCGGGGAATGCCAATATGCGCGTCCAGGACACTCTGGAGACTGGCATTGTGGGTGATTGCCAGCGACGAAGCTCATGCTCTAATCTCATGGGGCCTCGGGGAGAAGACAGCCAACTCTGAGCCCGGCCTTGCATATGCAGCCTTGATGACTTCCCTCAGCCATTGAGAGATTGACGTGCGTCTAATGTCCTTCTTATAGCTTTCGTTGTAAGAGAGAAACAGGTGGCGCTGCTTCTGGCGAGAAGATTTCGTCCGCTTTCTATACACTTGCAGGGCGCGAACAGGGCAGAGCGTGCGGTCCGCGTCGTCCGGAGCAAGGATAGACGTCAGGGGATGAATGGAGATGGTTGGAGAGGGAGAACCTGGTGACTGGTTCTTGGCTAAGAATTCCGAGAGTAGGCGGAGAGACATCGAGCCATCAGGTTCGAAAGCTACATCTCCGGGGAGTCCACTTCTTTCTGCTCTATTAGAAGTGGCGCTTTGTTGTCTGTGTTCAACAGTGTTTTGCAAAGTTTAACCAGTTTCTACAGATGTGCTGTTTTGTTCTGCTTAAAGTTTGTTTCTTCTTCTTGACACCTGTGTAAATTTCATATACGTTAATTTTTGTGTCATCTGTGTGTTGGGATTTTGATTCAGGAAGTATTTCTCGTTTTTACTGCAATGGATAGTGCAGAGAAACACAGTGAAAGAAAGCACTGTGAAAGACTGCATGCACTGTGCCGAGTATGTGGTGGTAGATCAAAGAAGCGCATTTCTGAAGACAACTACGTAAGATTTTGTAAGCATGTTGCCCCAGAGTTAGACAAATTTCATGGTATAAACATTCTATTTGATAGAAATGACGTTCACTCTGAAACCCTGTGTGTAAAGTGTCACGCTAGGATAAGACAACTGTCACAAAATCCATCGTCAACAACTTCCAAAATGCTAAACATGAAATAGACGAAGCTTCCGTTCTGTGGAAAGAGTTTGATTCATCAACACGTGAAGAAGACTAGTATTTGTTCCAAGTTTCTGCAACAGTGCAAAGGAGGAAGGCCGAAACGAAAGAAAAGAGGGCGGCCCAAAGTCACACCAGAAAATACAACTTGTGAAACAACATTTACTGGAAGTGATACTTCGGACTTTGTGCCCGTATCTGCATCAACCCCAAAGAAAACCACCATGGCTGTGCATAGCCAGACATCACCCTCTCCTCGCAAAGAGAAAACTCCACAAAAGATTGTGACAAGCACGCAAACAAAAACACCATCACCACAGAAAAGAGTGTCACCACGGAAAAGAGTGCTAGTTGACACAGCCACATCTCCATTTCATTCAAAATCAAAACAACTTCGTGCAACTTCAGATCTATCCCTTCCCCTCACAAGAGAAGAAGAATTTCACACCCAGGTGACCAAATTGAAGATGAACAGTTCAGGTGACAGAGCCACTGTGAAATGCAAGACCAAAGGACAGCCACTTGTACTGAAGAAGGTGGTGATTCCCAGAAAAACATCAGCTTTGGCCTCTTCACCTACCCGTAAAAAGAGAGTCAAGCTTATAGAACGCATACGACTGCATGTGTCTGGAAATACAACTGAAAATGAAATAAAACAGCACAGCTCTGAAATTATCAAAGCAAGCAAGGCAAAAAGAGAAAAAGTTATGTCAGCTGCTGGATATAAGCAACCCATGATTTCGCGGTGACAAGGTTCAGCTCTTAGAACAGGCCTGGGACTCAGCTGGTCAAAATACAGAAAACAAAGGCAGTTCCTGAAAGCGATAGGTGTGAAAATGGAAGGTGAGAGAGCGGAGAGGTCGTTTCAGGACGATGCCTTGTGCGGAAAAATCACTGTCACAGAGCAGCTGTTGTGCAATGAAGGCGAGAGAATTCCAACACCGGTAGGCCGTATTGAGGATTTGTGTACATTTGTCTCAAATCTACTAGATCAGTACGAAGTAGAAAAGCTACTCACATGGCACGACAATAACATTCCCACATGACCAGATATGGGTGAAAGTCGGAGGGGACTATGGTGGTGAAAGTTTCAAGTTTATGCTACAGATTGGCAATGTTACCGAAGCAAACTCCAAAAAGAACACTTGTTTGATAACATTTGTCAACTGCAAAGATTCTCACCAAAATCTTGCAAAATTGCTAGGGCCTTACAAGGAAGAGCTTTCAAGGCTGGATAAAATGCAGTGGAGGGGAAAGAAGATACGAGTTGTTCTTTTTGGGGTCTATGATTTTCTTTTGAAGAGTTTTAGCATTTCTGGTGCACAGTCCGTTCATCCATGTTTGTGGTGTAAAATCTCCAAAACACAGATGCAAAAGGCACCAAATGAACAGCCTGAAGTTCCAAAACGCAATTTGATCAACATCAAGCGTGATTTTCGACAGTACAAGCTTCATGAAGTTGTGTTTTCTTCTCTTCTACACTGTCATACAGATGGTGATTTCCAACTGAGTGCTTTCCTGTTTCTTTCTCAGTTCCATGTTTTCTCCCTTCCTCGATATCTCATCAAAGATTTCACTCATCCTAGTTTCAGCTTTATAGAGTTCTTTTTCTTCTTTGTTGATGCTTTGTAGCTGGCTAACATATTGGTAGTCAGAAGAAGAAAGCAAAGGCCTATAACAATGTTGTCCACACTCCACTGTTCAACATCCCGCTTTCTCATGTGGCTCCGCCCTACCTGGAATCCACATCTTACTGGGTGTCGTGAAGAAACATCACGATCTACTGGAACGGGAATGTCATCTTCTCGATAAAAGCATTGCTGAGTCCTTGGTGGGAGAAGTAGGTGAAACGAAAGAAAACCCCACTTCGTTTGACCAATATGTTAGCCAGCTACAAAGCATCAACAAAGAAGAAAAAGAACTCTATAAAGCTGAAACTAGGATGAGTGAAATCTTTGATGAGATATCGAGGAAGGGAGAAAACATGGAACTGAGAAAGAAACAGGAAAGCACTCAGTTGGAAATCACCATCTGTATGACAGTGTAGAAGAGAAGAAAACACAACTTCAACAGAAAGATCTACCATTCAGGTCAGGGCCAGTCACCATGAATTTGGACAAAGTGTTGAAAGAGAACAAAATTACAGTGCAAGCCTATCATGGCAGGTCGTTTGTGGGCAATCATTGTCACATATACCTGCAGTCACCAGCTCTTGCAAACATCTGTCAGAGTGTTGTTCACAAAAGTTCGAATGTACTGACTGTCACGAAGTCCACAACAAAGCACACGACCTGGCAGAAAAGTTTCAAACTTTAAATGAATTGTATGCTGCTGTTCACACACGTATATCACATGCACGTGCTGTCACAGACACAGACATCTGTCACCTTCAGACAGACATAGAGAGATACATGCAGTACTTCAGGTCAGAGTTTTGTAACACACCGGTAATACCAAACAACACATACTGAAAGTCACTGTATGACTTGTGAAGATGGAAGTTTGGACTGGGTTTTGGGCCAGGAGGAGAGAAAACATGCTTTTGTGAATGAGTTGAAAGTGAGAGTGAGAGGCATCAATGACCCAATGCAAAAAATCATGGTGCTGATGAAAGAGCAACTGACCATTGTTTCCCCGTGAATCAAAGCCGTCTTGCCAGGTTCTGGGAAGAAACAGTAAGAAATCACCACTTAAATTGTTCCTTGTTTTGCCTCAGTGTTACTTCTGTCGGGACAGATGCTGTGTTTTCCTAGAACTGTATCGAGAAAGAGGTTGTTTCCATAAATGACCTGATTATACACAGTGTTACTAAGTGACGGTGTTATTAACATAATGGACAGAAACCATCCACATTGGTGTACTTTGTAGGCCCTAATACTATTTATCTAACTCATCCCCTCCCCCACTCCCCTCTCCCCATCCGACCTGAATCAGACAGTAGCTGTGTTCAAATACTTCCCGTGTGTATGCAGCCCCATATGCAGACTGTGAATGTGTAATCAGAGACTCCTTTACCGTCTACCGCCTGAAGCAAGCCCCTACACTGGAGTACTTTATCTTCACCGCATCGGCAGCAGCAAAATATAACGGACAAACTGGTCAGTGCTATTGCATGCGACATACCCAACTTATTCCCAAGCATGCTCTTTTGCCTGTTATAACTGTCAGACTTGAGTAATCATTGATGGAAAAGGTCGATTTTTTGGGTCTTCGTTGAATGTTAACACACATCAACTAAATTTCGCCTCGTTGTAAACAAAGCCCAGATCATGACAGAGTTGCAGAATCTGGAAAGCTTACTGTGCACACTGATCCCTGGAGAAGCCAATTGTCGAGATAGGCCTTGAGGTGGATATCCTTCTCCCAAACGTGCATGCACAGCTCCCGCGCCACCTTTGTGAACAAACAAGGGGCTGGTGCCAGACCGAAGGGAAGGGCCCTGAACTGGAAGATCCGGTTCTTCCAAATGAATCTGAGGTACTTCCTGTCCCTTGGGTGAATAAGGAGGTGGAAGTACGCATCCCTGAGGTCGATGGATATCCCCCAGTCGTCCGGTGCAAGGCATTGCGGATCGACATAGGGGTTTCCATACGGAAGTGGAGGAACCGGTTGAGGGGGAAGAGGTCCAGGATGGGCCTCCAGCCCCCTGAAGCTTTGGGGACTACAAAGATGCGGCCATAAAATCCCTGAGACAAACGGGAGAAAACATCCTCCGTGGCCCATTTGGCTAGCATTGAAAGAACTTCCTGATCCAGGGCCTGCGAGGCCAAGTGATCTCGAGGAAGTGTGAAAGCAGGGGAAGAGGGCGTGAGAGGGCCCTTCTTGGACCCCAAGGAAGGCGGAACCCCGACATGATCACCCGCAGGGCCCACAGGCTTGCGGACAGCCTCTCCCAAGCGTCAATGTATCAGGACAGACCGCCCACAGGATCGCCTGTGGCGGGTGATGGCCTCAGGCCGGGGGGTGAGTCATTGGGGGTGATCCGGCTGAGTAGAGGCCGGCTTTCGGACCCTAGGTCAGGGAACCGACCGGCCCATGTGCTGGTACCTCCTCCCAGCCCCTTGCGGCCTGGAAGAGCCTCGAAACTTCGCCTGCGGGGGCCCTTGGAAAGAGTAGGCCACTGGAGCAGGGGCTTCCCCGCGGGGCGAGAGGATGGGAGTGGAGGGCGAGGTCTCTCCTGATGTCGGCCTGGTACTTGAGTGTGGCCTGCACGTGATTTCCAAAGAGGGAACCAGACCTTAGTGGCACAACTCTTAAAGTGGCCTTGGCTGATGTGGAGCTGGCGACCAAGAATGCCGAGGGAACAGCATCCCGCCTCGCCAGGACTGAGTTGAAATGCAGCCTGGCAAAGGCCTCGGCTGAACATTTGAGCCCTTCCACCATGGCCTGGATAAAGGCCATGATGGCGGGAGAGTCAGGAGACTGGCGTAGGGACTCATGGTTTGGGTCCTTAAGGGCGGACACCAGACCACCCAAGAAGGAATCCAGAATGGAGACCGCCACCAGCCCCCGCCTCGCAGTCTCCTCCCAGTCAGCCAGGCAGCGCTCCGGGAGGGAGATGTGCTGCTGAGCCCGAGACCTATCCTGCGCTAACAGGAGGTCCTCCTGTGTGAGGAAGAGCAGTGACTCTGGGATGGCCTCATAGGCCATGAAGGCCTTTCTGTGGAAAGGGAATTGCACTAGCTTCAGGAATTTCCTAAATGGCAGAGCCCTGGGGAAGTCGGCACGGAGCCTGGGAGATGTCGTGTGCCACCTTTCCCCTTGCGTTGCTTTGGACTCTCCGCACACAATCTGCCACCATGCCCGACCCCTTTAGGAAAGAGGAGTGTGGGGCTGAGGTAGGAGGTGCGCCCAAGGCGAGCTCAGCTGAGCTAGGGCAGGGAGACTCGTCCTCATGAGCAGTGGACAGGGCTCCGGGCGCGTGGGATGCCAGCTGGTCCATCGCTTCGGGGAAGAAGGACGTAGGGGCAGAGCCCTCATCCTCTGTGCTGGAGTCCGTGTCCTCTGGCCCGCCTATAGAGGAGGCGAGGGACTGCGGAGTGTCCGAACAGGGGGCAACTCCAGGGGGACCCAGGTCCGAGGCCCCGGGAAGTACCCTGGGGGGAATCTGACACTGGGGTGGGGCGGGGGAGGGGCGGGGAGGCCAACGCCTGCGCCGGTGGGGCACTGGGCATAAAGCCAGGCCACCAAGTGCATCCCGCGGACGAAGCCGGGGGGAATCCCATGGTTGGGAAGTGCTGCCATGGCGCCATGTACGGTGCCATGGGAGGCCTCATAGGCTGAGCCCAAGGAGTCCCAGGACCCTGACCCCAGGAAGGGAGGGCCCAGCCCGCTGG
This sequence comes from Monoplex corrugatus, assembly GCA_030674185.1. Taxonomy (NCBI): domain Eukaryota; kingdom Metazoa; phylum Mollusca; class Gastropoda; order Littorinimorpha; family Ranellidae; genus Monoplex; species Monoplex corrugatus. Next base: position 77,804,038 of record CM060315.1, read on the forward strand.
TAATGGCCCCGTGGGTCGAGGGATCCCCAGTGCCCAAGGGGCCAGCCAGCTGGGGGTCGTCTGCCATTTGCCAAGACGACCAAGCGCTCTGTCTGGAATGGGACAGAGATGTGCCAGCCCGCAGCGAGTCACTGGTATTTGCCAAGGCGACCAAGCACTCTGTCTGGAATGGGACAGAGAGGGGGGCACAAGCAGGCTGCGGGGGAGGAAGGGAGACAACCGGGGCGGATCTATGATCTGACGCCCTAATAGGGGGGTTGTCTCCCTTGGCCCGCCTGGCGAACCAGGGGGTGAGCCATTTTTTGCCAAAGTGCTGGCCTTCCTGCCTCCCGAAGGAGACCCATGCCCGTGTCGCCCTTCAGCCATAGGGGCTGAAACAGTAGCAGCAGAACCAGAGTTGAGCTGTACAGAGGGGGCGAGTACAGAATCGACAGAACTGCAGCTGAGTCGATTACCATGAGAGGCAGTGTGAAGGCCGCAAAATGACGAAAAGTCAACAGAGCCGCAGCTGAGTTGAGGCCTCGTGGTCACCGCAACAGAACCATAGCTGAGTTGCAATGACTTGAGAGAGAAGACAAGAAGACGGAGGAGGGAGAGACAAAGATGAAGAGAGAGCGGGTTTTGGCGCACCGGGCGAACCGCCGGTCTGTGGGTTTGAGAATTCGGCGGACGAAATCTTCTTAACCCTTGCTTTGCCACCCAAAAGCTTTACGTAAGTTTCTCCCTTAAACGAAAATATAGGCAAGACACACAAAACAGCAACGACAATTGATCGATTGCAAGCAAAGTCGAAAAAATACTTAGCTGCTCAGAGCACACGAGGCGAGCTGGAAGATGGCTTCCGAGAAAAGAGGACGAATACGCGCATGTGCGAGACACGGAACTCTGAGAGTTACAGTCCTTTCAGAATTTATTGTTACGAGGCAGAAATGGCAAACCGCTGCCGCTAGTTGCATTAGTGAGCCACGGTATTAGTATGTGTAATTAAAGTCTTAATGACAATTTCATCATGCACTGTTTATTTACTATGCTGCACTGTATCAAGTGGATTGTGACAGAGTGACAGAGGCAGTTTCATTGACAGAACCATCATTGGAAGGTACATTGACAGTGACCGGCAGATTGATGATGGAGGCCTGAGATGCAGAAAAGTGGGTTGATTATTTCCTGCAATGGAATAGTAAGTTCAGGTATAGAATCCCAAGAAGCCTGGAGACTGGGGGAACTGGTGGCTTGGGTGGAAGTAGGCTGTGCACTGCCTCCCACCCCTGAAGCCACCTGATAGCCTAGCATGCGAAAACTGTCATCAGAGGTTGGAGCCACCGTGTTGATCACTTTTCCAGTGAGGGAAGGGAGGGAGGGCAGCTGCTTCAACCCTCCATCACTGTTTGTTGTTGTGATGCCTGTAGCGTAGCAGTGGTCACCACTGTCAGAAGTGGTTTGCACAGTGGAAGTGTCTGGGGGAACAGGTGTGTTATTTCCCGCCAGGACCCACTGCGCGTGGAGCGGTTTCAGTGGAGCACTGGTACCCTGGGTGTATATCATCTGCCCCTTCGCAGCAAGGTCCAAAAAGCTGTGATCTACACATGAGGAAGCCAGCATGGTGGGTGCAGAGGCATCGTTATGGGTATAGATAGGTTGTGGTTGTGGTTGTGTCACCTGTTGGTTCAGCTGCTGCTGCTGGGCATGTTGCTGCTGCACTGAAGTCTGCTGCTGATGTTGCTGATGGGACTGAACATTGCTGAGGATCTGTCTGAGGCCAGAAATGGGGACGGGAGTAGGAGTGGGGGCAGACTGGGCTGTAGCCAGTACTTGTCCAGTGGAGAAACGATATGGGATGGTTTTAAAAGGTAGGGTAGGGTTGTACTGGTCACTGCTATCAGCAACCACTTCAACAGTCTGACCTTCCGTCCCTGCTGGCAGGGTAGTGATGTACCCAGCCTGCAAAAGAATTTGTTGAGGCTGCTGTGGTTGATCTTGTTGCTGATGATGCTGATTTATTTGCAGTTGCATAGGGGTGATGGCAGCTGTATGAGCAGTGGCTTGCGACAGCAAATTCAGCTGTTGTTGCTGCTGTGCACTTTGTTGTTGCCGTTGAAGAGTTTGTTGTTGGGATTGCTGTAGATGCATCAACAGAACCTTTGAAGTCTCTGGGTCCATCACCATATGAGGCTTTTCTGTAACCAGCTTCACTAAGCTAGAGTTCTCTTCATTTTTGGCATGTGCTGTGTCCAGGTGATACCTGAGATGGGACTCTGTTTTGAAGGATTGCAAACAGGTTGCACAGCAGTGAGATATTATGTTTGTGGCAGCTGCCTCTTCCAGAATTTCATCCTTGTGGTTAGACCGTTTGTGTCTCCGTAGATGATCTCTACGAGCAAATGTCTGCGGGCAGATGTCACAAAGAAAAGCTCTATCTTTGGTGTGTGTGACCATGTGACGACGAACATCTTTGCTTGTTGTAAATGTTTTCTCACATTTAGTACATTTATGGCTCTTGTTACGGTTCTTGTCTGGTTTATAGCGGTTGTGGGTCTTGACATGAACAATTAGATCTTTACGAACAGTGAATGATTTAGAGCAAATGCTACAAACAAGACATGATCCTTCTTTTGCATCATGCATGGCCATATGAAAGTCATATGTAGAGCGGTGAAGGTATTGTTTGCCACATTTCTCACAGGACCAGAATTGTCGATTTGAATTATGGGTGGCAATGTGGTTTTTCAGATGGTCCACACGATTAAATCTGCGTTCACAAAAAGTGCACTTGCGGTTCTGCGGTTGGTCATGTACAAGGCAGTGTCGTTGGTACTTGAACTTGGTCCCAAACCCCTTCCCACAGTCTGGAAACTGGCAGACATATGGTTTGGTTCCTGTGTGCTCTGATTCATGCACTCGATGCTGCTCCTCACTGTAAAAAGAACGGTCACAGTAATGGCATTCTAGTTTGGCTCTCTGTCGTTTCACATTGGTGGGTGGTTTTCGCGGTGGTTTCACTTCACCATCTACAGGGGGTTTGTTCTTGCTGCCTTTTGGACGACCACGTTTCTTGGCAACCACCTCCTGATGAAGATCAGAAACGGTGGAGTCTGGCACTGCCACTTCAGTTTTGATTTCTGTTTTGATCAAGGTTGTTACACTGGGTAACGTCGTTGTACCAGCTACTGTACTGGCTGCCACTGGTGTTACAGACTTCCCTTTCTTCAGTACACCAGCCACTTTTCGGGGGCGACTTTTTCTCCTTGCAGGCCGAGATGAAGAATCAGCAGATTGCGCATCATCCAAGACACGGCAGTTGTGGTCCCAAAGCAGAGTGGCGCTGCGGAAAGTGACATTGCAAGATGAACATATATGCTTGACAGCTGCTGTAGATTGCCGCGTTCCCACTGCTGTCATCATGCTTGGTTCTTGATCTTCCACACTACTGAGTCCATCTGCTTCTTCACTATTTTCTGAAATGGTGAGGACATTCTTAATTAATCAAGCCCAATGAAGCAAATACAGGGAGAGTAATACTGTGTTTCCCAAAGAGTGTGTGTGTGTGTGTGTGTGTGTGTGTGTGTGTGTGTGTGTGTGTGAGAGAGAGAGAGAGAGAGCAAAACTGAACACGTAAAAAACCTGCAAAAGTAGGAGTGTGCACATCCATACAGAAAACTACTGAAACAGTGATAGATGAGCAAACAGTGCAATGATACTTCTATGAGAATTTCTGCCTGTATTTCAGTTTCTACTTTTTCAGTCCAGATGGATTCTCATTGTTCTTTCATTATTGATCCAGAGGAATGCCTGATGTCTTTTTGCAACATGATGCAATTTTCAGTTGATCAACCATGCTTCACAATGGCAACAGCTTTTGTTCGCAAGCGTCATTATCTTTGGCTCATACTGAATATGCCAAATCCAAGGCAGACAGGACAAGTCTTATGACTGGGTAAAATAAACAGGAAACATTGTAAGTTTCACTTATTTCATGAACTGAAATATGCAGATCCTGTTCAACTACTTTCTTTATAAGCTGAACACTTTGCTCACTTGGACATTCCCATCAGTTCTTGTCTTTCATTTTTCCTTGTTTCAAACAATCAGTCCAGTGCAAGCTGTTCTAACATGATGGACACTTGTCTCCATACACAACTGCAAAATCAATATTACTTTTTGATCGGACTATCTCCCAAGTTTGATCCTTGTGAAAATTTAACATCTGAATTGCTCTGTGCTACAATCCATTTCTCAAATGCACACCACATTCTCAGTGACATCATGAAATGAACCAGGTATGGTGTCATTATAATCTTATGCACATATTATGGCACAAAGGCTCATCTCAGTAAATTTAAAAGTATTTACTACAAACAGTTCAGAAATGGTAGCCTAAATGGCAGCACATTTGGATCAGCCCAAGAAAAAATAAATCTAGTTGAAGTAAAATTAAATGCTTTTCAACAAACATCCAGTTAACACTACTGGAAGTTGTGCATACTTAATGATTCTAAATATGGACACCTATCAAACAGACATAAACAGTGAAACCACCATCTGAGATTATTTCCTTAATTACCTGACTGCTGTTTGGCTGCAGAAACATTACACAGAGAGGCAAGAATGCAGACAGGTCTCAGTACAGGCCCCATGATTTGAGTCAACATGAAACAAAGAGAACACCTTAGCAGTTATTCACTTACCTGGGAAGACCTGAGGTGGAGGTAATGTGTCTGGAAGAGGATCTTTACCAATCTGTTGACCATAGCTAGGAAAATACCACACTCTCAACTCGGTCTTCTGGTGAATAGTCTGAAAAAAGATAAACAAGGTCTCCATTTACTGTGGAATTGTGTTGAATATTGGTATGCCTGATATGGCTAACTTCACAAAAAGCACGCATGGCCATGGTCGATAACAAACAGACCAGATTCTCATGATAAATTCAGTTTTACATAGTATCTTTCCTCTGTAATCCTTCTCAGCGTACAAAGTTAGAAATGCCACACGAAGCATACTGACCTTTGTGGAAATATAATAGATGCGCTCAGCTTGTTGATAAGCAGCCAGGTTAGTCTCCTGAGCACACTGAGCCGGACGTACAAACATCATCCAGTTGCAGGCTTCTTCCTGGCTCAAATCCAGCTGTTCTTGTATGCCTGACTTTAAAACCTGTACAAATTAGGAAAAGGTCAACTTTAGGTAGAGAGCAGGCAGAAATTGTGATCAGTAAGGTTGTTGAGGTTGTTAAACTTCACTTCATGCTAATATCTGCATATACATGCTCGCCTTCTTATGTCACTGTTCACAGATTGCAACTTACAGTGTTTGTATTGTGTGTACCACATTCTAAAATACACAGAGATGATTTCTAGGGTTATTTCAAGCTTATTTTCATCTCACACACTGGCTGTGCACATACTATGCATTGCACGACATGACAAGTTTTGAAGTCGCAGTTTTACTTCATTTGTAACCAGACAAAATGGCAATACACAGGAATGTTCAAGTGAGGTGTGCTGTTGTTCAGCATTCATGATGATATTGAAATGCGCATAAGTGAATGGTCACATGTTCAGAGTGCTGACGATAGATCGGATGAGTCTGTCCCATGCAGCACCTGTAGTTAAGAATAATTTGACGCTGAAGTCATGTCTGAATGAATCGTCTGATCGAGCGAGTGACCCAAGAGACAATGTGACCAACACTTCAAGTCTTGTTGGCCCAACGGTGTCTGCTTCAGGTACTGATGCTGACTCCCTGTCTGAATACTACCTGCCACCTGAGGCCCAGAAGGTTGGAGATGGTCAGCCCCAACCATACTGGTGGGTTGCTTTTCTGGTTGCGTTTCGATCAGTCCCAAACAATAATCAATTTTTTTCTCACTCCATGTGAAGAGTGTTTTTCCTTGCACCCCACGTGACAGGTATTAGCTCATGAATTCTATATAACTGAGCCTTTGAGTATGATACTGATACTGTGATAGAGGGATAAATGTTAAAAATACAAATAAGCTTCAAATAAAATCTGAGGTTAGTTTTTGACATAACATTCTGCGCAGCTTCAATTCTTGCATAGCAGGTTACCTAAATTGAGGTATTTTTTCAGCAAAATGACAACACGGACAACAGCACAGTAAATACCCAAACTGTCAGGAATAGCCACAGTGTGGTCATTCCATGTCACAGTTGGCTTAAAATGAAGCCTTCAAACATCAAATCACAGTACTACTCAAGGATTATACTGTTGGGTCACTGTGGACACACCTTACAGCTAGTCCTTGCCTTGAACATCCAGCAGAACAGAGTGTAGTACACAGAATAAACAGTCCAATTATCGTACACAAAATAGAGAATGCCAGCAGAAATCATGCCTGAGGTGGAAAAGATGATAATTTAATGCTGTCATTTCAATTTTTCCACCAGAGACCTATTTTACATACTCATTAACAGCATTGTACACAACAGTGGTGTTGGTAAGCGTCATGCGTTGCACCCTGTATGAAAATAAAACATGCTCTCAGCCACAGAGTTTATAAATATAATTCAGATTCTTACCCTGACATCAAAGACACCTGGTGGCAATGTTGCTCCAGCTTGCAGTGGAGCGGCTTCCAAAGGACCAAACTGAGTCCGAGGTTGGATCAGTCTCTTTGCAAACACTCCTTCCCTCCCTTAAAATGCAAAAGTGATATCAGTGATCATACCTACTAAAAATTCAAACACAGAAAGAAAAAAAACATGCAAGATGCTATGAAAAATTGGCCTTCTGGTAACTGGTTACTGTGACTATTAAAATCGTGTGTACATTCCATTTAGATGTCTATATGATTATTTGTACCTCTGTGATTAGACATATGCAAAAACAGCCTAAATCTGGTAAAGACATATACTTAAATTTTACAGAAAAAGATTGAGATAATTTCTAAAGTTGAAGATGATTTTTATGTATTGATTTTATTATACATGTACTGTACATATCTGATGATAATTCTAGTAGGCTCTTGGCCTTAGTACCAATTACTTTGTCGGAGGAGTAAATTAAGGTCAGTGCTTTAACCGACACATACAGACTGGATGATTATTTCATTCAATGTAAAAGTATAAAACTGGATTATTCTGACATGGTTATTCTGCTCATATATTTACTTTGTTTCTTTGTTATTGTTGTTGTTGTTAATTCATTATTAAATCATTTTCCTCTTGTCTGTTCATTATTAATGTACTTGTATACCTTCTGTCATATTTTCATAATTTTGTTTTTCTTGATTGATTTTAGAATGTTTCTTTGTTTGTATGACTTAACTCCTTGACACTCAACAGAAAAACATTTACCTTCTCCCTCACTTATCTGCTCAAGAGAAAGTATCGATGGAAGAGAAAGTCGTGCACGACTGGGCAGCTTGTTGTCACTGACTGTGATGACACTGCCATGAATAAAACAGTCACCTTCTGTGTTTGTGCCACATTGCTCACACCCTGAAAACAGAATGTCTTTTAAGTAAAGCCAAACTAGGTGCAGTATCCATATAAATAAGTAATCCTGAAATGAATAAATAGATAATTAAATGTTCTGTCAGTTCCCGATGATTTGCCTTTAAGTTTAACAGATCAACCTGTTCTATTTCAGACTTCTGATTCAGTCTTAAGTGCTTAAAACAAAACTTAAGACAGAAAAATACTGATATGTCATTCACAGTCCACTGCATCTTATCCTTCAGTAGATAACACACATACACACACACACATTTAGTGCTAAACCAAAGTCATTCAACATCCAGTTTGTTACTACAGTAACAGAAACAATTACAAATATTGTGTTATGCCTACAATCAACAAATTAAAAAAAAAAAGAAAAAATGCACCAAATAATAACAAATATGATACAAGTATAAACTGTAGTACTGTTACTAGTGTTAGTGTTACAGAAACAATAAATATATGGATCAGGTTTGTCGTACATTTGAAAAGATCCATCTGCTGTCCAGCCTGATGCAGAAGTTGTGTCGTGGAAGATCCACCATTCAATTCACCATCATGGTTCTCACCAATATTTGCCATTAGCACTGAATCAGACGCACAAAAGCCATCCCTGTTGGTGGTTTTGGTACTGATACCAAGATTACTTTGACCCTGTGTTGACCCTCGTCGACCTCTATTGCTGAAGCGACCCCTTGTTGGACGACCAGAGTATTCAGCCATTGTGGGTAAGAGAAACTGGTGGTTTACAGATCTGCTTGAAGATCAGTCAGTCAGTGATCAGATCTGAAAATAAACAAACCTGATAATTTGTACTGCAAAAATAAACAAGGTTTATTAAGTTTTGCATTATTAAGACTTCCGAAGTTATAAACTACAATACTCATTTTGCTGATTTTCAGATGTTGCACTTTTGCTGTCTATCATAATTCTTGAAAGGGAAGGGGCAGGAATGAGTGTCAGGGGAGATTGGATGATTAGTTTGCAACTGTAGATAATGTACTGAGAGAGTGGCTGTACTTGGTTTGCAAATGCAGGTCAAATACTGTACATTAAATAATAATAATAATTAAAAATACAATATTTATAATTATATAGCGCAAAATCTTGATAAAATCTAATCTAAATCATTATAACTTGCAAGTCAGCATTTACACAAAGCTAATAACTTCATGTATTGTATGCCATGATGAAAAGTGCTCTTTTATATTAAAATGAGATTTGCACCCACATGCATACAGAGTACAGGCAATTTCTAGCATGCCTAACACTAGGTATGATCAAAGATAAAACACAGCACCTGGTAGATCATTGTCCCTTGTGTTCCTTGCTAATGCTGTATATTTTGCTATATCTCTAAATTAGCTTGGACTAGTTGGGTATCCATATGCAGCATAATCTGTTTTGTTTTCAGAACAACACACACACACACACACAACACACACACACACACACACACACACACACACACACACACACACACACACACACACACATTTCTCACTCACTCTTGCTTTAGTTGACATATTAATTATATTTGAAGTAATCTTTAGGCATGCACACAAATGCATACATACATTCTTGACTTTACCTCGATTCTCATCAATGACTTGCTGAACTCCCTCCCAGTATCATTAAGACAAAGCAGTTGTCTGCTTAGTTTCAAAAAGCTCCTCAAAGCACACCTCTTTCAGAAGTATCTTCAAAAATCATACATTAATGCTTGTGCGTCTTCTCAATCCAGTGGTATTGCAGTGTGTGTGTGTGTGTGTGTGTGTGTGTGTGTGTGTGTGTGTGTGTGTGTGTGTGTGTGTGTGTGTGTGTGTACACATGTGTATATGTGTTAATACACATGTTTATTTTCATGTGTGTTGCTGTCATTGATAAATTGAAAAACATTTGTTGTTATTTTTGATGAACCATGTTTATTTGTATTGATCCATTGGTGTATACAGATATCACATATAACTGTATTGCCATATAATGTATTGGCATGGAAATGTTTCTGCTGCACTAATGTAATAAATGTATGAATCCAGCGCTGCACTGTTTTACGTATTAGCATCACAATGTTCATGCTGTTTGTAAAGTCCAGCAAGTATTCTCTGATGTGTATGTTCACTGTACATAAACGTAATTATTATAATATTATTATTACATAGAGGCATAATGCAACTCTTGACCCAGCTCTCATCCTCTCTTTGTCTCACCTACACACACACACACACACACACACATGCACATATAGGATGAAGAGCTAGAAATCATTCAGCTCATTAAAACATGTGTCTCTTGGCCCAAGTTCTCATACTGTCTCCATTTCATTCACAACCCCTAACATGCCACTGATACATAATTATGCTAATGTGTGTATGATCAGTATTGGTACCAAAGAAATGATGAAAGTAAACAAATGCAAACTAGAAACAAATCATTGAGAATACAAAATGAACACACACACGATATGAAATGAACTATACATTGTGTGTTCTTGTGAGCATATTGTATAATAAGGGCTGCTACATCTTTGTCAGTTTGAGGGAAATCAAAAACTAACTCGTTACAGACTAGAACTTGTACAGTCAAGGTTTTGTTTCATGATTAGTTTTGAATGGGAAGAAAATAATACCGTCAAAACTACTAAACACAAATTTGGGATAAATGATATGCTAGACCTAGCCTAATACTACATCCTCATCATGTGGCATGGGGCTTTCAACTTTATCTCAATATCTGCCATGATAATTTGACATTTATTCAGGCAGCAAAAGTTAACCGACATTAAATGTGTATAATCAAAATTAAGTAAACAGTCATCTACATCATCAAATCGGATCTAGGTCTGCTTAGTAACTCTGCATTATCATTTACACGATACGTCTAATCAGATCCAATTACAACAAATGAAGACAATGATTCGATGAAAGGCGTCTTCTCATAAGAATTTAAGACCCCAAGAGGTCTCCCTAGACAACGGTTTGTTTCGACTTCAGTCTACTTGAGAATAAAATTTAATGGTGAACACAATTGGATAACCATAAGTCAATCCCTTTTAAGGCCCAAATCATTTTTTACTTGTTGGAATCCCTTTTCAGGCCCAACAAATCGGGGCCAGTCTGCGAGCAGTGGGAAGGATTATGCGAGACCCGGGGCCCCCACAGGGTACAAGGTCACAAAAACGGTCACGTACTTTTCTTCCAAATCACAATACGAAGAAGACAGCTGTTTGTCGAATCGCCCGTACTGCAATATAATGGTCAATAAAAACAAATGGTCAAAGAAAATTACCGAAACATTCCTCAAATATCGAGAAAAGTTAATAAACCTGAAAATTTCTTAAATCCCTTTCTTCCCATAGGACGCCATTTGTTTGCCAACAGCCTTCTGGGAAAGTTAGGATTTGTGACGTCAATCCAAGATGGCAGCCTCCTAGTCCAGCGGTTCTAACGGGGATGACAAGTTTAGTTACATATTGTATTCTGTTTTTAAAGAAAACAACATGTCTTCAGGCAGAGAAAAGCCTGCATCAAAGCTTGGTGGAGATCTTACGCACAGGCATCGCAATGAGAAGGCTACCAGACATACAGATATTGACAAAAATCCCTGTGTGAAGGTAAGAATCGTCTGCTCAAAGACTGCTGCGATCATAAACAAGTCGTTGCGAATGAACCGCAATTCCTCAAAATGTGCTGTGACAGTAGTTTTTGTCATTCTCAGCCTTACTCCAGGTCCGGTTTTTACTGTTACCATTGCCACATCAATACATGTGTTGATGTTGAAACTTGACAGGTTTCTAGATCAGTGACCTTGTAAGTGAAAGTTTGTGTGTGCCCCTCTTGTGTAAATGGGAGACTACTGAGGAGTAAAGTAGCCCAAGTTAACAATATCGGTGTACAACCCTGCTGTTGATTCAGCAGTTCTGCTGTAATTTGAGTAACTTGACAAGTTTATCAACCGATACAGTTTTTATGATATGAACACATTTATATGTCTTTGAGGACTGCTCTGAAAATCTGCCTCTATCTGCCCTTCAAGGTGTGTGGTATAATTTGTGAACACATACATGTGTATACAGATCATAAGTCACAGTGTATGTGTGTTGATTGTCCACTCTATATGTTTTGTTTTTTGTTGTTGTTGTTGTTGTATTCTACCTTAAAATTAAATATATGATTGTAACTTGTAGCGGGGTTTATGATGACAAGCTGGTTCAAACTTGAACACATCCAAACAGTGCAGCTCAACTTAACGCTAGACGGAAGAGTGCAAACCATGTAGTGCAGAAACACTTGCAAAAACTACATTAGCTTCCAGTCAAAGCAGTGTCTGAATTTGAATCCCATGCCAAGGTGTAGGCCTGGCCAGCATACTTCAAAACCACTCAGGTCACATGGTGATGGTGCTTCTGAAATGACAGTGCCTCATTTCTCTGTAAC
>CM060315.1:77818433-77840933 GCA_030674185.1 Monoplex corrugatus
AGTTAATTTCTGTCATGTTTTCTTTCTTTCTTTCTTTCCAACTGTATGTTGTATACCTGGATAATATAATGTGTATTGATAGTGTTATGAGGGTGATAATTGTGTATATGAACCAGTCATTGAGTCATTGTGAATGGGCAATTGGTGCTGTGGTTAATGTTGTCCATTAGTTAACCTTAAGATTGTTGCGGATTGAAATGGTAGGGACTTCGCTAATCTCAGCTCACTTATCTCTGTTACTGCTTCACCTTCCATAATGATAAACCCAGACAGAAAAAGAACTGCCTTCATAAAATGTGCTGAGATTTATTAATGAGCTACCACTTGACATACCAGTGATATTGCTTTTAGGGAACCTTCATATCTGGTACCATTTTATATGTTCAACCTTCCATCCACTAATATAATAATAATTTGGTTAATGCTTCATATTTAATCATATTTATTTTTGTTTCAGGAGCAAGAAATGAGCTTCCAGTGCCTGGATGACAATGCTTATGACCGTGACAAATGCAGTAAACATTTCCTGAACTATAAACATTGCAGAGAGTTTTGGGCAAGTCTTTAAAGTCTCCATCTGCTTGTCTTCCTGTCTGTCTTTCTGAATATGTTTATCTTGATCTATTCTTTGTGTCTGCCCACAAATATACAGTGTAGTTGATTGCAGCATAATGCGAGGTTGATTATTAAAAATGATACATGTTTATCTTGCTGTTGACATTCTTATGATATTGTCACTTTGTGGTCTCTTCATGTTCTTCTTTAAAAATGTGTGTGTATTAATGAGTCAATTTGGTGGTGTTTGTATCAATAATAATAATTTGTGTGAATGTATCTGATTCTGCCCTATTCGATGAACAAAGGGTACTCACAATTATTATGTTATCATTAGTGTATTGTTGTTATCATTTTTTGTATTGTTAATTATTTATTATAATTTCTCCTTCTGTGGGGATACTGGAAGCTCTTTCAGTATGAAGTTAACTAGAAACACCTTGAGGATGCAGATGGGACCCAGAGCACCAGTTCATCACCACTCTCCAGAGAGTCACCTCCCAAGCTCCCGATGCCATTCGACAGCCACTCACCAAGCAAGAGGGGGCTGTCCATGATTCATTCAGACCCAGTCATCAGGTACCTTATTTACAAACTGAATGGCAAGGTGGGGAGATGACAAACCCCTGGACACAGCCGCTTTTGCAGCCTTTCAGACAATCCCTGTGGTTGAAGCAGGGCAACATTGGAGCTTCTGACTGCTGTCAGGACAGTAGTAAGGGGAATGAAGCTGGCAGCTATGCGAGTTGGTGGCAGGGTGGGCTGCCCAAAAGAGAGATGAGGACCCAGAGGAGGGCGAGAGAAGGCTTTTCCTTTCTCTCTTGGTCCGGCAGATGGACTGGACCTGGTTGGTGCGTGTTGTATGGCTGTGTCCTGGAGTATGTCATTTCCCCACCTTACCATTGAGTTTGTAAATAAGGTACCTGATGACTGGGTCCGAACGGGTCATGGAGAGCCCCCATTTGCTTGGGAAGCGGCTGTCGAGTGGTCTCAGGAGCTTGGGAGGTGATTATCTGGAAAGTGGTAAGGCATTGGTTACCTGGGTCCTGCCCGTACCCTCAAGTTGTTTCTTGTTAACTTAATACTTTCTCTTGGGATTGTATTAAGTGCATTTTTGGCTGTAGGGAAATGTGATATGCAGAAGCAGTTTTAGGTAATTTAGTCCTGTTTCTATATACCTTTTACTGTTTTAGTGCCCATAGTTATGTTTAAATTTGTATTCAGGTATGTTTTTTTAGATACCCTCTGTGATAAATTGGACCGAGTGGTCGACGCCAGGGGCATATTCTTAAATTATGTGGCTGAATGCATTGACATGTGTACCTAATTTTCTTTTCCTTTTTTTTCGCTCTTGAAGTGATGTGCACGTTTTGAAATGGTTATGTCCCTGATATGACTCTGTACGGTCGGCTGTATAGCACTTATTGTTTTAAGAATGAAACATTTTGGCTTGCTGTATATATATGATAAAAATGTATGTTGCAGAACCTTGTGGTCAGTGACAGAAAGAGGAAAAATATTAAACCCTACTTGCCTGCCCCGGAGGATCGGAAACAAGCTTTACAAGACTACAAGCACATCATGCCATGGAAATAACAGTTTGCTGATGTTTTTGCTCGTAACCATTTCAGTCTGTCTTCTTTGTTTCTGTTTGTCTTCGTTTCTTCCTATTGAGAACAGCGTTAGTCACAGCTTCTTTTTGTTGCATAGAAGTAAGACATGCGTTATGTTGTTGTGAGTGTGACAGTCTTTAGTATGACATTGAACATGATTGTGAAATATTTTTCAGAAGAGAAATATTGGTGTGTGTGTGTGTGTGTGTGTGTGTGTGTGTGTGTGTTGTGGTAGATACTTTTAAGGTTAGAGTATGGATACGTGTGTGAAGTATTTCCCATTTCATATTGTATATATATTAAGTAGCAGTCTCTTCACAACTGTAAGTACTAATTTTTCTTTTCTTTGGTGTTTTGTTTGCTTGTTTGGTTTTTCCCTTTGACTTTTTCCTTTTGACTTTTTTTCCTTTTTTTTTCTTTTAAATCCATTGACTCCGCACCCTGTCCACCAGCATCCTGCAATGTGAACCATGCCAGGAAAACAAAACAACCCTTTGATTCCCTCATCCTGTCCCACCAGCTTCCTGCAGGAAGCTGGTGGGTAGGGTGGAGTCAAAGGGTTATGTTTTTGCAGTTGGCGTATAGGGTACAGGAGTCAAAGGGTTAATCAAATAGGTTATAGTTTGTTCTGAGAAAACCAAAGTTGTCAAGGTATGTGCACTGCTGTGTACCATGTCTTGAGAGGCAGTGGAACCTTTCATGATCCTGCTTGTGGACATTTGTCATGAGTGATCGTATTTTTATAGAATACGTTTTTCACTGTATTGTCTTTTGAATAATTCTGTGAGAGAGAGGGGGGAGAGGGCTTTGAAAATGGACAAAATTGATGTGGACTGACCTAAATTGGAAAGGTCTGTGTGTGTGCTGGAGGGGGGATACGAGTGGTTGTGGTTAGAAGGATTGAATGAGGTAGCGTGGGAAAAAGGGTTTGTTTGTTGCGAGTGTGATTTGTGCACCTGAGAAAAACAAAAACATGTGCATTTACATTTCCAGTCAGTTTATGCAAATGTATGTTTTTCTGTAGTTTGTTTTAGCATCTTCAGTAAATTTGGGTTGTTTGTGTGAATCAGTTGTTTTTGCAAAATGAAAATATCTGTTAATGATGTGTATAAACAATGCCTGTGGAAAATTAGTTTTTCCACTAAGTTGATTGTAATTTCCATTGAAACTGAATCTGATTGTCTGAGGTATTGATTATGATAAATTTTGACTTTCTATTATTCAAAATAATTTCATGTAGAATTTTGAATGACATCATTGCAGATTTGGGGTCACAGTGACCTCAAGTGCCTTAAACTGTTATTAGTGTTAATGGTATATTCCTTTCTTGATTTTGTTTTTTTCTCTGTATGGTTTGTTTGTGTATGTATTTATTCATTCCCAATTTAATCATTTACCAGCCAGCAGTCATGAATGTATTGGCACATAACTTTTGATCTTCATAGCAAAAGTGTAAAAGGTGAAAATGTTTCTGTGAATCATTTAGAAGTTAGTAGTTTATCTGCAGAGATTACCTGGTTTCTGCAGATAATTACCAAGTTTGAGTTGTACATTCAGTCAGGGAAGATTCATAACATTTACACAGCTTATGTTTTATGATGCCTTACAGATATTTACCAGGTTTGAATTGCACTGTTGTGAAGATACCCCCTTAAAGGAATGCTGGGGGCTTTTTCAGTATAAATAGTATCCCCACCTTCTGGAAATTCTGTGCTAGAAATTTCCTCTTTTCTGTCACTCTTTATGCCTTGTTCCTTTGCTTTCTGTCATTTCTTCCTATCATTTTATGCCTTGCTGGTCCATTCACCTGAATGTATTGGATAAAGTTTTTACTGTTTCCTAGGACTGATAATTGGGTACATGTATTAAATGCATTTTTGGCTCTAGGGAAGTGAGATATGCGGAAGCAATTTTAGGTAATTTATGCCCATTTCTATGTATGTTTTGGTGTCCTTAAGTTTGTATTCAGGTGTGTATTTTAAATCCCTGTTAGATAAATTGGATGGAGTGGTCAATGCCAGGGGCATGGCCTTGGATAATGTGCGCGATTGCATTTATGTGTACTTAATTACTTTTCTTTTTTTTTTCCCTGTTGAAGTTTTGTATGTTTTGAAACGGTTATAGCCTGATATGGCTCTCCACAGTCGGTTGGGCTTTAAACAAGAAGAAGTCATGAAGATTCATATCAGCTTATGTTGCCTTGCTGCAAACTATCAAGTGTAAATTAATATCCAGTGAATATTTATACCAGCTGGTATTACCTTTTAGGTGGCTAGTTTACAAGAACATACTTACAGTGTACGGACACAACTTTGTATTGTGAGTAAATAGATCACTGTATTTTGTGCTTAGCAGCACTAAATTTAATCTTTTCACTCCCTCACCCTGTCAGCCAGCTGTAAAAGCTTAAAGCTTTTCACTCCCTGGTGGGTAATGTAATGGAGTGAAAGTGTTAAGCAGGAAGCTGGTGGATAGGATGGAGTCAGATGGTCAAGTCTGTGCTTTGTTATCGTGACTGACAATGCAGCTAGCTGGTTGATAGGGTGAGGGAACCGGCGGGTTAACAAACACCTGCATTGTATTGCAGAGAAAGAGTTGTTTGCTTTCCTTTACACAATTTCTTTAGGAACATTTAAATAATGATTGATGAACTGAAATGTTCATAGTCATTTTAGACTGTCAGTTCCAACTTTTTTTTTTTTTTTAAGATTATGTTCAAGAATTTGTTATGTTGACTTTTCCATAGCAACTAACCAAGTGAAAAGATTTTTTATTGCTGTGTGGGTGATATTGACACATTGAAAGTAATTTGATCTGCTGTTGAATATATAGACTGTGAGATTGCATTGATAAATGGAACTTGACTGTGTGAGTTACAGGAAACTGTAAATGTATATTGGCAAATTGTGTGTAACAACTGTCTGTCTTTCCCACTCTGCCCCATAGAAAAAAAGAAAGTAATTGTCATGCATCACCTTTACTTGCATGTGGTGTGTGTGTGTGTGTGTGTGTGTGTGTGTGTGTGTGTGTATGTGTGTTGTGTGTGTATATGTGTGTGTGGTGTGTAGTACGTGTGTGTGTGTGCGTGCCTCACTACCTGTGAGCGAAAGATTCTTCAGCATTTCATGTATGATTTTTTTTGTTGAGTTTGAACACATGGAAAATGTGATTTAGTATGGTAACAGCAAATGGAAACCTGAAAATAGAACTAATTTTTCTGTGTTTAGTTAAGGGTTCTTATCTTTTTCTGTGCTAAGTTTATTAATCGTGTTTGTATTTTATCAAGATTGTTTTCACGTGTTGAGCAAGACTTGGTATGGCTTCACAGTTTTTGTTTGTTTCTTCACTTCTGTGATTCTGATTGTTGTTCTGATATTTATGCTGTTTTTAAGATCAGTGGGTTATCAGACAGACAGTACTTTCTCTCAGGATTGATAATTGGGTACACGTGTTAAGTGCTTTTTTGGCTCTAGGGAGGTGAGATATGAAGAAGCAATTTTAGGTAATTTAGGCCATTTTTATATGTTTTGCTTTTAGTGTCCTGAGTTATGTTTAAATCTGTATTCGGGTGTTTTTTAAATCCCCTGTGTGATAAATTGGGCGGAATGGTTAACGCCAGGGGCATGTCCATAGATTATGTGAGCAAATGCATTAATGTGTACTTAATTTTCTTTTCCATTTTTCCTGTTGAAGTATTGTGTATGTTTTGAACAGATTATAGCCCTGATATGGCTCTACGTAGTCGGCTGGGCTTCAAACAACAATAACAAGATTGAAATGTGAATTCCCCTTGTACTATGGCCATGTGACTGGGATATTTTTTCCGAGTATCATTTCCTGGTGGCAGGTGCCATGAATCCCATTTATGTAAAGAATTTCACTAACTGATGTTTCATTTACCACTGAGACTCACAGCTCCACTGCTACTCTGTTAGCTCAGGTGCTTTTGAGTGCCTTAAAAGGAGATAACAGGGTTGTGGACTTGACCCTCAGGTGGGCCATGCTTTTTTTGTGGCTCAGTTGTTAGTGTAAGCTCATAGGAGTCGTGGGTTCAAGCCTTGGGTGGGCCAAGTTTATTTTCTTGTTTGGGTAGAGCCATGAACTGAAGATCTGATGTTTGGAATTCAATCCAAGCCCACAACATTAAAGAACTGACCCATTCACTGCCCATCTTAATATTTCCCCAATTCAAGGCCTTGCTGTGCATAGGGTTTTGCACAGGCTCAAGAAGTCTTCAATAATTGCTGACAGATCTGGGTGGAGCACATGTGGAAGTGTCGTAAGACGATAAATTCCTCTAGAACAATCCCTAAACTCCAATACTACCTCAGACATGCCTAGTTGCCAGTTTGGGAAAAGTATTCAGTGGGTCTGCAGTCTAAGGGACACAATCTTAAATATGAACTGTTTTTTTCTGATTGCGAGTTAGCTCCCCGTAAATATTTTGTACTTTTCATTTGAGGATTGATTTTTGGCACATGTTCTCAATATCTTCAGTAATGATGCAGCCTTAGGCAGTTATTTTTTTCAATCCTTTCTTTTTTTGGGGGGGTAGGGGGCGGGGAAGTTCAGGGGAGGGGCTTCTAAGAAGTTGGCAACATCAAATCCCATTGGAACCCAGGAATTCCAAAGGCAATGTCTTCTACTAGCCTATTCTGATGAGGCAAGATGTTGATTAGTTGTGAAAGCATAAAGTAGAAGTGTGTTGTAAGAAAGCATAATGTAGAAGTGTGTTCTGGTGGGTGAAGTGACTAAACTAAGCATACCCATGATGCAGTTTACAAGCATACATGTATTATGTAGCATTCATGTATTGTGATGTACCAAATGCCTAGAAGCAAGAAACTGCTTAGAAAGACAAGACAACAAGAGTAACATACTCTGTTTTAGATACAGTATTGACATTTTATTTGGCACTGTATCAGTATCATTCAAAACAAGATAAAGATATCTTCAAATTCATATTATCATTACTGCAGTAAATGGTCCAGTCACCAACAAATGGATGAATATGAATCACATTTCAGCAATTGATAATTCAACAAAATAGAAAATCACATTCTGTATGATGTCAGCTTATGTATTGCCCTTTAATTCAGTCTCCATAAACGAATCGTGTCAAACTGAAGTAGGAGTAACGATTGCCCTGGGACATCTTATTCATTTGTTGGTAACAAAATACATTATTCTTTATAATGTTCATGCATATAATTTATTTATAAATAGAGGAAAATGAGGTGGATGTCATGATTACTTTGCCCAGTTAATATAAACATGTACAAAATTGAAATATTGAGGCTGAAGACAAATGATGTGATGAATATTGAGTATGTGTTGAATGTTGCAAGTTGTTTCAAATGCTTACATTCTTCTTGTCTTCAATCTTTCACAAAAGGCTTTATATATAATCAGGAATACTCTTTTTTTTGAAAATTTAAACATACTGTTATGTGGAACAAAATGTGTTAACCTGCTCTCATCCCTTTCTCTTCTTGAAAGCTTACTCTGCTGCAAGTATTGTCAAGGAGGATGCTGCAAGTATTGTCAAGGAGGATGCGTGGATGTGTGCTAATAACTCTGTGGACTTCCTACAGCCATTGTTGAGGACTTTGTAGGGAAAAAGGACATGACTTTGGGTCAAGATTGCTCTGTACAGGAAACATCTCAAACCTCCAGATGAGTTGACTGGCAGAGGTCTCGTCCCAGCTGGAGCTTGATTTTGTGAACCTTGATCTGGTGTGATTTGACTGAAATCTCTTAAGAGTGCATTACAGAGACCTTTGACAACTGAAGATGTATTCTGGATGCTTTTCTAGCCACTGGATGCCAGTTTTGCTTTATTCTCCCCTTCCGAAGCAGCTGGGTTTTAATCCCCTGGACCCTTCTACCTGACTGCTTGGGTTGACTGCTTGGGTCTGGGGGTGGTGATAATTGCTTCCCTAGACTGTCCATCTTTTTCTGCCCATGAGCCTGTTGGGAAAAGCTGCGGCGTGTTCACCTGTACATTCCTTTTGTGGCTGGGAGGTTCAGATTGTGTGATTTTTCACTTCCAGTCAGCTCTTGGATGTTAGGGTTGTGAATGTGTGTGTGTCTGTTGATCACACCTGTACTGATCTGTCTCCATCAGCTTTCTTGGGACACATCCCCATGAGGAAGTGGTCCTTTACTTGATCATTACCTGTCAGAGGAATGTGGTGATCAGAGAAGCTACTGATGTGGTGACAGATCTTTTTGAGAGAGGTGTGTGTGTCAAGCAGGATGTGGTTATATTAGGCGGTGATACTGAATAGTGCAGCATGTGACTCGATGAACCTTGATGAAATGGGTAACTGATGATGTACACTCTGGATTGACCTTTTGATTGTTGATGAGCTTAATCTCCTTTTTGACTGTTGATGAGCAAGCTTCTGAGGCAAGAAAGAAGCCCATCAACAGTCAAAAGGAGGTAAGCCTATCAACCGTCAAACAATGGTCAACCCGGAACACACATCGGATTTCATCAAGGTTGTGTCCTGTCACGCGTTGCACAATCACTGACTAATGTGTCCACATCCTGCTTAACACAATACCTCTCTCAAACAGACCTGTCCAAATGTTTAATGGAGCACCAGTCACCACATCAGTAGCTTCTCTGATCACCACACTCCTCTGACAGGTGTGCTCAGGAAAGGACTATTTCCTCATGGGGATGTGTCCCAAGAAAGCTGATGGAGACAGATCAGTACAGGTGTGATCAACAGACACACACACTCACAACCCTACATCCAGTGTAAAGATGGCCAGCCAGGGGATAAAAACCCAGCTGCTTCCCGAAGGGGAGGATTAAACAATGTAGGTGGGTAGAGATCTCTGGACAGAAAAGTAACTCCCACTGGCAACCAGTGGCTAGAAAAGCATCCAGAATACATCTTCAGTTGTCAAACGTCTCTGTAATGCACTCTCAAGAGATTCCAGTCAAATCACATCAGATCAAGGTTCACAAAATGGAGCTCCAGCTGCTGGTCAACTCATCTGGAATTTTGAGATGTTTCCTGTCCAAAAAGGCATGTCCTTTTCCCAACAGTGGGCACATTTTTGAGATGGTTGAAAAATCCTGGATAATGGAGAGCATTCCACTACAAGTCCTCAACAATGGCTGTAGGAAGTCCACACTGTTATTAGCACACATCCAAGCATCCTCCTTGACAATACTTGCAGCAGAGTAAGCTTTCATGAAGAGAAAGGGATGAGAGCAGGTTACACATTTTGTTCTACATAACAGTACATATAAATTTTTAAAGAAGAGTATTCCTGATTATGCAAAGCCTTGATTTTGACCAGACTGGTGTGGCTTGAAACAGTGTGCATTTTTGATTGGGCAACACACCCCCACAGCTCAAAATTCAAGAGTGTACTACTACTATTCACACATGAATTGGCACTTTTTTGATCCTGTTGATTTTGACAAAACTCAAAAGTAATGGTTCTTCCTAGTTTCAGTGCTTTCAACTGAAAAGAACATGACTATTACTGCTTTCATCCTGACCACTGAAAGTCTCTCTTTATTTGGAAATATTCGGTCATTTTTAAGAAAAATCAAATCAAGTTCCTTGAACTTGGGCCAGCAATGTACCACTGCTTTCCTCCTGCACAAACCTTGTAAGGATTCATATAGTTAGGGAAACAGCACAAATTAAACATGCTAAAAATGGCATTCAGACATCGAGGCACAGCAAGAAAATATACAGAAAATGTCCTGAGCTGATGACTGCAGAGACTTTCTGATCAGTACAATAACAAATATGACACATGCTTTTAGTGCTCTGTTCTCCAAAACATACATCTTTCATAGAGGATATTTTATCTTTAAAAGAAAAACTTAACTGTACATGCATAGACACTGGTAAAAATAAAAGCCCATTATCAGCACATGAAGTGCTGCTTCCTTGGAAAATAATATTCTCAGTGTCAGCTGGTTTCAGTCACAATCCAACTCTTTACAGCAATACACAAAAAAGTCCCCAGTTCAACTGCTCCCATTTCAAATACAGTTACTGTTCTTTTCATTAATTTAGTACAATTCAGCCTTTGGTGTTTTAAAGACATTGATGTATTTGGCAAATCCAAATCACAGCTAGATGATGTACCCTTATCAACAACAGTCCTGCTGTTAATGTATTATAACAGAAAAATGCACAACTGAACTACTGCACTACCCCAAGTTTGAGATGTGTTACGAACTACCTGGACCAGAACTACAAGCTGCTGTACTAAAAAATATATTCTGCATCACAAAACATTTCTATTGACAAACACTAGGGAGTCTGACCAGTCAGAGAAGATGCATGATCATGCTGAGAATACACGAAAACTGGGAAAAGTGCTTGGGTACAAGTATACTTGTACCTGGTTCAAAGAGAAGTAAGCATTGTACAAGATATGTCGTACCTGGAGTAGAATGAGTTAACTACAATAAAGGAACATACATTCAGCTAAAAATATTGCTGGAAAACTTGTCTAAATTAAAAATCTTGAACATTATTATACACTTGTTGGTATACCTTATAAACTAATAATCATTGTTGTAAGAAATTCATGAACATACATTCAACAATACTTTCAATATTATGGAGAAAGGGGGGGGGGGGGGGGGGTATTCCTCTGAGAAAAAAATGAATATAAAACTTTTAGAAGTCTAAAGTTAACAGGAAAGCATACCTGTCCATCCTTTCACACGAACAAGGGTAACCTAATTGCAAGTCTCCTCACATATCAAAGATGGAAAAGACTGCATCACAACTACAGACGATGAGGTAAGAGACCCCGATATGTGCACAAACTTATGTACAATACAGCGTGTCTTTTCATGTACCCCATGACACTGCTCTGGTAAGATTTTGTCTTGCTGAATGCATTTTTGATTTTGTAATTGAAAACAAACGTAAAATGCAGTCCAAAAATGTGGTTATCTCAAAAGTATACATAGTACAAAAACTATCAGTCTGATCAGGAAAACAACGCACATATACACTTCATTATGTATAGAAAATCCATATGACTCCATCTTAATGTAAAAAATTAGCCCTTTCCACCTCTACTCCCACTCCCCAACACTTCCCCTGTCCAAGCTAGTTATCTCAAGAAGAGTTCAGTATACAGTACTGGACCTATCAAGAACATGAAGCAGACAGTTCATTTATAACAGTGAAGAAAATATGACTAAATCATACAAATGTATACTGCCTGTAATAAAAATGTACAAGTTATCTCAAAGTCAAAAGCTCAAAAGCACACAATATACATAATAATCAGTCGGAACAAGGAATTGAAACACACACACGCACTTCATTCATAATAGTGCAGAAAATGTTTACATATTATGGCTCACTTCACTTTCACTATGTTGCGAGATAAATGACATGTTGGTCTTGAGCAACATGAAAATAAAATAACCTCCTTTGAGCATATTTTTTTTTCCATCTTGAGCACTTTGTTTAAGCCTGTGCCCAGTAAAATATTTACAAACTTTCATTATGTGTTTCAGCAACTACTGGAAGGAAAAATGATACATATCTTCTCATGAAACCGCACAACACACGACTTAATTTCTTTCTTCAATAATTTGCATGAATCGGCTTATTTTCACATTCTCATCTTTCAAAGCTTCCAATTCTGCAAATTCACTTCAAACTAGAGGTGTGCTATTATCATGGCAAAACATTCATGCAGAGGAAGCACACATGTTCAGTTTAAGCATTTCATAATGAACACACACTTGACTGAACTGTTGGCAAATTTTTGATACTCGTTCACATATATATACATATGCACGGTGATGAAAGTTTCACATTTTCACCAGACTGGATCATCATTCAAGTCTGAAGATGCATGCATGATATTCGATGTCAGTTCTTTGACTGCAGAAAATGTTTCCTATCACTTTCACATTTCAGTTACCACCACTGTTTTCTTATTATCTGACAGACACTTAGATTTAGCATTTATATGTACATCTTCAATGCACTGTGACACCCACTGCCAAACATTCATCACATTCATATTCCTGATTCGGTCTCTACAGTTACCATACACTGGTATTTCATGGAAGGCAGAAATCATTCAAGCCTGATCCAACAGCTGTAATCACACGGCTGCATACAAAGAACGCTGGCGCACTGTTGTCTTCTGTACAGCCATCCCATCCCATCCAACAGAACACTAGCACACCATTTCTGTACAGTCATCCCATTTCTGTACAGTCATCCCATAAGTCACACATGACCCAGGCAGGAAGGCAACACAAATCATCCAAAGGCATCTTCTGCAGGAGGGACATACGAGAACCCATCAAAAACAGCATCCGCCTCCATGACGCTGGCACTGACCAGTTTCCCACTGCCGCAACCCCCTGAGCGACCCACCGACGCTGGCACTGGTTCACGCACAAATTCCGGGTCAAAGTGTCGCAAGTCAAGCTGACCACTCTGTAACAGGCACAATATATACTTGTCATGACACAAAGCAGAAAATGTTGATCAGTCTAAAAATAACTACTTAAAACATTTGTGACAAAAACAAAGACATTCACACTGCATCAAAATACTGATTTAACCCTCTCGCATTTGCATAGCTCGCAGTGTAACTTCTCCTAGTATTCGCCATCTTTCTCGTTCACAAGAATGGAATGCGGTCATTTCCTTCTTCTCTCTTGTGAATGATGCCAGTGGTAGCGACTTAATTTAGTGTTAACAGTTCATTGGTCCTTCTTGGACCTACCTGCCAAATTTCATCCATTCAGAGTGAGCTAGCTCATGGTTACAGTGTGATGGAAAAGTACTGGCCATGTGTGCAAACATGAGGCCGGCCACGGCCGGAGTGAACAGATAGAGGAGAACTGTGTTTGGCCGGATGCAGCCCGAGTGAATGGGATAGGGTTAAGCACTTGTAAACAGTAAGGCATATCATCATCATCAGGTGCCTTGCCGCATGGCGTTGGCGATCATGGACTTCCATCTGTCTCTATCTCTTGTTGCCTCAAGCATCTCTTCCACTCTCCCTGTCTTCAGCCACTCTGCAAGTCGTCTAGTATTTTCTCCCTGGGTCTAAGGCTTATTATAATACTGACATAATCCTGACAAAAAGTCTTTACCATGTCTTTCTTATTGCCGAAATTGTAATTTCAGCAACAACGATACTGCTGATCTGTCTCTTCACATGTTACACATTATAATGAAGAAAAGTGACAACACTCTCATTATCATCATTATTACATTATCTAGTGATACTAATAATATAACATAGAATCGGTAATCCAAAACAAGTGTGACTGCCCGCGTTCAAGCAAACAGGAACCAGAAAACAAACACAAATAAAGAATCAGAACACATATTCAATGCAACCAGACGAGACAGGTGCAAATTTTCAGCCAACTGGCCTTTGTCAAGCATAGACGTAAGATCACAAATGAAAAAACATCAAATACAAAAATTAGGAGAAAAATACTGAAACTTCCCAGCTGCTTAGTCCAGTGGGAGAAAATGGACAAAGCAGCAGGGAAGTTTCAGTCTTTTTGTCCTAATTTTTGTATTTGGAGTTTGTTCATATGTCTAAGCTTAACAGAAAACAGTTAGCCAAAACTGCGCCTGTCTGGTTCCTAGAATCTGTAAGTCAAGTTCAATATCACAGCCCTGCTAATGCACTGGGTTTATGTTCAAGTCTATGGCAATTTGCCATGATTATTGTGGTTCCTTTTCCACCACATGGCATCTTCAGTGTTAGTGCATATGAAGTTTGCCATCTTGAGAAAACTATTATTTATCAATACTTTACTGTTAAGGGCCACCTCTACACATTAACTTACCACATTGGGATTGTATGGAGGCTGGACCTTCCTATTGTACAGGTCATCCCAGTTGATGTCAGCAAAGAATTCCATCTCTTGAATTTCCTCCAAATCTCTCTTTGCTCCCAGACGTTTGCTTTTGTCCTTCTGCAGCAACTGTGTACAAAACAATGAAATAACACATAAAAAATGAAAGAAATTAATAAAACTTCAAAACTCTTTAATACAGAAACCAATAATCCACTCAATGCAGTACGTGCATGCATGTGTGAGATAATATATACATGCATATCTGCTTGCATGCTTACTTATGTGCAAAATGTGTGTGTTGTATGTCTGCATATTTGGCACATATATACATGCATTTTTATGTGCATGATTATTGATATGCATACCATATAAATACATACGAGTGCACACACGCATCTCTCTATGTTAATGTCAGGATGTGTGTGTTGTTTATGTGTGCATGGTAAAGTTCCTGTTGATTTGCAGTTTAATGAATGCTGTTGTTCAGCCTGCAGTACTTGTCTACAATTCTTATCCACTCTTGCTCCCTGCCCCTCCACACTGACATCGGTTTTTTTTTGTTTTTGTTTTTTTTCGAATTTGCCCAAGATCCCCATCAGGGACAACTTTCTCCTCTTCATCCACCCTTCTCTTCCTTCCCCAATTCCTAAATCATAGTAATGAACCCTTCAACGCTCTAATAACAGGACCATGCTTCGGGGGACATTTCTCCCCACTGCAATTAACAGCGATCCCTCTGATCCATAATGGTGGGCAACAAACCGACAATGAAACCCAAAGTCTTAAAGACTGCCTGTTGAAAGGTTAACATCATAAAAAAACTGTGTCCTTGGTTTGGAAACCAATGCCCATTGACACTTTTCCCCCCTTTCTCTTTCAGCAATTCACATCATGTCATCAAGTCCAAAAGAACTTGGATTCTTGCAAAACATGCAATCATTATGGCAGAAACCCCCTTTTCAAGCCACTTTTGCTTCTCCTACCTCTTTAGTGTCTCCCACTTCTTTTCTAACTATCCCATTCTTTATTGTCAGCTCTAATGCACAAACACTTTTTAAAGACCTTTACTGCTTTTTTGTTTGTTTTTGTTTTTGTAACTAAATTTTCTGCTGACCGACTTTATAGCTTACTCCTTATCCTCATGAAGGAGACACAGTATGCAAGAAATGTGTTTAAACTTCAAAATAGTTGACAATATAAACAATTAAATGATAACACATAAATAACCAAAATCTCATCTTACCATCCGCTCTCTCCCTCTCCCCAAACTAAACAAAAAGAACCCTGTCACTTTGGTGCCGTAGTTAGTGCATCAGACTACAGATTAGAAGGATGTGGGTTCGACTTCCATCAGTTCTGTCAAAATCATTGTGGGATTTTTTTCAGCCTTATCCGGCCCCTACCCACAGCTGAGTGTTTCATGAGTTCACTAGGAAAATTGGGACAACACAGTTGCGTTTCATCCAGTTCACAGATGTGTCACTGTGGTTGATGCACAATTTCCACAGGTACCTATCTCTCAGGCCTGGTTGGTGTCATGATACATTATCATTATGAAAATAAGTGTAGAGTAGAGCCCTGTCACGCAGTCTACATCTAGACTGGAACTCCACAGCATCATGATGATCATCCCCATCATCATAGTATTGTAAAAAAGAATTGTGTCAAGGCTTTGTGGTCACTGAAGTGACATAGAAGATGGGAAAGTGAAAAAAAGAAACAAAATACGAGTATGATGCAGTAGAAATAACTGAATTGATAATAAACAAAAAACGAACCAATAAATAAACAAAAACACCACAAGCAAAGTAAATAAATACCAGTTAAGTAAATTAATAATGACTATTCAACTGACCTCTGCCAAAAGTGCTCTGCCAGCAGGAGACACATTGGTACGGAAACGCAGCTGTTTCTCCAAAATGTTGTTATACATTTCACTAGTGTCCCGGCTGTAAAATGGCGGCTGAAAACAAGCAAAAGATACTTTTCTTTACAAACATCATCATCTTGATTCAGACAATGAAAGCAAAATAAAACGTGGGGGAAAAACAAACAAAAAACGCAAAACAGAAATTCCATCTGTTATTATTACTGAAGGAAAATATACTAGACGGGTCTTTCTTCATATGAACAGTAACACAGACTTGGGGACAAAGTAAGAGGGAGACAATCTAATGTTAATTCTTAAGAACAGTATTAGATATAAGCCTTACATCACAGCTAACCTCTAATAATTTCCTTAATTCCACAACAGTAGCCTTTAGCAACAAAAGTAACAATACATGCAGACATTTTTCAAAAACTTTCAGTCCTGCCTGAAAGCTTATCTAAACTATATGAAAATGGAGCTCGACAGCAAGAAAAGGATAAAGTAGAAAGTGCAAGCAAGTTATTTCACAAATTTATGTGGCAAATAACATGGGAAACAACAAGACTTATTAGGCCGCCCATCTATCAGACGGGTATGGGATGTGGTGATACAAACCGTTCTACCCATCTCATAGCTGGGCATAGGGTTGGTGAGTTAATGGACAGAGGTATCGCTGAACCACACTGAATTTACACACATATTATGAGTTGCATTTGGCTGAAAGTGTAAGATATGCTGTAGTCAGTGTGTGCTTGCTTGTATTACAGTAATAAGACGGGAGAGAAAGAGAGTGGGCATGAATAAAAGAGTAATGAAAAAATCAGAGAAAAAATAAAACAGGAAAAGAAGAAGACAGATACGGATGAAAAACTGGATATGATATATCATCACGCTAAAACTACATATAGCATACATAATGAGAATTTCCTCTAGATATGTGTAAATAAGACTCACCAGGCCATAGCACATTTCGTACAGCACAGCACCAAGGCACCACCAGTCTACTGTCTTGTCATAGGGCTGCTTAAGCAATACTTCTGGGGCCAGGTACTGTACAGGACAACCAAAATCAGCCTTTAAACACCATGAAGATGACATTTCTGCGTTTCATTAAAAACCACATATCACCATGAAATCTTGCAATGCAAAATCTACAGACACTTGATATGTTTGGTTCCACTGTGGACAGAAGATGTGAAAACTGCCTAAAATGACAAAATCAAATTGTAGTACTATTTTGTGTTCTATATAATGTCTTTTCATAGTGTTGATGAGCATGTTGGTTTGTACTTGTTCATTAGTTTCTGATACTAGATTCTAAGAAAAAGCTAGTTTGTGTGTACTTGCAAGCGTATGTACACAAGCCCTTGCATATGTGTCTTCCGTTTATCTGTTTCTGTCATGAGTTTCAAAATTAACAATTCAAATATTTTCAAAATCACACCGTTTTCTCAGGTCAGTCATCTTCTCCATAACTTCAGATCAGTAACATTAACTTTACTGCCATAGAATTTTTAACAACAAAGATTTTTGAACACATGCCCTTTCTTCTGCACAAAATTAAACAGTTGGTGCTACAATATGAGGTGACAGAATCTCCCATTGATCCAATGGATCAGTAGGCATACTGCTCCTCTGCGCCTTGTGTTCGTCATGTGGGACAGAAGACCAATCTTGGAGTCATACTTCTTCTGAAGGCACTGCGTGTGAAGGAGCCCTGGAGCTGAGTTCTGCTTCTGCCATTCCTTCTTTGGTTGAACAGATGTTGCTCCATGCTGTTCAAATCTGACTGTGTACTGCTGCTGACAGCATGCTCTGTTGTTCCGTTGCAGGCAGTCTTTTCAGATGCTCTGTTGCAAGCAGCGTCTGCCAAGCTGGTGATCCTGATGCTGCTGTTGATGAGGTTGGCCTTCTGCGTATCCTTGTATCGTTTCAATAGTCCCTCCTGGCCACTGTGTCCCTGCTTCAATGTCCCATACAATTATATCTTTGGGATGCACAGTCTTCGAAGCTGGCACTTGATGAGGGGACTCTCAATGCTTGGCAGGCCACATCTCTTACACCTCTTCACAACTTGATTTAGCCACATGATATTGCATATCTTGTGCACACATTTTTTGGTGGAAGTGTTCTAACTGTTAGATGTATCATTCACAGGTAGTCCTGGTGACTCAGCAAGTACAGCTGACAACCATCATCCCACAGCTGCCTACACTCAGTCGTAACTAAAGACATCCACCATCAGCATTTGCCTATCCCCACCGCCAATTCTTCACTGCCGCACATATTTGCCATAGCTGATGGTTGAATGCCTCGTTGTCCAACTTGCCTGTATGTCCAGGATAGGCAATTTTTAAAGTGCGAAGTAGATGTTCAACCCTCTCACCACTCTCTCACCTACTGATGCTTGTAAAATTCGAGACAGAGAAAGGCCCCGCATATACATTCAATGTGTGTGCACATGCCTGCTTGTGCTTGAATGCTTGTGTGTGCATGTTTGTGAGTACGTATAGCAGCTATATATGCATTAAATTACAATGACCACATTTAATGTAAGAATACACAATCTGGACATGATGACGGACTTACCTCTGGAGTACCACAGAAGGTGCACGTGGTTTTTTCACCAGTGATGCCCTCTTTGCACAGACCAAAGTCTGTTAGTACTATGTGACCCTGGTACAACACAACATACAGAGTTATCAGTATTTTCTTATTTATTTATTTGTTCATTCATTCCACCAGAGTTTTTAGTATTTTATTATCATTTATTCATTTACTTATTTATTTATTTCATTTATTTATTCATTCATTCATTCCATCAGTGTTATTAGTCTGTTATCATTTATTTATTTATATTAGTCTTTTGTATCATTTGTTTATTTATTTTAATCATTCATTTACTCAGTTTGATTTTGGAGTCTAACAACAGAGTACATATGATGTTCATGTCCACACCCACACACAATACACTTAATATACCTACACAGATATGCACATACATATATTCTCATGCATACTGGTTGTCAGTATCTCATTTCACACACACACACACACACACAACTTGCATGTTGCATCCATGCAATCTCCACTCCATCCTCTTTCTCTCTCTCTCACCCCACCCCCCTTCTCTCTCTCTCTTATACTTACTCTGGAGTCCAGCAAAATGTTTTCAGGCTTGAGATCCCTGCAACACACAATAAAACAAATGAATAATTTGGCTAAGCGAAAACCTGACTATGGCATAACATTTCCATTTTTTCCCCTATTATCTACAAAATGTGAAAACAACATGTCAAGGTTAAATACCTAGTTCCGCTCACAAACAGCGGAGGCTCTTCCCACTTGAGAGTCAAATTACACTCTTTAACAAAAGACAAGCTCAGCACATCCCACGCCTATTTAAAGCAACATCTTGGGGTGCACAGACACTTAAAAACTCATCACAGCCAGACAACCCGAAGTGCTGTGAAGGGGTGGTGGTAATGGTATAATAACGCCAAGGTAAGGATGCGCTTCTGCAAAACACTTTTTTCCCAAGACAAAAAGCAATTACGGGTGTAGGCTGCCAGAATCGTTTTGTACTGGGTGGTACTTTGGTTTGACTCTGAATAAAACTGGTATTTGTACACTGATCAATCCCCGTCTTCTGACTAGTTCATTTAACCCTTTGAGTCCCTCACCCTATCCACCAGCTTCCTGCAGGAACAGAATTGATAGATTTCTATCTGTATGACACGACCTGTACTATTTTCTTTTTATGCAAAATCGGAAAAAATACGTTAGAGACAGGAAAAAAAAAATGACGCTGCTACCTGCAATTCTAGCTAAACCAAACAAAACACCGAGCAACAGAACACTGAGCAACTTATACTGGCTCACCATTCTCTACAACAAAGACCTAATGACCTCTTATGTGTGCGCTCACCCTATCCGTTCCCCCTAGCAACACTTGACATAATGACACTTTTCCACCCTCTTCTCTAATATCCACCACATTCGCCAACCAGGGTCTACAGCCTCTGATGTGCATGCATGTCTGGTTGGGAAGTTCTTAAAAAGTACACAGACATTCCACCTAAATCCACCGCCGTCTGACATATACACCTGTCATATCTGATTGCAGTTATGTTTTGGCTCTGCGCTACTTTCTTCTGGGTTGAATACCAGGACACCCCTGTATCGTGTGTGTGCGTTTGTTTTGCCACCCATATGATTAACAGTAAGACTGGTTACAATTTGCGATGATTCAAAAGTTTAATGCTCAATATGCGTGAATATGAATTTCTCTCTTGATGTACTTTCCCCGCACACTGTCCCACTTGCAAGCCACTAGCAAGGAAATGTTTTTAGCATATCTTGCTCATTAAATGAATCAAATGATGGCAAGTTTTCCTCCTCTTTCCTTATGATACAGAGTCTTCACTGTCTGTGTGGTGTCATTATTTTACTTCCGTTTGTTCTGTCAAGGTGATGCATGCAATAAAACTTAGACAAGGGGAGATAAGACGTCAGTTTCTTGAATATAATACAAGTGCAATTTGTTAAGTTTGTTAATGAATGCATAGAGCATTTCCATTTGGACAGACTAAGTCATCTATCAAAGATATTCTTAGCTGACATATTTCCAGAAAGGGAGACCTTGCCCTGAAATAACCCATATAAACAATGAAGTCAAATGCAGCTGGTTGAACACTTAAAAGAGTTCCACTGTTTCAGTTTACGTGAGCAAGTAAAAAGACAGAGAAAGAGAGAGAGAGAGAGAGAGAGAAGAGAGAGAGAGAGAGAGAATGTGTGTGTGCACATGTGTGCATATAATGCATTCTTAAGTCATCTATTTATTTCTCTGTCACAACTGCAATTTTACCAACAAAATGTGCTAAAATACGTTATTTATACATAAAAGGTTGCATATACATAGTTTGTAATGACGTAAAACCACCCTCCTTCCCCCAAACCAAAAAAGCTTCAAAGTCCCTTTAAGGTTTTTTATTTAAGGGGTGAATAAAGCCAATAGCTGACTCATGATGGCACCCCATACATCACATTCACATCCACATCAAAGCTTTCTTTCCACCCGGAAGACAGAAATCACAGCCAGGTATCACCCTGCACCTTTCCCTGTCTCTCGCCCATGCAGACATTTATTGCCACTCAAACATCAGTGTGGAGCTCTCCTGAGGACTTGCATCGTTTTTGGGTGTTAAAAAGAAAAGAAGAGAGAGAGAGAGAAAGAGAGAGAGAGAGAGAGAGGAGAGAGGACATCAAGTTGTGAAAAACAATAGAACAGAAGAACATGGCAGGGAGTGAAGAAGTGTGTACAGAGGTATAGGCACAGCTATTATTTGTGTGCTCTGCCTGTGAGCTGCAACTTTTGGCCACCCTCTTGAAACTTACAATGCACACAGCAACTGTTAAAACAGGAAGTTGATTTTTCTGATAAAGTCAAAGCAATAAATGTTTCAGAAAATTTTGAAAATATAGGGTGTGTGTGTGAGAGAGAGAGAGAGACAGAGAAGAGAGACAGAGAGAGAAAGAGACAGACAGACAGACAGAGAGAGATACAGAGAGAGAGAAGAGAGAGAGAGACACAGAGAGAGACAGAGCATGATGGTTACACACACGATGCCCCCTTTCCACACAACACACACACACTACACACACATACACACACACACACACACACCACATCCACACACTCAATCAACTGTATACACTAAAGAAGATGGAATAAGGAAACGAAAAAACGGTGACAGGTGTGAGGCATTAACATCGAGTGTTTCCCTGAACTTGTTATCCCCCACATGACACAATAAATGGGCCAATCGATCTCTCTTCTGACCCTACTAAGCTTCTCCTGAACCGACAGTTCCCGAAGGACCAATCTCAGCGAGGCAGTTCCGTCAACGCTTGGACCCCATTGCTGTCTGTGTCAAGCACAGAGCGAAGGGTGTTTAGAGTGAGACTGCAGCTGCATCCAGTCTCAAGATGTATGGATCCGTGTGCGTGTGTTCATGTGTGTGTGTGTGTGTAACATAGATAATGGAGGGGCTGGGGCTGGAGAGGCAGCATAATTGTATTTCTCCGTTTTGCAGAACTTAGCTTCCAGGCTTTTTTTTTTTTTGGGGGGGGGGGGGGGGGGGTATTATGTGTTGATTGATAATCTTGTAAAGTTCGGGAGTTGTACGTTAGTCTCGAACACCGATTTCCTGATGACGATTAAGGTCCATACATTTTCTTTTCTTAATTGTACTTCTTTCACTGCCTAAGTTTGTTTTCCTCTGCTTCCTACCTGAGGCCGATGAACTTGTAGCTTGGTATTCTACTCCCTGCTGACAATCAAATTACTCTGAACTTGATGAACCACACACCAGTCTGACTCTGACAACCAGGCACGTATCCCCTGTGCTTAGTTTGTGCCCTCCTTTCTCAAAAGGACGAAATATTTAGTGTGTTCGTCCTGTACAAAACCACTTATGGTTCCATTACTTAAAGTGCACCCCAGAGTTTATTAGTCCGGCCTAATTTGCTTAACGTCTGGTTCCATAATCTAAAGTGCATCCTTCGCCAACACGACGTTCTTGCGTACCACTCAGACGGTGAGCAAACAG
>CM060315.1:77845933-77878433 GCA_030674185.1 Monoplex corrugatus
GATCAAATTTCATCTTACACGATCATAAGTATAGGAAAGATTTTCAAACGCATTAGACCTGAATGGATTAAAAAAAAATGTGTTTAGTTTTTAACTGTTAACCTTCTATCTAAACTTGGAGTTGTTTTTCAACTGGTGTCAAACCTGATATGGATCTAGTGGTCGACTGGGCTAAGAACAATAAGAATAACTAGAGATTGACGTCTGAATTATACAAGTAAGCAACAATACTCGTGTAATGCATAGGCCTACGTCTCTTTCATCTGTGTCTGAGGTCATTTGTCCAAAATGTGTGCCTATCTTGTTTCAATGTGTTCATGTTCTATTGTCCTGTGTGTCTGGTCTTAGTTTCCTGAACGCTTATGGTCAGTCGTTTCGATTTTGATCCGAGTCGGTCAGTCTTCATTTCAATGTCACCATGTGGCCCAAACGGCGCACTTTTACCTACAATTACGACATTATTTTAAAAACTACAACGAAAGGTTGTGACCTTCACTATACGCACTTTCACCACCCTCTCCCTCCCACTTCTCCTGCCCCTAACCTTGAACTCACCGACCACTCTTTTCAGGCCTCTGCTTAAGTGTTATGCGTGTTTTTGCGTACTCTTACGGAAACACTTCTGTGTGGCCTGCTCCTCCAGTTCTCTTACACACACCACACACACACACACACACACACACGGAGATGGACGGGAGTGAAGGTTGGAATGATGGACACACACACACACACACACACACACAAACACAACACACACACAACAGAAAGAGAGAGAGAGACAGACACAGAGACAGACGGACAGACAGACAGAAACAGAGTATCAGAAGAGACAGTACATACAAACCTTCAGACAACTTGAGCGTTTCACTCATTCATGAAAATAAAGTAAGTTCTAATATTAACCACAGACACGTCATATGTACAAAAACAGTCGGAAAACCAGGCCGTCTGGTTCATGTCCAGTACAAGTTTTGCGTTGGCGTTTTAACCTTGGCCCGCGAATGGCTTAGATAAGTTCGTCCTTATGTCCTAACCTGCCAACAGTCCTAAAAGTCGTGTCCGTCAGTCTCAGTTTTTGGCAAAGGTCCATTCTATTTTCTCTGCTTTGCCGACAGTAGAAGAACATTAATTTACGAAGGAAGAAAAAAAAGAAAAAAAAAGACGACGGGAGGAGAGAGAAAGAGAGGGCAGAAGAATGACAGAGACGAGAACAACAACATCGACGACCACTACAACCCTACCACCATCAGCATCACGACCTTTTTGATTAACATTAACGATCATCTATCAATAATTATTGTTGTCGTCTACTGCTATTACTACTAACAACAATAATAATACTTTAATAGTTATTACTTAAAATGTTTGCGTCGCTGGAGATCAACGAGTTCATGCTGTGTGAATAATGACAGGCATGATCATGCTGAGAAATTAACATCGCGAGCGCGCACACACACACATTCTCTCTCTTTCTCTCATTCTAACACACACACACACAACACACACACACACACACCACACACACACACACACACACACACACAACACACACAACACACAGGAAACATGACCTGACGCTGGATAGTGGAATGCAAATCACTCATCTGAGCCCACACCCACACACACCACACACACCACCCACACACACACACACACACACACACAACACACGATTTTAACAAGACCTTCCCATACACACAAACTCCGTCTAATGTCACTTACAGTGAAAAATATTATAAATGAAAGAATCCATCTATCTCTCTCTCTCTCTCTTTCATTCAGGCATTCACTCAACTACACACATACGCGCGCGCGCACACACACCACACACACACACACACACACATGCACACGCTCAAATGTACATACACTAAAGATCCTCTCTCTCTCTCTCACACTCACACTCACCACACACACACACACACACACACACACACACACACACACACACACACACCACACAACACACCACACCACTCACTCACTCACTACTCTCACACACACACACACACACTCACTCACTCTCTCTCTCCACACACTCACACACACACACACACACACACACACACACACACACACACACACACACACACACACACACACGCCTCACTCACTCACTCTCACACACACACACACACACACACAAACACACACACACACCCCTCCCTATAGGTACAACATTAACGATATAGGCAGAAGAGCTGCCAGAAGGAGGGTGTGGAACAATTAATCCTTCCTGTGAAATGGTGCACGACAAGATCAGATCACGATTTACCTTGTCAAAACCACTCTCACCCCTCCTGCTCTCTGTACCTTATTGATGAAATCTCTTTCGTGGTCTAGTAAATAACCGCACAAGCACGTAGGACCTACTTACCCACACGCATCGAGACAGACAGACAGACAGAAGAGAGAGAGAGAGATAGAGAGAGTGTGTGTGTGTGATGTGTGCGCGCGCGCGCACGTGTGTGTGTGTGTGATGTGTGTGTGTGTATTGTGTGTGTGTGTGTGTATGTGTGAGTGAGTGTGTGTGTGTGTGTGTGTGTGTGTGTGTGTGTGTGTGTGTGTGTGTGTGAGAGAGAGAGAGAGAGAGAGAGAGAGAGAGATGACAAACAGACAGATAAATTCTTACAACTTAAAGATGAATCATTCCCAGGCATTGTTTATACCGCCGAAAGCGGACCATTCGTTACGACTCGTATGAATGGAACAGAGAAAGCAAAACATACGGGAAAGCAAATTAGGAAAGACAAAAGAGGCAAAAGTAGACCGACAGGAAAATGACCTGACGCTGGATAGTGGAATGCAAATCACTCATCTGAGACCCCACGTACAGAAGCCAACGACAATGTTATGTTGGGGGCCACTTTCAACTCATTTCACTCTCTCCCTCCATCCCGTCTGCCCGACAATCACCCCCTACCCTTCCTCCGCCTATGGACACTTTCTTACCCCCCCCCCCCGGTGTGTTCAACAAAAATATACAAAAAAAAAACAAGACTTGACAAGTCTGATGAGTGAATGATCTGGCAATGCACTTTAATACTTTAATTTTAAATGGTGGTGGTGGTGGTGGTGGTGTGTGTGTGAAGAGAGAAGAGAGAGAGAGATTTGGGGGGGAGGGGAAAAAACTATGCACGTTGCGTCTGTGTTTTCATCTTCTTCCTCCCAATCAACTTTTCTCAGGAAAACAAGATTGATTACGTCGCCCTCTGGCATCTGCGTGTACACAAACACAACACTGTAAACCAAGCTTTCTCGAGTTTTATGGACGGATATTTTACATACTTAAGCTGAATGACAGGTTTGACCACACACAAAATGTCAAGGCGTAATATGAAAATGAAGATAACTGCATAACTGTAACATTTAAACAGAACATTAGTTTTGAAACTTGTTTAACCAATGGCTGCCGACCGAATCGTTTTAGGATTTTTTTTTCAAGTAAACCCAGTGTTTTCTTATGATAAATCAAGCTTTGAACTTTGTACAACGATCACATTTGTAAACAAGAGTACTTTTTAAAATCATTTACATGCAGCGATTTATGTCAATTCTCTTTGATTGAGGACGTACGATGCTATGAATGTATCAGTGTTTTTTGTTTGTTTGTTCCCCTCGTTTGTTTGCTTGCTAAATTTCTACATTTATCTCTAAATGTTCGTTCGTTCGTTTGTTTGCAAAATTTCTACATTTATCTCTAAAAACCATGTTTTCAGTAAAAGTGTCTATTTATTTACTGAATGCTAGCCAAAAAGCAGGTTTTCGTAGCTACAATTCTCTGTAAAGATAGCCTCAACTCCAAAAGGTATTAGAGTACTCAATATACATACATACATCTTCTTTGAAACATCATTTCTATTTCTATCATTACCTGTTTTTAAGGTAAAAAAAAAAAAAAAAAAAAAAAAAACCTTGGGTCAATGATCACGATCCAGCTCAAGTCAACGTCAGTAGTTCACAACGGTCATCGAACTTCTCCCATGGTACTGTGGACCCCCCCCCCCCCTCACCCTTTCCCCGCCCCTTCCTCTTCGCAACCTACGACAGTTGCATCATCCGTTTGCCTATAGTTCAGGTCGTAGGGTAATGTGTGACACACCTTCAAAGCCTGGCGCAGCAAAACACTACTGTTCGCTCGGTTGTTGAACTTTTCGGCTGGACAATGCACTGACATCCACCCCCTCTGCTGAGGGTAAGATCAAAAAGGAAGGCAAAACTGCACCATATACGGGCAAACGGTGTTGGTTCTCCCCCCCCCCCCCCTTTTTTTTTTTTTTCCCTGGTATTATTTCACTGAATCTGTACTAGCAGAGACGATGATGATGATAATGATGAGGTGATGATGATGATAATGGTGATGATAAACAACGTTGATAATGATGATGATGATGAAGTAAATGAATGATAAGCTACGCGCAGCTGGGCTCTTACACAAAACGATGGCAGATTTTTGGTTTCCTTCGCATCAATCAACAGCAGCATGTTAGTTTACTCTGTATGTGTGTGTGTGTGTGTGTGTGTGTGTGTGTGTGTGTGTGTGTGTGTGTGTGTGTGTGTGTGTGTGTGTGTGTGTGTGTGTGAGTGTGTGTGTACGCGCGCGCGCGTGTGTGTGTATGTATGTATGTATAAAACTAAAGATCAAACTACAATTCTTTACCTTGTTCTTATGTGTGTTGAATGTTAACATTATAAACGCGAAAAAGTTAAATAAAAAATAATCAAATATGTCTAACCTAACAAACACATAAGTCAGAAACTATCATTAAACTGCGACTCTCTCTCTCTCTCTCTCTCTCTCTCTCTCTCTCTCTCTCTCTCTCTCTCTCTCTCTCTCTCTCTCTCCTCCCAGCATACGATCATATGATGACAAGACTAGTCAGCAAGACTACTCAACTATGCGTCGTGCGTGCGTGCGTGCGTGCGTGCGTGCTGCGTGCGTGTGCGTGTGCGTGTGTGTGTGTGTGTGTGTGTACGCTCGCTCGCGCATAGTTTGTACGTTAGTGATTGCCGACGACGACAGAATGTCTATCATCAAACCATCCTATTACGTCATCCATACCCAGCCGATAATCACTCTGCTGACACTTTTTTAACAGACACATAATATTATATATACACAAAAGAGTCTCTACTCTCTCTCCTCTCATCTCCTCTCTCTCTCTCAACCACATCACACACACACACACTTTTTTTTTTTAAAGATACATACTACTATGATATGTACAGGCACCCTCTGTCTCTCAACACACACACCACCACCACCACCAACAACAACACACACGCATCACTTTTTTTTTTTAAAGACACATTGTGATATACACAGAAGAGCTCTCTCTCACACACACACACACACACAAACAACACAACACAACACAAACACAGAAACACAAACACACAACACACACAACACAACACAACACAACACAACACAACACAACACAACACAACACAACAAAACACAACACAACACAACACACAACACAACACAAACACACACACACACAACACACACACCACACGCGCGCGCGCGCGCGCGCGCACGCTACAACACAACACAAACACACACACGCGCGCGCGCGCACGCTAAACAAACAAAAACAAAAACTACATTCCTAGCCGCGTGTGAGTCAGGGATGACCTTCAAGCTATGTCATACACAACATTTACGTCAAAGCAATCCGGCTCCATGCAGCCCCGCTGACGTATCTATAGTATATATCACATACAGCCGGTGACGAAATGGATTGGATACAAAAAATAAGTATGCCACTGTTTTCTTCTCAGAGCGAGCGAGCGAGCGAGCACGAGAGAGAAGAGGAGAAGAGAGAGAGACAGAGACAGAGACAGAGACAGGATAAGAGATAGATAGATTTAGAGACAGAGAGAGTGGACAGAGAGAGACAGAGTGACAGAGAGATGAACAGAAAGAGACAGAGAAATGGGGAGAGAGAGTAAAGATTATGATGAACACAGAGACCAATTCACATATTTGCCTTTGCTAAGAGAGATGGTGGAGGTGTGGGGAGAAAGGGAATGGGAGAGAGTGAGTGAGTGAGAGAGAGAGGGGGGAGAGGGAGGGGAGAGGAGAGGAGAGAGGGAGAGAGACAGAGATACGGACACACAGTCAGAGACAGACAGAGAGGTGGAAAAGAGATCAAGGCAGACAGACCACCATTCCCCATGTTCAGCAGGTCCCATCTATTAGGTGACTGATCTCTTTACCTGGTGTTATCTTTATCAACTTTGTGAATTTGCCAAGTATGTGGAAGCTTCACTTGGTTTAACAGACAAAAAAATATTTGTAAACAAATTCAGGTATGCACCTAAGCTCGCATAGATGGACGTACACGCTCGTGCGCACAGCTTTGCTCTGGTCCCTATAAACTGATCTTTCCACTTTTGTTTCTCCAAGGAAATAGAAAAAGAACTGTTCGTCTTCACTTGGCAGTTCGATTCTGTTTTCAATTTAGAAAGGAGGCAAAAACTAATCCAACACTGTGCCTGATTCGATAAATACACGCCACTCTAGATCTCTCTCTCTCTCTCTCCTCTCTCTCTCTCTCTCTCTCTCTCTCTCTCTCTCTCTCTCTCTCTCTCTCTCTCTCTCTCTCTCTCTCTCAATTACATAGGTTTTAATTTAACGGCTAAATTGGAAAGAAGACAAACACAAGCCATAGTGTGCTTATTCTTTAGCTTCAGTAAAGGTTGCACTCTCTCTCTCTCTCTCCCTCTCTCTCTCTCTTCTTCCCCACCTCCCTTCCCTCATATCCACCCCCAGCATCTCTCTTAAACAATATGTCGACGCTAGCCGCTACAGTTCGGTAACAATATGTTCACAATAAACCACAGTGTTACCAATTCACTTCCAAGTCACCTGTTCTTATCTTTACACTCAAAGTCAGTGACCTTCCACCAAAACCTCCGACCAATTGTGTCAACGATGGCTGTGACTCATGGCCCAGTTGTGACGTGAGCCACGTCCTACAGCTTACAACAATTATTTCATTTTCTAAACCCTGACGTACTCTCTTGGCCAATCAAAGAAATAAGAACGAAATTTTAAACACACACCCCTCTCCCGAAAGCTCCACATACATTCACTCAATGAATCATCCACTCTAGCGTGTA
The DNA here is from genome assembly GCA_030674185.1 of Monoplex corrugatus. Taxonomy (NCBI): domain Eukaryota; kingdom Metazoa; phylum Mollusca; class Gastropoda; order Littorinimorpha; family Ranellidae; genus Monoplex; species Monoplex corrugatus. The sequence continues at coordinate 77,853,065 of CM060315.1, forward strand.
TACAAATACAAGTGCAAGCAAGCAAGTGAGCTCGCGTATTAAAAACACACACACAACACCACACACACACACACACACACACACACACACACACACACACACACACACACACACACACACACACACAGCACAGGCATGCGCACACACCACACACAAGGATGCAGAATACACTTTGCATAACAAACCTCCCTCAATATAGTATTACAACTTTCTCTCTCACCTACTCTCCTCCCCTTATCGACACAATGACCTTAAGAACGGCAGAATACACTTAACCTAATTAAACTCCCGTAAGTTTGCATTTAGAACTCCCCAACCCCTCCTCTTTCCTCCTTATTCATTGATGCAATGACCTGAAAAGCATCATCGCAGCCTTATCCGCTCCCCGAGTCTAGACAGGAGATATAAACATGTCGTTTGTAACCGATGTTTGTAAACATGTCCACCCACTGACTTCTGCGTATCAAACATCGCCCCTCTAACCACTACTACTACCACTCTCTCTCTCTCTCTCTCCTCTCTCTCTCTCTCTCTCTCTCTCTCTCTCTCTCTCTACCTCTCTGTCTGTTCTGTTGTGTGCGTGTGTATGTGTGTGTGTGTGTGTGTGTGTGTGTGTGTGTGTGTGTGAGAGAGAGAGAGAGAGAGAGTCAGAGAGGAGGAGGGAAGGAGGGAGGAGAGAGAGAGAGAGAGGAGAGAGAGAGAGAGGAGAGACAGACAGACAGACAGAGACAGACAGACACAGAAGGCAGGCAGACAGAGACAGAGAAACAGAAAGACAGAGACAATGGAGAAAAGAAACGGAACGAAATAATTAGTTTAAAGAACTAGACCTTCAGTCCATGTCGTGCGGAACAGACTGGGAAGGATACACAAAAAACGACATATGCATGATACTTTAAAAATGTTTTACACACACATATATCGCTCCATCAAACATCAGACTGTGTGTGAGAGGGATGGGACGGACAGGGACCATGTAGTTTGAACTGAGCTTGCACAATGAACAGAACTTAGACAAAGACGGGGACCGTGTAGTTTGAACTGAACTTGCACAATGGAACAGAACTTAGACAAAGACAGGGGCCATATACTTTGAACTGAACTTGCACAATGGAACAGAACTTAAAGACGGACGTTGAGCTGAAATTGCAACATACGGATATGCGCAGACCCAGTGTGTCATCACAGACACCGCCGCTCATTTTACCATTTTGATGTATGCATCGCATCATCATAACATATCCAACACCAAGTCGATAAAACAAGTTTCAGCTTCTCAAGATGGCATATCCACGATCGGAATAAATTCCGTAAGCACTGACGAATAGGACAGCCAACGGTAACACCCTGAACCAAGACAAAGCAGAGGACGTTTTTCAGGAAACGCTTTCCAGGGAGCAGTTTCCCCATACCACTGTCGTTTGTTGTTTTTTGGTTGTGTTTCGTTGTTTTTTTTAAATCTCTCGACTCTCCCCTTCCCCTCTCGGTGGGGGTATGTTCGCCGTTCGTTCTCCGGTGTCTTCAATGATACATCAAGTTGCACCAGGCCAAGGCAGCGTAGCAAAACTGCAGCGGTGTGAAGTCAGAGTTGCATGAATAATGAATGAAACCATTTGCCTTCGTTTACCAGTCACATCACGGGAGCAAGGATGGTAAACCAACCTGACTACTTCGAGTAATATTTCCTGAATCTGGTCACAGGTTCTAGCAGTCTCTACTATTGGTGTCCCCGTCATTCATACTGTCATACTTTTCAACTTTGTTGCTGTTCCTGGTTTTGAAGTAGACCAATTGTATTCAAGTTAATTAAGGAAGCTTGACAGAACACATCTTTTCTCTCTCCTTTCAACATAGTTTACAACATACTGTGGTTGAGGGTATCGCAAAATCACCCACACAAAGCCACAAATATTATAACACATCTGATCGAATTAATTAAGTTGGCAAGAAAATGTCTTCCCCACCCAAAATTTCGTATAATGCTATATATAAAATTTAAGGCAGTCATGACTTTACACATCCTTTATGAAACTTTCAAGATAACCCAACCGCGTTTTGGTCTTGTAAGGATTAGAACTCATTCGTCAAAACTTTCTTTGTCATTAAATCATAAAAAAGATTAACAGTAGCCGGCGATACACATTAAGTTGTGGCGCCTAAGGTGCAAGATTTGTGCTGACTTCATCTTCAACATTTGGCAGCTAGGCAGTTCTCACAAGATATCAATCTCGCTAAAAATACACGCACACTAAGCTCTCATAGCTTTACCCTCCAGAAATACATACACGCGACTAAATCGGTTGATGGAGCAAGGTGTGTGCGCAGTAATAAAGCTACCTATCAGTCATGAATCCCCCGCTCTCACATACCAACTCTAACCACTCCTGCTACACAAAGTACTTTGCCTGTCCAAAAATAAACGAAGCGACAGAATATTTAAGATTAGGCTCGTGTAAGAGAGAACGGCCCTGAGCACGAGATGCTAAGCAGCGTGTCATTCGCGGTGAAGTAATGGGTTTCCTGTTCGGATAAGGTCAATGTGGTTTGTTCACAAGCATTCTAGAGCTGGTGAAAACACAGAAAAGACAAAGAAACGTGAAAAGGGATTGTTTGGCTGTTGATGAGATGTACTTTCCCACCAGGACACAGGCCAGATCTCTGTTCCAATAATTAGTCGCCTGCTGATAACTCTGAATGTTCACAGGGCCATGTTATGGGTCACGGTAATCCAAACTATAGTAACAACAATGATGCATTCTTTTGTCGTTTAAGGACTGATCTTTCTCCAATTTTGTCTTGAATCAACCTTTGCAGGCAAACAATTTTATGGATATATATTTATACACGATGTGAACGGGATGTTTCAATGAGGAAAGGGAGAAAAACAGGATACTCTTTATCAATTTTTCTGCTGTTTGTGGACAGATCTTTGCCAAAAACAACGCTTGTTCCATCGTGGAACAAGATACATGGTTCACTGTAATCACAGGATAATCAGGAAAACGGGAAAATAAAGCTTTCTGAGGTTATGAAATGACGTGATCCTTAGCTACATACCAAGAGTTCTGAACAGTCGTTTACCAAATTCACAAGGTAGATTTAAGCCCAAATAAAATCTCCACCACGATATATGAAGCTTAAATAGTTATGATCTAAGTGTAGGGCACAGTGATGAAAATGTCTATGAAAAGAGTGTTAGCCAAATTTTACTCGTACTGAACATTTAAACCCAATAAAGATTCGCGTCTAAGATTAAATAGCCATGGCCCATTTCAAGTTAAAGTTGGACAAAAAGTAGGTCTGAAGAAGGTAGACAAGGGAGAGAGAAAAAACTGACTTCCGCCTAGTTTCACTAGCGTGGTCTAAATTAAACTAGTTGAGACCGCTGACTGGACACCCCTGGGAGACCAAGATGTTTGTGTGCGCGAGTGTGCGTACGTATGTGCGCGTGTGTTGGAAACGGGGAGGGATAGAGAAAAGAAAGAGGGCAATTGTCTGCCTACAAAGATTCAGTGGACCCTCAACAATCATTAAACCTTTTCCGTTTCGTTTGCCGTCGTCGTTTGTTGTCTCATCACTTTAAAGGAGAAGAGAAGCTTCCTCTTGGATGACCTGGCCCCAAACACGTCCCTTTTCACTTCAACGCCGTTTTACTGATCTCCAGTCCCCACACTCCCACCTGCCCACTAAATTTAACGAGTACAGTTGCTCTCTCTCTCTCTCTTCTCTCTCTCTCTCTCTCTCTCTCTCTCTCTCTCTCTCTCTCTCTCTCCTCTCTCTCTCTCTCCTCTCTCTCTCTCTCTCTCTCTCTCTTCTCTCTCTCTGCCTACAATCATTCAAACTGTATTCTTCTCCCCCTATTTGCTGAAATCTAATTTAGACTGATAGTTTTAGGACGACGCAGAATTTTGTGTTTTAAATTTAAACACGAACCGACACGAAGTTTTACAAAATCTAAAACTCAACAAAAGACAAAGAACTATTTCACTTTTCCATGTGTGACCAAGGCCCAGGTGCAAAGCACGTTTCCATCTCCTTGATGCAGGGTAAATGTTAACTTTATTTCATTTCTGCATGTCATCGCAAAAGTTAACAATTTTAAGAGTGAGAATATTTCTATGAGGTCGAAACTTTTGTGCACCTGAGCCCTAGAGCTAAATACACGCTGCGTCAACATACATTTAGTCTGACAGTTCAATTGTTCAGACAAACACCTGAATTTTTTTTTTTAGGCTATGTAACCCACCACTGGGCCACAACTTGGCCAGGGTCCAAGACGGGCATACTAAGACAGGAGCAATGAAACCACAGAGTGCAGAGTAAAAATGCTGCTCATTTCACCCTTCTGGAAAGACACGATTTCAATTTTACTCCAAGGATTGTAAAGAGAATGGTTGTTGTTATAGATCTTGTTTGTCATTAACCTGTTTATTGTTGTTGACACTGTTCTTCTTTTTCTCTTAGTCCGTCTCATCTTTTTCTTAGGTTTGTCTGTTTTTGTCTACTCCCCCCCCCCCCCCCCCCTTTTCCTACAATTGCAATGTTTGAATGTAGGAACAAATAAAGAAAAACTAAGCTGATTTGACTTCTTGTGAAGACAACCTTGCTTGTCATTGTCACTGGTAATACTGCCTCCTCCCCTCCACCTCTATTCTCCTTTCTCTGTCTGGCAAATATACACACACACTGATATCTTCTGTCGAACCCCGATACAATCTGCTGATTCAATCTGATGTGAATGGAGTGTATTAGTATCATTACTGGCACTGCCCTGGTTCTTCATTATCATTACTGTCACCGTCACAAACGCGGGCACTACTTAGAACTAGGATGCTGCGTAGGACGGGGCAAGTTACCATACCACAGACCTGTAACATACAGAGAAAAACGATTGCCTACAGGTAGAGAGCTGGGGACTCGTCTGGCATCCGAAGATAACTACGCCCCACGATATTCCTGACAGAATCGGCACAATGGTGAATCACTGCTCGGAGCCAACGCGGGTCACTACACATGGCACGAAAGCCACCCATTGCCCAGTTACAGTCCCAGTTAATGAGGTCTGGTCACAGAATCTTGCGTGCAACTGATGAAGACCCAATCAATACGGTGCTAATGACACGGTTGACATAGCTGGTCCCTTTAGTTTCTTGTACGTCGGTGGTCACACTGCGGACCACAAGGGTTGCAGACCCTCGTCCAGAAGTTGGAAAAGAGAAGCGTGGACATGCCAGACAGACGCGGACGGGAAGAGGGAGTGAAAGCTACTGTCATACTGTTCTCTCCAGTTCTGTAGCACTGAAATCGGAGAGGTATTGTCGTCTTATCTCGGACGGTGCTGTATACTCGTTCCGCTATATTATAATCAGCATTTCCCACAGAGGGTTTCGCTGGGCCAAAACAGACAGTGGCCCGATGAGTGGATAGTGAGTTGACGAATGGACAAATATACCACCAATCAAACTCGGCAAGGACAACAGTTCATTCCAACCTGACTGATCAGCTGATGGATCAACACACCAATGTCATCTGATGGATCAACACATCAATGATGGGCAAAAGGCCGTCTGGCGAACAGGAGTTTGGAATTTGTTTGGAGTCTGTTCAAAAAGGATTCACAGTTCCATATGCGCTCCACCCGAACCTGCCAGCAATTACCTGGCAGACTCTATGAACCTGCGCGAAACCCTATACGCTGGCAGAAGTCTTGAAATGGGGAAGGAGGGAGAAGGGACCTTTGAAACACTAAGCTAACACCACCAGAATGACAGAATGATGAAAACATTAAGATGAGCAGCAAACAAGCCAGTTTTTAATACTGCGGGCTGGGACTGAACTCGATATATCAGACCGAGTCCACAGCTCTATGAAAAGAACCCACCAGTCCGCGCTCTGGCAAACAGAGATGGATACCAGCTTGCAACACGAAATAGACCAGTTTCTGACTTAACCCTTTGACTCCAACACCCTACCAACCAACTGCAAAAAATCAACCCTTTGACTCCCTCACCCTAACCAACTGCTTCCTGCCAGCATGGTTGGCAATGCAGAATGCTGGTGGACAAGGTGCTGGAGTCAAAGGGTTAAAACGTAGATACACAGATAGATGAAAAGAACAGCACAGATATACAGCCAATCAGTACAGACACAGATGGGTTGGTGGGTAGGCAGATACAATAGCAACAGATACAGACATGTACTATATATAATGTACACCAATACACGTGTGTTTCCGTGTCACTGTGCGTGAATGCGTGTATGAGCTCGCACGTACGTACGAGTGGGTCAGTGTGCATGTGTGGAGGGGGGGGGGGGGAGAAAGTTGTAAGCATGGGTGTAAGCGTGTGTGTGTTCGTCTCTGAAGACGCTTTTGAAGGTGTGAACCCTCCTGTAATCAACTATGCTCGTCTTCTTCCCAGTAACTGAACTTTTCCCCAGGCAAACACTTTACAAAGTCGTTGCTAAAATTGTTCCAATCTATAATCTGTAAAGAAAGAGCAACAGTGGGTCTGAACAACATGCATGAGCAGGTCGCCTTCAACATTTGCTTTTTCCCCCCCCCCCTGTTTTTTTTGGGGGGGTTTTCCCCCCTTTCTTTTTACGGGATGACTTGCGGTACGCGGTATAAATTATTGCAATGGCCATGCATGACAGAAATAACGCATTCCTCCCCTCGGGCGATGCTAATCAAGACATGAAGATCAGATCAGCAAAGCGTTGAAACCAGTTCTTATTTTCAAACTGAATTTAACGACTGCCGCCCATCTGACTCACACTTTTTAAGGCTTTTCATTACGATTGTGTTTTATTTCCTTGCAAGAGCTTTCGTTCTGAAAATGTAGAGAGTATTTTTCGCTCTGTTTTCCTGCAATTCCTTTCATCAGAAAACAAAATATGTTCCCCTTTTTCGGACCAGAAGTCGTGTAATTTTAAAAGGTCTGCCACACTGCCTCTGTCTTAATGAGATGATGTCGGACTATTTCTCTTCTTACTCCAAGTACGACAGACAAGACTGTCTCCATTTCTGTGCCCATTTCTGTCTGCCTGTGTGTATGTCCTTTGAGACACAAACCCTGACTTTGTCTGTATGTATGTCCTTTGAGACACAAACCCTGACTTCTGTCTGCATGTATGTCCTTTGAGACACAAACCCTGACTTCTGTCTGTATGTATGTCCTTTGAGACACAAACCCTGACATCTGTCTCTCTGTGTGTATGTCCTTTGAGACACAAACCCTGACTTCTGTCTGTATGTATATCCTTTGAGACACAAACCCTGACTTCTGTCTGTATGTATGTCCTTTGAGACACAAACCCTGACTTCTGTCTGTCTGTGTGAATGTCCTTTGAGACACAAACCCTGACTTCTGTCTGTATGTCCTTTGAGACACAAACCTTGACTTCTGTCTGTCTCTCTCTCTCTCTGTATGTCCTTTGAGACACAAACCCTGACTTCTGTCTGTATGTATGTCCTTTGAGACACAAACCCTGACTTCTGTCTGTCTCTTTCTGTGTGTATGTCCTTTGAGACACAAACCCTGACTTCTGTCTGTATGTATGTCCTTTGAGACACAAACCCTGACTTCTGTCTGTATGTATGTCCTTTGAGACACAAACCCTGACTTCTGTCTGTGTGTATGTCCTTTGAGACACAAACCATGACTTCTGTCTGTATGTCCTTTGAGACACAAACCCTGACTTCTGTCTGTATGTATGTCCTTTGAGACACAAACCCTGACTTCTGTCTGTCTGTGTGTATGTCCTTTGAGACACAAACCCTGACTTCTGTTTGTCCATGCGTATGTCCTTTGAAATGCAAACCCCCCACTTCTATCTGTCCGTACGTTTGTCCTTTGAGATACACCCCCCCCCCCCCCCTTCCTGTCTGTGTGGATGTCCCTTGAAAAACAAACCCCCCACTTCTGTCTGTCCGTGTATATGTCCTTTAACATACAATCCCCACCCCCTCCTTCTGTCTGTCCATGTGGATGTCCTCTGAAATACAAACACCCGCCCTTCTGTCTGTCCGTGTGTATCCTCTGAGACACAAACCTCCCATTTCTGACTCTCTCTCTCTCTTTCTGTGTGTGTGTGTTGTGTGTGTGTGTGTGTGTGTGTGTGTGTGTGTGTGTGTGTGTGTGTGTGTGTGTGTGTGTGTGTGTGTGTGTGTGTGTGTGTGTGTGTGAGTGTTTGTTTGTTCTTTGAGACCCCCCCCTCCCCCACATGTCTGTCTGTGTGTATGTTCTTTGAGCAAACAAGACTGTTGTTATTTCAGGAAATAGCAGAATCCACGCACATTCTCGTTTTACAAATTAGAGGCAATGCATGTCAAGCTTTCTACATGGTGCAAGGCATGATTCGGAATGGGTGTTAAAGTTTGGTGCTTGGACTTTGTTCAGGATGGATTCATAGCATCCAGACAATTCCATACGCGCTCCACCCGGATATGATAGCAATTCATTGGTACTCTTTGAGCCTGCGCAAAACCGTGTCAGCTGCTAACGTCTAGAAATTGTGGTTGTGGGGAGGGGAGCTATGAAACACTAGAGTGACCACCATCACAATGACTGAAGCATTAATATGAACAGTGACCAGACTTGTTTTTATGTTGCAGAGTGGGATTAAGCTCACAACATTGGATCTTGGGGCCAAGAACTGTATAAGAACAATACTGCCGGGAGTGCGGGTGGGGGGTGGGTGGGATGGGTTTGGGGTAATATCCTCCTCCCTTTACCCTCTCTTATTCCCCCATGTCCCTGCTCTTCATATTGGCAAGTCTTACTGTCCCTTATCTTGAAAACACTGATCTCGCTTTTTGATGTTTCACGACTGGTCTGTTGTAAGCACCTCATCTTAACAGTCACTCATGTAATAACATACTTCAACGTCTTTCCATCTTTGACAGTCTTCGGCATGTTATCACACGGACTTTTTTCCATGTAAACATTATGTTTCATTCACCACATGTGGCTCATTTATTACATCTGCGAAGTTTTCGGTCTTCACGTCCACCAACTTTTTCTCTTTTAGACTGAAATTATCCTTGCAAGACTTGTTGTCGTAGCCAGCAGTTGGAGAGTTGTTCTAGCTATTGTTGTTGTTGTACTGTCTCTTACGATCTCTGAAAACCCTGTATTCTGAAAGCTACCATCTATCGACAACCTGGCTGTCTGTCACTTCTGATATTTATGTTAATTTTTTCTGCCAGTCTTCTTACCTATTCACTTGTAATGTAGACTGACTGTTAAAAGTCTAAAGCGTCTTCTAAATTATCCATTCCCCTCCCCCTCCTCCCGAGCCATCTGCTGCTATACTGGACATACTGTATACATCACTTTTAGGCAACTCCCGAAATAAGATGGGTAGGAGATGAGGGAAACGACAATTTAGATTTATCCATGGCGTCTGTACGTCTGTCTGCATATTTCTAAAACGCAATCAATTCAAACTGATTCACTGTGTCTGTCTGTCTGTATAATGTACAAAACAGATTTGCAAGATTTTTTTTTTTCACCTTTTTTTTGGTTTGTTTGTTTTGTTTTTGTTTTGTTCGTCCTTACCATTTTCAATTCGAAAGACCAATTCAAAAGGAAGCTGCAAATGCACGAGACTGAATGAGAAGGATGTATTAAAAAATTTAATTTTTTTTTTATTTCCACACTGACCTACCTCCGTGCATTCTCTTCATCTGTCTGCCTCCCCTCCTGCAAGACAGTCGACCTTATTCTAGCCTGTCTTCGGGGAGAAACGTGACAGTATGACAAACAGAAATCCATTTTCCAACGAGCTTGAGCGTCAGCAGAGGAAAAGCAGAACAACAAGTTAATGGAGGAAAAGACATTTTTGCGCCCCTCAAGAGGGTCCAACTTCTGGACAATTCTGACCAAGTGATGGAGCACTGTGTTCTCTCTGCGGATACTGGAATTGAGTGCTTTTGTTTCCAATGTAATTTATCATCATCCCTGACCTATGGAGGGTTGCCAAATGTTCAAACACACAATGCCGACTAACCAATGTCAGACTCAAACGAGACTCTCTCTCTCTCCCCTTCTCCCTCCCTCTCTCTCGCACGTATGTAACAGTCTAAAATTCCCTCTACTTATAGCATTCCCTAAAACTAAAAACTAAACGTAACACACTGATTATCTAAACATCCCAACCACCACCTTTAACCATCCAGAACAGCTTGTCCAAGCCAATGTTGTTCCTGAGAGGCTGAATCCGACTGAACCACCTCATCCAACTGATTAGAAAACATCGTCCTTTGAATTCATTCATCTGAAAACACTATCACGCTTGCGACTGATCTTAATCCGAAAACATTATCAAGTTTGCAAATTCTTCTGTCAGGATAAAAAAAATCTCTCACAACATTCATCCAATCAGGAAAGTGTAGCTTTACATCCTCTCTGGCGAATCTCAACAACGTCAGAAACACATTCAGAATGCTATACAACGTGCGGGTGTCCTCCTAGTACCTTACCAACCAAGCCTTAATTGTACTAGAGTTACGTTCTTTGTCAGTGAGTTTCTGAGGGTATTCAGCTTCAGTATGTCAGAAAATCCGGTCTCCTTTATGTCTGTCTCATAACAAGACGATAAACTAATCAGTTACCTAAAATCAAAGCTTTTTACGACTGGCTATAAAAAAAATATACGAATTTAATGCACATCACTGTCAAGAAAAATTCAACTACTTTTTTTCGAACTGGATAATTCATCACTGACAATAACCATTCTTCATCCAATAAGAACAGAGCATTGTTTTGACAACGTTAAGCCAATACATACGCTTCGAATCGACAGAAAAGAGCATCAGACAGGCACCTACCTGGTTTTCTCAGTGGGGCCCAGGTTAATAGGCTGTGAATCTTTTGTGCCGTTCTGAAACAATGCACCAAGGCAAATCGGTCAGTAACCTCTAGAATACAAAGGCTCACAATATTGAACAAAACTCTACACTCAAAGGAAAATTGGAAAACTTTTAAAACAAAAACAAAAAACAGAACAAAACAAATAAAAGACAACCTACTGAAACATTAATAGCAACAAAGGACAATAAAACGAACGATTATTTGGATTTTACAGCGGAGTTGGGATTGAAGATGGCGTTTTAAAGCTTTTATATAGATCAAACAGATATGACGAGAGGTGCACAGATCAAAAGGAGGAATGGGAAAGGAGAGAGAGAGAGAGAGACAGAGACAGAGACAGAGAGAGAGAGAGCATGCACAAACAAACAGAGAGAGAGCATGCACAAACAAAACAGAGAGAGAGAGAGAGAGAGCATGCACAAACAAAACCAAGAGACAAACTAAATCTTGCAGCTGGTTCACTCTATGCCCAGCTTTACCCCCCAATGTTTATATTTGCTAACTACCAACATACAGAACTAAGCTAACTACCAACATACAGAACTAAGGGAAAGCAACCGACGTAACAGACGATCTCATAGGGAGTCGATTACATACACTTTAACGAACTGAGGGACAGAAAAAAACTGCTTATACACACAAACCATTGACGTCATAGTGACGTAGGTCGAGCAGTTCCTTGTCCCTCACCGCAGTTAAAGAAATATGTAATCAAGTACTCTGCCTGTTGTTTGCACGGTGAGAGAATCCTGTAGTAAACTTTTTACAATATTACAATTTACCGCTCCTCTCTATTCTAAATTCTATTAATTTATCACCGCTTCACGCTGTGTTTGGCTTGTCAGGCAACGATCGTTTGTATACTATGCGGTCGAGGCAAAGTGTGTGGAGGTAATTATAGCTTTTATGACAAACGTTACGAATGCCCAGGTCAGGTTATTTTGAATCAATTGTAAAACTGAACTTTTCCTGATATAAGAACTCCGGCCATAACAAAAATCTATAATGAAATCTTGTTTAATACCTAGTGTACAAGATGACACACCGATGCTAATACAATACATACCACAAAAAAGATCAAAATAAACGCTTGTTCATTAACTACACAAAAACAATTCAAGCACATCAATAGAAGTAAAACAGCCTTCTTCAAACAAACAAAATACGAAAATATATGCAGTAAAAAGGCAAGGCGACAAGACTGGAAACAAAAGATCTACAAAGCATGGTAGCCTACATATTACATTTCAATCTTTCGTTCAGCCAAAATCGCTTTGCGAGGTCATTTCATAAAAGTATGCGGGAGCATCTGAGTGCAAACTGACGAACGCTCGCACACATGCACACAGACAGACAGACACAAACACAGACCACCACCACTACTATCACCACCATCACCAACACCCACACACATACGCAGTAGTAACACACGATGACAAACTTTAAAGAATTTATGTACGTACCATGACTTCCACGTCATCTAACTGATCAGAGGGATCAACGTCAACAGTTGTTGCTGCATTTCTTTTGTTGTCCAGACCCAGGAACTCCCGCACCTCAGGACTGAAACACAAGTGACATCGTCTGGTTATCACCACATACATACATACATTATCATCTTGTTCATCATCCAAAAACCGTTCATCCGCCAAACATTTGCGCCTGACATCTTAAACACAATATCATCGACGTTCGTATCATCATCAACGACACATAACCATTGCGAGTCTGACATCTAAAACACAGTACAATCGACGTTCTTATCACTTCCATCACCAACAACAGACAATCGTCCCCATCAACTATCGTCGGGCCTGGTCATCTCTGCCATCATTCAAAATCGCCGTTTTTATGCGAAACATATAAAACAGATTACTCCCAGTCAACAGACACGTATTGTCTTCTTAGACCAAACACTTTAAGTAATGTCAGTTAACACGTATTGTCCTCTTAGGCCAAACATCTTAAATCAGTTAACAAAGAATCGCCGCTACACATTCAAAATTACTGATGAAAATGCGTGGGTTTTTTTGTTTTTTTGTTTTTTGTTTTTTTTCAACTGCGAACACCACGTAACTGGATGACTATTCGAACTTGTTCATTCATGACGTGTCGGTTGAGTACCGGATTGTGGTTAGTTCTTGGTACAGATCAGATCACAACAAGAAGACAAATCCGTCTCGCTGGCATACGAGTCTTCTGCCTACACACACACACACGCGCGCACTACAGACAGACGTTTAGAAAAATCACTCCCTCTCTTCCCCTCTCCTCCAACTTCCCCCCATCTCTCCCAATTTAAATAATAGACATATAGGGGAAAGCACTTTAGTTAATTACTGCAAGATTCAGTCATTCCCGTCTTCAGGCAATAATTCATTTTATTGTCTTATTACTTAAAAGAAAAAAAACCAAAAAAACCCCTCCTATTTCACTCAACCATTTCCTGCGGTGACATGTCAAGGAAATTAATGTGCCCTCTCACATCACCTCCTTCTTTAAGAAAAAGAAAAAGAAAAAAAGAACTCGCATGCGCCCCCCTCCCTCTCCACACACACACAACACACACACACACACACACACACACACACACACACACACACACACACACACACACACACACACACACACACACGACTCTATACTTTCGACTGTACTTAGTTTCGGTGATTCATTACATGACTATGTGGCACTTGGTTTAATCCTGGTGATGACTTAATGCCGTGGCTTGTTGACAAATGATGTCAAACGGAAGTACACCGACACTGATTGTGTGTACTGTCACCCACCTACTGTCATAAACGTGAACCCCTACCCCTCCCCTCCTTCCTATCTGTTGCGTATCATTCCGATTCCCTGCTCCATCCTTTAATAAATCTAGCTTAATCAGAAACACACTGATACAGACACACGAGCAGCGAAAGAGACGAGAGAGAAGAAGACAGAGAGAGAGACACACACATACACAAACAGGAGAGAGAGAGAGAGAGAGAGAGAGAGAGAGAGAGAAAGAGAGAGAGAGAAAGAGAGAGAGAGAGAGAAAAGAGAGAGAGAGAGAGAGAGTACCGGAAAAATCTTCGCGAGATAGGAAGAGGAAAGATAAAGAGATAGAGACAAGGAGAGAGACAAAAAGGAGGGAGGGAGGGGGAGAGAGAGAGAGAGAGAGAGAGTACCGGAAAAATCTTCGCGAGATAGAGACAAGGTGAGAGACAAAAAGGAGAGCAACAGAGGGAGAGAGAGGGGGCGGGAGGGTGAAAGAGAAGCAGGGTTACAGAGTGACTTGAGAGAGGAGGAGGGGGAGAGAGAGAGAAGCAGGGTTACAGAGTGACTAGAGAGAGAGAAAGAGAGAGAGAGAGAGGCAGGGTTACAAAGTGACGAGAGAGAGAGAGAGAGAGAGAGAGAGAAGAGAGAGAGAGAGAGAGAGAGAGAGAGAGAGAGAGAGAGATCAAAACATACTTTTAAACTTACAAATAAACTGAACTGTTATGCAAATTCCTCTGACCTGGAAACCGCATGGCAGGCGCTTTTGACACATTAAAACCGGCGACAGTGAAGAGAAAACTATGGCGATGAGGGGCTTACGTACAGGATTTTAGGAAGATAAACAACTTTTACGATTGACAAATAACAGTTAAGACTTTGTAAAGTCTTTCCCAGGTGCTAGTTTTTATTATTTCTTGAAAAGGTCAAAATTCTTCAGTCTAGTGGAATATACTACATTTGGATTATGTGTTTTATTCTAATGGAATACGCTACTTTTGATCAAATGTTTATAATTTCCATGAACAAAAAAACACCGTAAAATCAGCCCAAGTTTATATTTGTCTATCTCTCTGTGTATTGTTGTACGCACGTGTGAATGACTGTGAGCGAAAGAAACGGAGCTGAGAGAGAAATACAAGGATATACACAAACGGAGAGAGCATATAAAAGGACCTTACTCACGCCCGAAACAAATCAACAAAGAACACACGTAACAGAAGCCAATGACAATAATTACCAGAACCACTCGACCTAAATACCTCACAAACCTTACTTGCAGTTCCAATAAAAATCATATCAAAACGAAAAATTCTATTCTGAATAACTTCCGCCTCTTACAATGCACTGTCAACACTAAGCACGGTTAACTGATGGTGTAAATATTTGTGACAAAAAGACTTTCCACGGACTAGATCATTATAGCGCTCTCTGACTCGCGAAAGATATGAAAAAGGAATATTATCAATAACAGTAACTCACTGAAATACTGTAAGACAAAGCGTATTAAGCGGAACTAATATTACAAATGCAACACGAAATACTCAACGCTTAAGTGGGACTAAGATCACAAAATGTATTACACGAATATATTACCTCTAATGTATTACGTCGAATAAGCTTCACACATGAATTCCAATGAACAATATACACTGACATTTCGGGGAAAACTGTGCAGTGTTATTTCATGTAAAGCGCGATATGGTACACTTTATTTGTATAAAACAGAATCCGCGTTACAAAATAACATAATCGCTGAATGTGTTATGCGGATGCGGAATCAGCCTGACAACGTTAACGTCATTAAATAATGCCATTAAATCATTTCCAGAGGGTACACAATCAAATGGTACCATTATGTCTTGTTTCGCCAATACAGCATACAGAATACACTACGTAATATCATTAAATGAACTTTTCCCCCCACGAAAGAAATCTAACATCCCATGGCATAAATATATGTGCCAATATTACTTTCATGAAATAACACGACAAAGTCTATTTCGCGAAAGAATTTTACAAAATAAACGAAAAGTTTTGTAAACAGTATTATTATGCCAAAGGTCACCCCAACAATATATCTTATTTACATGAGTTTAAAAAATATATAAATATGACGCTGTCACTTCCCATCTTCAGCCAAATACAAAGTTAACACACTGATTTGTCAAGGCAATATTATGTCTAATACACTGCAAGACACTACCTTGAAAAGAAACGGAATTGTTAATTACTGGTGAGTAGACGCTAATGGCAGCTTTGGGTTCATAATTTATTTTTTCGATCTTCTGCCAGGACCCCCACAGTCATAATTCAACGAAGTACTTCCTGTGCTGACACATTACGGAAATTAAAATGCCTCTCTCTCTCTCTCTCTCTCCTCTCTCTCCTCCTCTCTCTCTCTCCTCTCTCTCTCCTCTCTCTCTCTCTCCCCCCCCCCCCTCTTTTTAGCTCAGATATTAAAAAGCCATGCTGTTAACACACGAATCGTGGGTTCAAGCTCCTTAGGGCGGGCCAAAGTAAGTTGGTTGATTGGTTGATTTGCTCGTTTTGGTTATTGCTGTTTTTAGCGTTTTCGTTAGTGTAGTTGGTCAGAGCGCCATACTGATAACAGAGTGATCATTTGTACGATCCTTGGGCGCGCCAGTTTTTTCCTGCCTGACTCTTTCGATACAACTTACGGACTCTAGGTTCCATCCCAGTTTGCAACAAAAACTGGCTTGTTCGATAACCATTCTCAAGCTCAAATGATAGTGATGATGTCAGCTTAGTGTTTCATGGGTACCTCCCCTCACCCCCACTCAGACTTCCCCATTTCAAGACCTGCGAGCGCACAGTTCTGTTTGCGCTGGCTCAAGGAGTCTGCCAAGGGACTGTCTGAATCCAATGACTCCCACTTTAACAAACATCAAACTCCCTACGGATTTTCCTTAACAAATATCACCAACACCTCAACCCCCCCACCACCAACCCCACCAAACCCCCCCCCCCCCCCCCCACCACCACTACCTGAAAACAGCTTGAACAGAAGGGTTAAGACGTCACCAACGATCATACTAATCCTTAGTTAAGGCACGATGTCCCATATCTAAATTCGATCTAGCGAAACGCACACGTCGTTAGGGCAAAATCAATATCATCCTGTGTACGACCCAGCCCATTCTTTCTTCGCACCTGAACAGGAAAGTGCTTCTTTTCCATTTGTTTAAAAAAAAATCGTCTGTCTGAACAATTTCCCCCCTAACAGCTATACCAAGTTTCACTGTCTTCATTAAAATGATTTTCTGCCTTTAAACTGTATGTTGTTTCTTCCAAGCACAGACTTTCTGGGTAAGGATTACGGTGCGCGTGTACGCAAAGAGTACGTGCGTCAGTGTGTGAGAACTCTGGTAGCAGGCGTCCTACAATCCCGGAGGACCACTGGCGTTAGAACTCTTGGCCGAGATAGCGTCCACTGTGGCTTAATCCACAATTCCACACGGGACAGGCAGTGATCTAAACATCAAACCTTTTGATTCCTTCACTCTATTCGGCAGCATCCCACTTTGTCAGACATGACAGCAAAGCAAAAATCTAACCCTTTCATTCCATCACCCTAGGAGGAAGCTGGTGCATAGGATGTGGGAGTGAAAGGGTCAAGTTTTTGCAGATGATGGATAGGATGCTGGAGTGAAAGTTAATTCTCTCTCTCTCTCTCTCTCTCTCTCTCTCTCTCTCTCCTCTCTCTCTCCATCCCTCAGACAGACAGCACACACACACACACACACACACACACACACACACACACACACACACACACACACACACACACACACACACACACACACACACACACACACACACACTTAACAAATACATAACAGTATTTTGGTGCGGGCGTTTTTGTCGGTTACGTAAATGATATGAAGTATAACTATGTACCATGGGCTTCTTCGTGAATGATGCACCTCTGTCGCGCAATGACATTTCTTTTATGTTGAAAGAGACTACCTGTCTCTTTGCTGTCAAAAAGAAGGGTTGCGAAACACTTCGCTGTCAAACAGGGCAACATTTTATACATGATAAATTTGATCTTCTCGTGACCAACACCGGGATCCGATTCTAATAATAAAACGTTGACTTCTTTATATAAACAATACGAAATGAAATGACTATTTCATTGAAATGTTAAACATAAACAAATAAAACAAACAAAAAGAGGAGGAGGAGGAGGAGGAAAGGAGAGGGCAGACTTCAGCCCCAAAGAGAAAGCGAGGTTACCTGATCTCGCAAAGATTAACAAAGAGAAAAAAAAAACAACAACAACAACAAAAACGTCAAACAACATCTTGAAGTGAATTTTAACTGTCTGGTCCCCAACAACACAAACACAAAAAAACCAAAAGAGTCTTCTTCAATAAAAGAAAAATCTAAGAGAAAGAAAAATGAAAAAAAAAGAAGGAAATGAAGGGGGGGGAGGGAGGGGGGGGGAGGGAGAGAGAGAGGGGGGGAGGGAGGGAGAGACACAGACAGACAGACAGACATGGAGAGTAGTAATTAGAGCCGTCACGCTGAAGTTCTCCAAAATCTACGACACAATCCACTAATTTGACGAATGTTAATCACATTTCTAAGAAGGAAATGATATACAGATGACTGTCATTCCACACAGAAAATGCAAGGTACGCCTCAGGATGTTCACGAAGCTCTCAACGGAGAATAGGAGAATACCTTATCAGTAGTGTTCGTCTTCGTCACGAAATCATAATCTGGATGGACGATGATAATGACTGCTTCGATCTAGGGAGAGAGTAAGTAAGAGTAAATAATAACCAGTCCAAGGACAGCAAAGTCCATGAAAACAGTCAGGACAATCTTGAAGTAAGCAGTCACAACATTAGGGCAGAAACGTGGAGAAATATTTAAAAAAAAAAAAAAAAAAAGTAGTAACAAAAATCATCCCACAGAGCTCCAGGCCGATAGGAATTCGGCACATCGCAGACTAAACACCAATGAACATGAAAGGTTATCGAAACAGAACTTTCTGAGAATGAGCGCGCAGCGTAAAGAGATAATTACAACTCTCGTAGTGATAATAAGCAAGGAGTTATAAGGCGAGAATAAAAGAGTGTGAGCCCTACGAAAGAGATAACTACAGCTACCAGTAGTGATAATCACAACTGTAATGTGAGAACTATAAGAAATATGTGCTCGTTCCCAGATATAATTACAAAGCTATACTAGAGATAATAATAATAAAGTTGCAAGGGAAAGTAAGAGAACTGTGTCATTCCAGCCACGCTATGAAATGAGCACGAGATGCACAGCTCAAAATTTCCCAGACTCATTTTCGGTCCAGATCGCATGATCTCGAATATAAAACGTACACACAATGAAAACATAAGATAAAGAGTCAGGTGTTCCAATGACTTGAGCGGTCATCATAGAACGAGGTGCTAAAGACGAGAACTCTTGGGACCAGCTTCATTAAATCACGGCCGGGCCGCGGGGGGGGGGGGGGGGGGGGGTTGAGAGGGGAGAGAGGAGAGAGAGAGAATACAATTTTATAAAAACCCTTAATATCCTGTGGGTGGTGGTGGAAGGGATCCCATACTGTTTCTACACCTTGGACTGATGAGGCCATTTCCCAATAATAACCCCCGACTGAGAACAAGGTCTCAAAATCCCGACACTCTTCTTCATTTTCAGAACTCGCAGAGAATCCCAACGGGCTGTTCAAAAAGCTAAGAGCAGTTTGCGTATTTCCAACCGACAGAACTATTATTAGCCTATAGCCTGCCACAACTGACCGAGAGTGTTTCTGAATGGTCGGTCTGAACTGCTGGAATGAACCAGCGAGGTTTTTGCCAGTCCAGCGCCTATGATGCAAGAAATTACCAACTTCTGGCTAACCCTTATGGTTAGTTACGATGTAAGAAGGATAATCTCCCTCAGCACATTTCTGGCAAACTACTACCTGTGGAAGCTAATACAGTCGGTGCCTAAAGTAAGTGTTATATGCAACTGAATCTTACGTTTGTACGCTCGTGCGTACGCACAGACGCACTTACACATGTTTACATGCAAGCAAGTAAACAAGTGCATAAAGACAGACAGACAGACAGAAAGAAAGAGAGACGGAAGAAAAAACAAAAACAAACAAAAAAAAACAGAGCAGAATAGACAGGGAACGGAGAAAATTCTCTCTCTCTCTCTCTCTCTCTCTCTCTCTCTCTCTCTCTCACTCCTCTCCCTCACACACACACACACACACACACACACACACACACAACACACACACACACACTCACTCACTCACCACACACACACACACACACACACACACACACACACACACACACACACACACACACACACACACACAACACACACACCACACACCAGGGAGTTAAACTATCTCCATAACATTATACATACTACACATACAAACCATTCACCAACTAGCAGTCCATCTTACCAATTGTCATTGTTATTATTGGCATCCGCAGCATCCACACTGCCGCTTGCAGAAGAGTCCGATTCCACAGAGTCTGAAGAGTTGGAGGCCCTGCCCAGCTGGGGCACCACAAAATCAAACTCTCCGTCACTAGGACTGACTTCAGGTGTCGAAGATTCCGAGCCAGGGACCGTCTGTCCCTTCTCGCTGGATTTGATCTTCCCTTTCTTGCTCAAGTCTCTGATCATACTTAATGAACGCTTGCAACGTCGCAACATGATGACGAAACGAAAACGAAAATGGTATTGCCTTTAGTGCTGAAGCGTTCCTACACACGGAGAAAGCCTTGACAATGAATGATAAAACTATGAACACCTATTAGTAGCAAGCCAGTTAATTCACTTAACGCTGATTAGGTATGTTCGGTAAAAGTATCAAAATTTCGGATTTTCTCTTTATCACAGACTGAAAAACTTCGTGGCGAGTTTCAGACTGAATGTCACTACCAGTTAAGGTAAACACTCAACACAGAGATCAACAATAGTCACGTCCGTGGATAAATACGTTTGTGCGTTTTGATTGTAATCAAGGACTGTAAAAAATAATCAATACCACTAACTTTCATTTTCCTTAAATGCCAACAATGCATCAAACACCGAAGATGAAGCCCAGAGCCTAATAGAAACAATCGATTTCTCAGGTGAGCTCGAATGCGTTTACGTCGTGACGAACCCACCAAGATTCACTGTAGCTTAGTTGAGAGCTGCACGTAGATTGATGGGAGTCAAAACGGTTGTACACACAGCAGATGGGCACTTGTGGCTCTGCGGGAATCCGAACTGATGTTTTCTGTCAGCCGCACGTCTCAACACTTCACTGGCTGGCAGCAAAACGTAGTACAGCGGCAGCCCAGGTGAACGAACACCGCTAACGAAAAAGAGTGAGTGTGTGTGTTGCCCCCCGGTTCACCAGCAGGTTTGTTACTCCCACCCACTTTGGCACGGTGACAGTCAACTCAATCTGTGTGCGACAGAGAGGGGCGACGCTGCAGTTAATCCCCTGGACCTATTCACGTTAGGTCAATGGAATCAAGGCAGCTAGCCAACCCGCGGTAAACACTGGTCATAACGAAGTCAGGGAGAGAAGGCTTGCAAAGCGTACGGAGAACAGTTTTATAATCCGACGACTTGCTCCACGTTTCAGTCTCCGCTTGACTTCATGTGAATACCACACACTGAGCTCGTTACGCTTCCCTGTTGTGTAGGCGGTAGCGAGTTACAACTATACGGATGTCTCGATACTTACCGCTCCTTCACAAACACGACATCCCAATAACAATGATAGATCACGTCAACTGGCGGACTCTGTAGGCTACATCAAGCATCCGCAAACAACCCGACCGTTTCTAAAGAAGAGCGCACTTTTTAAGTCTAGACTTAAAACTGATTAATTTAATCACAACAGTTTGTCGAGTGTGTGTGCGTGTGTGGTGGGGGGGGGGGGGGTGTTCACGGTTTAACTATGACTCATGGGGGGAAAAAGTTGATGTCAATGATGTGAAACTAAGGAAATGAAATCACCCATATCAGGGCTACTAGGTCTGGTCGAGTAAGAACGGACTATCTCCGAATACAATGTTTATGAACAATACCAACTGTTAGAGACCAGTTTACTAGACTAGATATTTCCGTGTTCCACCAACTCAACACTTTATGAACCAAAAGTTTGTCCTTGTAGCACATCAAAAGCAAGTAATATTCAGCTAACAATTCAACACAAGTACTATCAACGAAAACACAAAAAGATTTCCTGTCAATTAAACAAAGGCTCAAAGCGCTTTCTTCTTATGGTCTGAACTCAAATGTTCAGTCCTTCTGGTTGGTGGACTGGAAACTTACTGTTATTTTATTTTCCAGCGCAGAGCTATATAAGGACTATAACCAGTTCAAAACACACAATACTTCAACAGGAGGGGGGGGGGGGGGGGGGGGAACTAAGTACACATACCAATGCATGTGCACACGTAATCTAAGGAGATGCCTCTGCCGTTGACCACTCAGTCAAATTTATCGCACAGGATATTTAAAAAAAACATACCTGAATACAAATGTAAACATAATTAAGGACACTGAAACATAATTAATAAAAAAAACGGCCTAAGTTACCTAAAATACTTGCACACATATCATTTTCCCTAGAGCCAAACATGCATTTAATAAAATTAAACATGCGCCCAATTGTCAGTTCTAGAGAAAGTACGTAAGACTTTTTCGAACACGTACAGTTAAATGGACCAGCAAGGCAGAAAATGATAGGTAGAAATGACAGACAGCAAAGAAGGAAGAAAGAAAAAAAAAAAGAAAAAAAAGAAGAGAGTGATAGAAAAGAGGAAATTTCTAGCATAGAATTTCCAGAAGGTGGTGATACTATTTATACTGAAACAGTCCCGAGCATCCCCACGGGGGAGGATTAGAAACAAACTGAAACTCACAAAATCAAACTGAAATATTGTTTTAATGTTGTATCGCTCTATGAGATACGAACTTCTTTTGTTTCTGTTGCACTAGACCACAGCACGACCACCACCAGCTGTAACCTCAACAGACAAAACAGCAACTGACCGACTGCACAATCCCTCGACACATTTATAACCAACACCAACACCACGCTTCTCAATGGACGGAGAAAACTGTAACTCCACCAGCTGAGAGGAGAAGAATAAAGTGAGGAGACCTTCAGCTGACAAGAAGTGCCCGTCCACCGGTCCCACTGCTTCACACAGAGACTGATGACCGGGGACAGACAAGACAGTGACCTAACTGTCGGTAGGGCACAATGAGAAAGGTAGCAGGGAGTAGA
This sequence comes from Monoplex corrugatus, assembly GCA_030674185.1. Lineage (NCBI taxonomy): Eukaryota > Metazoa > Mollusca > Gastropoda > Littorinimorpha > Ranellidae > Monoplex > Monoplex corrugatus. The sequence goes on from CM060315.1 coordinate 77,875,994, forward strand.
GCAGGGGAGGGGGAGGGGGATGATGAATAATGGCCCACACACCTGGAGCACGGAAGAAGGCGGACATGAGAAATGGGCGAAAAGTCAGCAAAGGGCCAGGGACTACGGGGTCGGGGTGGCTAACGTCACTACCAGTCCTCAACGTCACTGACGTGACAGCTCCAGCTACTGGTGTTTTACCTGTTGTCAACTCCTTTCCCCGCTCTTCCTCTACAAAAGAGAGAGAGAGAGAGAGAGAGAGAGAGAGAGAGATCAGCAAGGCCACGTCTTCCCCCTACCCCATCACTATCAGTTTTCTCTCTCCCTCTCACACACAAGAGTTCTTTCTCCCTATCACTCCCCGTCTCTTGCACCCTTTTCACTGCCCCCTTCCCTTCCGCTTCCCAGTTCCACATGTGAAAGGGCTTACACCACGGAAAAGCCGTTCATTCATTAACACACACTCTCTCTCTCTCTCTCTCCTCTCCCCTCTCTCTCTCTCTCTCTCTCTCTCTCTCTCCTCTCTCTCTCTCTCTCTCTCTCAAACACACCACGTACACAGACATATTTATCCATTTGTCACATTTTCATGCACACTCTCGCCCTCCTCCTTCCCCACCCTTTCATCACAACACACACACACACACACACACACACACACACACACACACACACACACACACACACACACACACCACACACACACCTATCCCCAGGGCACAGGCACACGGGTTCACCCAGTCGACAACCTCCACTAATGTCAATCTCCGATCAGCTGTAATGCCCATCATCAAGAGGACGGACGGCAGTTTGAGTCACGCCTTTTCTGTCCTCACCAACGGGTCGACCGCTGTCTTTCCCACTACACCTCCACCGGATGTTGGGGAAATTGTGTGTATATTAGGGGCAGGATTAGGAAAGGCATAGTTTACTACAGACACTGTTTATCACAGGCGTCATTCTCCCCCCCCGTCAACCTTGTTTTTTGTTTTCTTTGGCAGTGCAACATTATGGTTAACCTGACAATAAACGATTCATGACGATGTTGACAGTGGTCTATCTTTCTTTGTGTCTTTCCATTTAACATAATTTGAAAACAGCATGACGTCAGGCTCAATTAAAATAATGCAAAGGAAATTCGCTCAGGAGAGCCTGAACAAAACTGCAACTGTTCCTATGGAACTTTCCACAAGGCATATGCCAACCCCGCTTTTCCAAACAAACTGCCATAGTTCCTGTGGAATTTCAGGAATCTACAACCCCCTCAAGTGATTCCATTCTATATCACTGGAATTCATCTGGGTCACCGAGAACGTGGAAAAAATGCAGCTGTCTCAGATTCGTGAGCCAAAGATGACATAAACAAAGGACGCCCCTGGATAACCGTCCTTATTTCGCCACGTATATTGGGGGCCATGTACTATCTGATAATCAGCAAAAGGTCATTTATATTTATGTATTCTGAACTTCTTGGGGGGATGGGGGGGGGGGGGGAGCGGGGAAGAAACAGGACAACTCTGCCACGCGAGATATAAGGACAGAACTATCTACAAAAGAATACAAGAAATCTTCTTAATGTTAACACAGATGATTTACGTAGTCGAGACAGTCACTGACGTATGAATTTGATTATCATTCTCCAAAGACTTACATAACTCAATTCATCACTTCCCTGATACTGAAAAAGGGATGACGCTGGTTCCTCATTTTTGAAAGAGGCTTTAACACTAGACAGAAAAACTTGCTTACATCTACATCCTGAACCCCCATTCCACCTTTCCCAAAACGACTAAGGTTTGTTTTCCAAGAACGAGAAGGAAATGAACAAAGTAATAGTAAGAAGAAGAAGAAGCATATGAAGAACAAGAACAAGAAGAAGAAGAAAAAGAAGAAGAAGAATGGGAGGGGAAAGGGAGGGAAGAGGGACAGAGGGTGGAAGACAAAGCAACTTAGACTACTACGACCCTTACGTCACGATATACAATCCATTTTACCATACTTACTTATCATGGAAACAATCAACTCAATGCAACATAAACAAACATACACAATGCAATTCAACTTAACTTGCGCACTTTGAGAGTTGGGGGGAGGGAGAGGATGAGGGGAGGGAGAGGACGAAGTGAGGGAGGGAGAGGAAGGAGCGAAAGAGAGGGGAAATGGAGGGGACAGAGAGGGAGAGAAGGGGGGAGGAGGGAGGAGGGGAGGGGAGGGAGGAGAGGACGAAGTGAGGGAGGGAGAGGAGGGAGCGAAAGAGAGGGGAAATGGAGGAGACAGAGAGGGAGAGAAGGGGGGAGAGAGAGGGGGAGGGAGAGAGAGGGAGAGACAGAAAGACAGACAGATAGACAGTCAGACAAAGAGACCAAGTCAGAGACAGACAGAGACAGATAGACAGACAGTGGATGGGAAAAAAACACGGCCCTGACAGACTGACGCTGCTATTTTGGGCATGAAGGAAGAG
>CM060315.1:77883433-77908433 GCA_030674185.1 Monoplex corrugatus
TCCCTTGCCACAAGTGCGACAATAATGTGGACGTCGAAAATTCCAATCTGAAGGCCTGGGTTCGATCCTGCCTGGATACCTCCCGCCTGGTGGGTAAAGGGTGGAGGTTTTCCGATCTCTCTGGTCAACGTATGTGTAGACCTGCTATTGCCTAAACCCCTTTCGTCTGTATACACACACACAAAACATGAAATGTGTACGTTAACCCTTATGACTCCCGCACCCTGTCCACAGGCATCCTGCATTGTCAACCATGCTGGCAAAGCAAAAACTTAACCCTTAGATTCCCTCACCCTATCCACCGTCTTCCTGCAGGAAGCTGGTGGACAGGGTGAGGGAGTCAAAGGGTTCAGTTTTTGCAGTTGGTGGATAGGGTGCGGGAGTCAGAGGGTTAATATCATGTAAGTCATGTCAGTGTCCGCTGGCTTATGGAAACATGAAAACCCCTAGCCACTCTATAAATCTTCCTCTTTTATTTTCAATAAAAACTAAATAAATGAATAGATTTTTTAAAAAAATTTAAAAAAGGAATGAACAGAACTGTGCACGTTAAATATCGTGTAAGTCATGTCGGTGTCCGCTTGCTTACTGAAACATGAAACCCCCAAGCCATTGTGACAATCTTCATTTTCTCAATAACCCTCTTTTCCATTACTTCTCTAGAAAGAGATAGCTGTGAAAAGATATACGTGTATGTGTGTGTGTTGGGGGTGGTGCGGGGGCATTATGCGCTCGTGCGCAACCATGTATGTGCATACAGGTGTGCGTGTGTGTGGACGCTTTTATGTGTGTGCAAGTTTGTCTTTGTATGAAAAGTGGACGGTTGTGTGTGTGTGTGTGTGTGTGTGTGTGTGTGGTGTGTGTGTGTGTGTGTGTGTGTGTGTGTGTGTGTGTGTGTGTGTGTGTGTGTGTGTGTGTGTGTTTTTGTGTGTGTGTGTGTGTGTGTGGTGATGGTGGAGGCGGATGCACATGCACTTCTGCGTTTGCACAAGTTTGCTTATTTTCACAAGAAACAAAGTATTAGTACAAGATAACTAAGTTTTGGATCTATTCTGTCTGTATTGGAGTAGCCTGACGTACAAAAAGAACTTTTTTTTATATGTCATTATATTGTGTCTTTTCATGAAGCAACTATTAGACCCTAAGAACAATTAGAGAATATTTTGTTGTTGCGATCAAGTTTGCGTGTCACTAGTTTCATTATTCAAAATAAAGATTAAAAAAAAATTTTTTTTAAAAGCTTCAGGGTGCGTATCTGTTATACTTTGGTCGTTTAGTATGTTCATGACCATGGGAGGAAATAACCGTTTCTTGAAATCAATCATCTATATTCGTAATAGTGGATCAACAACTAAGACTTTTCTACATCAGATCTAGAACAAAAATGCACAGCTCTACCAATATACATTAGAAATGTAATGGGCTTTGGAAAACGAATACAAAGAGAAACAGCATGTACAAACCATTCTAACGATCTTCTTTTTCTTTACAAAACGTTTTACTGGGGAAAAATGCAGTTCTCAAAATCGCTTTGATATTGAAGACGGTTCAGACGAACTGAAACCTGTTGTAAAACGAGAACACAGTAAACTATTACAACAACGAAAACAACGTAAACATTGTCAGAAGTTCCCGACACAGTGCTGTTCATAAACCTTCCTCGGAAGATGATGACTTTATGCAGTGTTTGGAACCCTTGTGACCCAAATATTCGAGCCCTGATTTCTGAAATTGTGATTCGTGTCTCCTCGACAGGCGATACATTTGACCCAAAAGACCCATCAAGAAACAGCCGAGAAAATCTTGCTAACACACTTTGATACCAGGCACACAGAGAAAGGCACACAAGACATAAATGTCTCTCTGGTCGATATGAATCAATCTTCCATTTCTTTTCTTCAAAAGAAGTGAATTAAATAATAGGGGGGAAAAGGGGTATGAAACAGAAATGTCGTGAAAGGACATGAAGAATATCTCTCTGTCTGTCTCTGTCTCTCTCTCTCGTACAGCAATTGCTCCAGTCTCTTTACAAATTAACTGATCGTTAGGTGTTAAGTTTCTGTGCGTGTCATTTCAGCTATTTCTGAGTATATTAATCATGATCTTGCTAAGGGAAATGTGACTTGTGCTTGTGGGCCTTCTTCAAGTAGGGTCCAACGCCTGAATTTAAGGGACTGTCCACCATCCGTGTTCTTTTTCTCAATTTGTTATACCGTTATATGAAGCCTCAGAAACAGTACGTTTTGTGCATTTCCACTTATATAAACCGCTGTGATCTAAACGAAAGATTTCAATGTTACTGGTATCTATTTTGATATAATTTGCCCCTTGTTTGACTGGACGGAAAGTTTTCAAAGACATTAACTCATCAAACTGTTACTGTCACCTGAAGGAATAGCAGTAAAATAATCATTCTTCATCACAGAGGAAAGACATCCCCAAAATGTTAACAAAAAACGCGCTGATCCTTGACAAGAATATGAAAAGGCATAAAGTCACGGATGAAAATAAACACGACAATGAAACTGGATAAGGTTATCTACGCACTATTTATTGCTTTTGATTCATGTTTGGTGCTGGGACAATCGTGTTAAGACACTTATGACAGACGAGAGAGAGAGAGAGAGAGAGAGACAGACAGACAGACAGACAGACAGACAGAGAGAGAGAGAGAGGGGTGGGAGGGAGAGAGAGAGAGTTGCGTTGTGTGATGTTGTGTTGTGCGGTGTTGTGCTGTATGGTGTTGTGTTGATATGCTATGTGCGTTATGGTTTGTTGTTGTTGTAGTTGTTTTCTTCCTTTTCTTCCATTCCCTGGCACAGAAAGTTCGTTTCTTTAAAAAAAAATTAAAGAAAATACAAAGTAACGTTTATGTACGAAACAAAATATACAACAGGCATTTTTTTATGAAATGTTATCAAACCACCCACACTGAAATGCAAAAAAAAAAAAAACAACAACAACGACGACGACGACGACGAAGACCACAACGACAACGGCGATGACGATAATGATGATGATGACGACGACGATACAAGTTAAGTAGAATTTCAAATCCCCGCCAGTGCGCAGTACTCATGCGCATGTTCAAAAAGACTTATGCTATGGTTATTTTTGGATCGTTTTCTTTGGCATGGCACTTGCTGTGTTTGTGTATGTATGGAATTTTCCTGAGCGCAGGGGCACTTCGACTAGCGTGAAACTGATTTTGTTGTAATTGTTCCTGCTGCTGCTGCCTCCTGTTGTTGATGATGTTGTGGTTATTGTTCTTGTTGTGTTTGTTCTTGCTAAATATATCGAATATATCGCTGTTCGTGTTGTCGCAATTGTCGCTGCAGCTGCTGTATTTCGAAACTGTATGATATTTGCTTCTTCTGAAGTTCACACTGTCGCCTCTCACACCAGAATCGATCTTCCGTAAAATGTGTTGTGTGTGTGTGGTGTGTGTGTGTGTGTGTGTGTGTGTGTGTGTGTGTGTGTGTGTGTGTGTGTGTGTGTGTGTGTGTGTGTGTGTGTGCGCGCGCGCGTGCGTGTGTGTGTGCGCGCGCGCGCGCGCCCCCGTCCACCCTATAGAGCACAACAGATCAGATCAAATACCGAGCCATTATTCTGATAAAAAATAATTTTGCCAAGAACCGCAAACCCTCTCTGTTTACCAATATGTATCCTTCCCCTTGTACTCACAGTGATAATCGATCCTCCGTAAAATTCTCTCTCTCTCTCTCTCTCTCTCTCTCTCTCTCTCTCTCTCTCTCTCTCTCTCTCTCTCTCTCTCTGTTGTTGCTGTCGTTGTTGCTGTTGTTGTTGCTGCTGTTGTTGTTGTTGCTGTTGTTGCCGCTGATGCTGCTGTTATCATTTTAGTGTGGATGGTTTGATAACATTTTATCAAAAAATGCCAGTTGTATATTTCAGTGATTCACAGTTAAATGATAACTAAATATCAACAAACGAACTGTTAATACGATTATTTCGGATTCGTCGTTTGTTTGTTTCTGTGTTTACTAAGTAAAGCGACAAGGGATGGACAATGTACGTCAGTTTCAGTAATCGAGAGGACGCAGCTCTGGTGACGACATTCTGGAAGACTTGACGTCATTTGAACGACTGATTAGTTTTGTTTTGAGGCGCCAGCATAGTGCGTAATACCAAGTTAAATAGAATAACTGATCACGATCGGTCACTGAACATTACGCACGTAGTCTGGAAATTTAAAACCCCACTTTGTGATAATACAATTAAATCGAGTTGTGTGCGTGTCAAGTTGCTGTAATACATAGTTAACTACTGCTGTGCGTTTCTTACGAGCCTTGTTATAGCTAAACAGTATCTGTCTGCGAGACCGACTACGTGAATGATCACGAGGTAACTAACCACCGTCGCGTTGGCTGGGTATCAGACTAGTCTCGTTTTAGGGATAATGACAACACCTCCGCTTTTCTCCAGTCCCACACACACGCGCGCGCGCGCGCACAAGCACGCACGCACACACGCGCACGCACACACACACACACACACACACACACACACTTCTCCTGAAACTAGTCTGCATTACATTAACTTTATCCAGACATCAGAATCAAGATGCTGACGTTTATTCGATCATTTGAAACATTTGATCAAAACTTACTTTCTACTGATTATCACACGACTGTTTTACTCTATCTACAGACGTCGACGAAGCCCTGGAAAAGCTGACACCAAATAACAAGTATGCCCATACATACACACACACACACACACACACACACACACACACACACACACACACACACACACACACACACACGCACGCACGCACGCACGCACGCACGCACGCACGCACGCACGCACGCACGCACGCGTCAACTGATATCTTCTTACATACATCTCTTCCTCTTTCTCTCTCAAACGATAACAAATGCTCTTACTCTGATTTTCTGATGAATTATGTCTTATATGCCAGTGTTTTTGATGTAGTTCTTTTTATATTCAGAGCTTGAGAGATATGTAAATTAGCAACAGCAAATCTGAAAAATGACCTTAAGCTAATAACTTCTTCCAGTAGAAAATGTCATCATTGTCATTATTTCTATCCAATGACCATTCCAATTCCTTGAATCATCGATTTTACTTTTTTTTTCCAGCCTCATGTGCAAAAAACAAACAAAATCTTTTTCATTTGTAGCGTGATGTACAAGCTTGTCTCTGTGCGCACATTCGTGTCACTGCATTTCGTCAATAATTATTACTTCTTTCCCCTCGAGCTCTGCCCCTCCTTTTGTTTATGCTTCCTTTACTTTCTTCTTTTCCTTTGTATTTTTTCATTTTTGTTTTATAATGCATTTCATATTAATGTCTTTATATTTGTTATATTGCAGAGTAGCAAGGTCTAGCTGTAAAATAGGTCCACTGGATCCTAATGCTATACCTTTGAAAAATCAAGTGTTTGAAGTTTCATCTTGATGACCAGGTCGAAATGATTTTTTTTTCTTTTTAAAAGGAGAAAAACTATAACAGAAAAGAAACAGAAAAGTCAATTTATCAAACTATACTTACAGTGAACCGTTCTCAACAACTTACAATGCGCTGTTTTCACCAACAAAACAACCGCAACAGAGAAGAAAAAGACAAATGGGATAAAGGGCTTTCCCCAGACTTACCATTCAAAGAACAAGCAAATCAATCAAATACGGCAAAACAATCAACACCCCCCCCACCCCCCCCACCCCGTCCGTTCTTGTTTTGCGTAACACACATTTTCAGCAGCTGTGAACCAGAAAACGCATTCTTTCCATTCCTATGTAAGCACTATGTAAGAGAAAGAGTGTTAACAAAACCTTTTCTGCCTGTCATCATTGCCAGATTTCAGTCTTAAGCCACATCGGCTTAAGACTGAAATCTGGCAATGATGACAGGCAGAAAAGGTTTTGTTAACACTCTTTCTCTTTTTTTTTTTTTGGGGGGGGGGGGGGGGGGGGGGGGGTAATAAAAAAAAAAAAACACGTTACTAAGGCTCTGTGTGTGTGTGTGTGTGTGTGTGTGTGTGTGTGTGTGTGTGTGTGTGTGTGTGTGTGTGTGTGTTTGTGTGTGTTTGTGTGTGTTGTGTGTGTGTGTGTGTGTGTGTGTGTGTGTGTGTGTGTGTGTGTGTGTGTGTGTGTGTGTGTGTGTGTGTGTGTGTGTGGGGTGTGCAGGCATAACGCGCAGAGTGTGCACGCTTACAGACAGACAGGACAGACAGAGACAACAAACATTATAACCCTCATAGAAAACTACATTAGTGATTCGTTGTATCTGTTCCATTCGAATGCTATTACAACCAACACAAGGAGAATATCAATATTGATAATTATTTACTATTATACCATGTCAAATCCTCAGCACGGACGTTTCATTTTCTTTTACTTATTAAAAGCATGCGCTGTAACCTTTAAAAAAAACTATCAGAAAATATGGAAGAAGTCTCCGTCCCTTGTAATCAACAATCTCACACACACACACACACACACACACACACACACACACACACACACACACACACACACACACACACACACACACACACACACACACACACACACACACACACAGCCTTATTAACGTGGTTTTTTTTTTTATTACCCCTCTTTCCCCCCCCCCCCCCCAAAAAAAAAAGAGAGAAATGGATCCTTTCCCCAGAACCAAATCAATCCATAACAGTGCACACAAGACCCAGCACAATCATAAGTTATACCTGTCTCCCCACTCAACGAAATGTTCTATTTTCGTCAATGACCAAAAAGATACTTTCTGTCAGTGAAACGCAGTACTGATGACTAATGTCCTTTCCATATAGCAAATATCAGGCCGTTTTATCTGTCTGTACTAATACCTTTAACATCCATTTTAAGTGCGAGCTTTCTGGCTTTTTCTTTATTTCTTCTCCCCCCTTTTTCCTCCCCCACCCCCTCTTTCACATTCTCTTCCTCCTATCTCATCCTTCCTGACAGTACCTATCACTAATGAATCTATTTCGTCAATGACAACGCACGTACTTCAATCGTGCTCCGTAACAGTATACGTCCTATATCTATCCTAACGTCAGGGCGACAGAAGCAATATGTCTTCTTACCAACGTACGATACCTATCCCACCTTTCCACCCACCACAAAATGCAAATAACTATGTCAGCAAAGTATCTATTTCTTTACCGACAACAGTCATGTCACCTCGTTTTCTGTTAAAGCAAATGTTACGCGTTGTATACGAACAAATGTACACATCATTCAATCTTGTAAGATCGAAAGTACGCCTACCATCCAGCTCCTCGCCCAGCCCATCCACTTTCTGTTTGTTCATTTCCTCTTTCCCTCTCCTCCTCTATTCAAAAAAAAAAAAAAAAAAAAAAAAATCTAATGCTTAGATATTGAGATAAATCACACCCCATGTTGAATTAAATTATACGATTGCCCTTAGGTAACACAAAGCTCCAATTCCAGTAATCGGTTTTGTCGTTTAGATACACAAAGCGCCAAGTCCCACAATTGCAAGAAGTCTGCTCTACCAAATTACCAAACGGCACCCCACCAACCCTTCAAACTCTTTTCCACTGAACAAAGCAGACAGTAGAACATGTCTGATGGTTTCCAATACGTCGGCTGATACTTAATCATTCATTCTTTGATGGGTAGAATGATCTAGCGAAATGATGAGCACAGGAAGACCATCCAGACAACAATCTCAGCTACAGCGAGAAGAACAGCATTATCAGAGCATTCCATAAGCAAAGGTCAGAAATGGACGACTACCACCACTGTCCAGAGAGCAGCATGTGGTCCTGATGAGACTCCGCACTGGCCACAACTGGCTCTACGCCCTTAAATGAACACCAAGTTCAAACTGATTCCTCCACCAAACTGTCCATGCAGTCATGAAGACCAGACAGTTGGACCTATTTTGAAGCGATGTCAAGTGGAACTACAGGAGACATGGCTGAAAACAACTCCACTGACCACATGTGCCCTGACCATCTACACGCCTAACGAAAGATTTCCCCTGTCTTTTATAGTAACGACACTGGCAATTCAAAACAAATATCTGTACCCGTCTTTCACCTGTCTTTTATCCTTACAAAATAAAAACAATGGTATTAATCGTTTGACCGCAGCATATCAGAACAGTAGCTCAAGTTTGCTGTGGTCAAATTGTTGCTTGTGATTATCATTAATAGTCTCTCTCTCTCTCTCTTTCTCTCCCCCCCTCCTCTCTCTCTCCCCCTCCCCTGTCTTGTTGGGGGGCGGGCAGTAGGAGAATGTATCTTATTACCTGTCATTCCATCAAGCGTCATCTCGAGTTAAAAAAGAACATACACCCAATGCATCTTTCCTATAATTATGTCTCCACCACGTTCCCACCTTTATTTCACAGGAGTTTATACCGTTGCTTTCTCATCTTGTTCTATGTCATATCACGCTCATAGGACTGACTTATTGTTGACTTTTTTTTTTTTTTTCACTTTCTTAAAGTGCAAAGCGCTTATGAGCTTGCTTCTCGGGAATGCTGGGCTAATCAAATACATAATCAAAATTATTGCTATTACTGTTAACCCACAACAAAACAAGCCTGTCCCCCGTGCCCAATCTGTCCCAACCCCCAGGAAAATGTACAAGTATGTTTGTTTGCATTATGTCCATTTTAATTTCACCAAAGAAAACTGAGATTGCCCCCCCCCCCCCCCTTTTTTTTTTTTTTTTTTTTTAAGGAACAGGAAACACCCGATGAATTTCATCAGAAATCTAATCTACCATCTTTTCTACAGTTTGATAATTGAAACAGTTTACCCACGCATACCTGCATTATCAACTCTTTCAGCAAACAGTGACAATATCTAACACCCTCCCCCACAGCAAAAATCAGACCGATTTCAACTCAACAACCTCCTCTTCACATCTTTGTAATTTTCAAAGACGCATTTCGCCCCCACTTCTAAGAAAACAGTTACGCATGTTTTTATTTCCTTTAAAACAAATATGCAGTTTGTTAAGCCCGTTTCCCTAAAATCAAACACCATTAGCAGTTTGTTAAGCCCGTTTCCCTTAAATCAAACACCATTAGAATTTATCAGAATACAATTGAGGAAACTAATTCATATATTCTGCGCATCACATTAGGCGGTGAGGGAGGGAGGAGGAGGGAAAGGGGAGGGTGGTGTGGAGGAAAGTCTTTGCAACAATCTGACGTGATGGAAAATGAACCCGAGGGTGTTTGCCATAGTTATTTGTGCATCGCCCACAAACTACGGGCGGACTAGCTCGCATCAAGATTGTGAATCTGTATACGCAAACAGATCATTTCTTTTTTCGCCTAAATGAGGAATGGAACCGAAGTATGCCTGGCACACAAGAAGAATCCAATTCATCTTGACCATCAGTAATGACCTTGCAAATGGGCATGTGGATACTGAAATAATTGCCGCAGTCCATCCATTCGTTGCACTGATAGCCAGAACACAAAGATGATATGGTCTTAGGTACGAAATGAGAGAAATCTAGTGACGAAATTTTGAATAGGAAATGAGAAAGCAACACAAAGTGGAAATGTCACAGCTCACTCTGCATTTGTCATAAATATGCATCATTGAACGGCAGATCTTGTACGTAAAACCGTTCAACATGCTCTAAACGTCATTGCCGGCGCCATTTGTTACCGTGACAGGTTCACTTCTTAACCCTCTGACTCTCGCACCCTATTCACCAATTGCAAAAAGTTAACCCTTTGAATCCCTCAATCTATCTATCTACTTCCTGCAAGAATCAAAGGGCTAAGTTTTTGCACTGCTGGTATGGTTGACATTGCAAGATGCTGATGGACATGGTGCAGGAGTCAAAGGGTACTGTAACATACGTGTAGGCAGGCAGCGCCCAGCAGGAAGTAACTCTTCTGCCTAACATAACAACGGCTCAGTCTACTGACGGACACACGATCAACACGTTACATGGTGTCAGAAGTCTTTACCTCGCTCACTTGCTAGATAATAAGTGAAGGAGTGAACTATGGCAAGCATCAACTTTGAACATCCCTCTATTGACAGGGATGCAACAGGTCTATTCCAAGAATTCACTCGTTTCAAAGACCACGTTGGATTTGTGTTTGACGGACCTCTTGCAACACTAACAGACAAACAAAAAGCTGGATGGATAGGAACTTGGATCGGTGCTCAAGGTGGGCAAATCTACCGTACTCTACAGTGGACTGATGGTGAAAAAGAAAAACCATATGCAGTTCTAGCTAAGTTTGAAAGCTACGTCCGTCCCAGAAAGAACAAATGTGTGGCAAGACACAAACTGAAACAAAGAAAACAGGACCAGGGAGAGTCCTTCGACAACTTTGTAAAGGATCTGAAGCTGATCATGATGGATTGTGACTACACAGACAATGATGACATTATGGAAGACTGCATCATAGATGGAGTGTATGATATGAAACTGCAGGGGAAGCTTCTTGAGAAAGGAGAAGCTCTCACTTTTGCACAGGCTATAGAAATAGGTCAGCAGTTCGAGCTATCACAGAAACAACTTCGCATTGTTCGTGATGAATCAGATGTAAATGTGCACGTTGTCAGGCGCAGGAAACAGCACGCCAACACGACAAAACAAGAACCTTGTATTACTGATGAAGAAACAAAACCTGTTGTCGATGTAATCAGAAAGACACAATCAAAACAACAAAATACAAGAAAAGAGTACACAATGTCTGTTTTCGTTGTGGTAGAGATCCGAAACACCCACAAACAAGAGGGAACTGCCCAGCTGTGGGAACTACATGTGCACATTGCAGGAAGCCCAACCACTGGAAGAAAGTACGCAGAAGACGCCGGAATGTACACACTATAGCGCCAGACTCAGAATCAGAATCGGAAGTCTTAATGATTCACAGCACAAAGCCCAACGACGTGAAAGACTGTGACAAATGGGACCAGACTGTGTCAATCCACGGAAAAAAAAACATCAAGTTCAAGATTGACACTGGAGCAAGGTGCAATACTCTCACAGTCCGAGATTACCAGAAGATATCTCACTGCAGTGAAATCCGCTCCTCTGATAAAATTCTACGCACCTACTCCAATCACAGTATCAAACCTATTGGCACAGCAGATCTTCCCACTGCTCAAATGAAAAATTCATCAAAACTCGTTTTGAAATTCTCAACATCGATCAGGAGAACGTGATTTCCGGTACAACTGCACAAAATCTTGGTCTTATAGCTCGCCTGTCAACAGTGGAGCCTACAGCTAACACTAGCAGTCAGACCACCTCTAGCTTTGATTTGTTTCCTGAGCTGGGACGCACGACTGGAACTCTGCTAGGAGAATAAAGCATCAAGCTGAAACCAGGTGCTAAAGGAGTTGTCCACCCAGCACGTCGCCAGCCTGAAGCTCTACGTGAAAAGATAATTGAGAAGCTCCATGAAATGGAAACAGATGGACACATCGTCAAAGTTGAAGAGCCCACTGAATGGGTCAGTTCGATGACTGTCTCTGTCAGAAATGACAAAGTCCGGATTTGTATTGATCCCAAAGACTTGAACGCTGCTATTCAACGTGAGCACTATCCAATGCGCACAGTCGAAGAGATCATAGCAGACATTCCTGATGCGAAGGTGTTTTCAAAACTAGATGCAAAAAGTGGATTCCTACAGATAAAGTTAGACGAGGCATCATCGTTCCCGACTACTTTCAACACACCGATTGGAAGGTATCGCTGGCTGCGTCTTCCATTTGGCATCTCCTGTGCTCCAGAGGTGTTTCAAAGGATCATGGATCGAATGTTAGAGGGCATCAAAGGAGCACACGCAACTATGGATGACATTCTGGTCGCAGGTTGTGACACTGAGCACCACGACCAGATACTGAAAAAGGTGGTGGAGAGAGCTACAAGCTACAATCTGAAATTAAACCCTGAAAAGCTACACATCAGAAAAGTCAGTTTGGCCGTCATGGGATTCCTTTCACCTTAAGAAGTGACTGTGGGACTCAATTCACCAGCTGTCAGTTCTCAAACTTCTGCAAGAGCTACGGGATCAGCCATAAGACATCTAGCCCTCACTTCCAGAGCTCCAACGGGGAAGCTGAACGAGCTATCCAAACAGTCAAACGACTGTGGAGGAAGAACGAAGACAAACACTTAGCCTTGTTGGACTATAGAACCACACCCTTGGATGGCATCAACCTTTCCCCTACGCAGCTCTTGATGGGACGGCGACCAAGGAACAAACTTCCAACCGCTAGAAGTCTCCTTGCATCTGCATACAACAACCAAGACATCAAACAGCGCATGAGGATCGAAAAGGCCAAGCAGAAATTCTACCACGACAAACCAAGCACTTCAGAACACTCTGCTCTTCATCCTGGGGATCAGGTTCGCATGGCTCCGCTCCCAGGCACTAAGGAATGGAAACCAGCTGTAGTAGTAGAGCATCATGTATCGCCAAGATCCTACCTCGTACGGTCTGAGGGAAACATATATCGACGCAACAGACGTCACCTACACTGCTCAATACAAAGAGCAAACGATGGACCTCCAACTTCACCAGAGCTGTCTGACACGCCTGAAGCCGATCCGATGCCCGAAGAACCAACAAGAACTTCAACCGCACCTGGCCACCCTCAACAGTCAACACCGGATCGACACACTGGGGTCACCTACCGAACACGCTCTGGACGTGAAGTTCACCCTCCTCAACGACTTGACCTGTGACAGTCCAGATCTCTTCGTGTCTAACTACTGATGTGTTCATTTTATTAGAAGTTTGTTTTAGTGTTCGAAGTTTAATTTTAATGTTCAGACTTTGGTTCTTTATGACAGGGGAGATGTAACATACGTGTAGGCAGGAAGCGCCCAGCAGGAAGTAACTCTTCTGCCTAAGAGACAGACAAGCAGATCGCCTAGCAACATAACAACAACGGCTCAGTCTACTGACGGACACACGATCAACACGTTACAGGTACATTGACCCCAGTTTGATTAATGTTTGTACTACTAGCGCCAATCCACAATATGGTACAGAGTACGAATTTCAATCTTAACAACAGCAACATTTCAATACGTCAATATAACTCAGACGATGGACTATGTTAAAATTGGTTATGATAATAGGACTATAAACCATAAGATCAGTCACACGATGGTAGGACTTTCTACCATGACTTTAGTCAATCAGTGGAAGGAGTTTTTAAATTTAAAGTCTGTCTTTAATATCAAAATGAGAATAGTAGACTGGAAGAAGCCCGTATCTACAAGGCTGAAATGATATCTGCGTATCGAAGGTTTGTAACAGTTCTTCCTCCAAAGCTGACTGAACTGACTGTACTGACGCGAGCTTCAAGTGTGTCAGTCATGATACATTCCAGGAATGTGTCAACAAGTGTGGGAAACAGAAGGCAGTCCTGACAAAATCCAACCGAAGTATGGGACCACTCTCCAATAGTACCTTGTGTTAATATCAGTCTCCTTGCTTTGGAGTATAGTTGCCGGATGGCGTTGAATAGTGTTTGTCCGATGTTAAATTTATTCACTGTGGCCCACAGTACCTCCTGTCTGACTCTAGCAAACACCTGCTTCTTGAAGTCTATATAGACCAAGCAGAAATCGCTCTGGTGTTGGAGGTGCTCTTCGCGAATGACACGCAAGTTAAGATCTGTTTAATGGTACGTCTGACCCTGCAGAATCCGGCGTATTCTTCGGCAATGACGCTGGCTGCTGTAACCTATTCAACATAATTTTGAGCATTACTTTGCTAGTATGGATGATCAAAAGGACACAGCCATAGTTTTGGCATGCAGGCAGTGTTGGAGTGTTTTTTTCCTTCCTTTTTCTTTTTGAAAGATGATTAGTGATTCGGTCCATGCCTGGGCAATTCGCTTGTGTTAGATTTTGTTGCAGATGGCAGTTAGGATATCAGTTACTGCATCTCCACTATATTTCAAGAGTTCTGCTGAGATATTGTCAATGCTTGTAACCTTGCCATAACTCCAACACCTCAGCGGTGCTATCACTTTTTCAGGAAGTATTTTGGGAAGTCATCTTCATTTGATGAATATTGTACTGTTAAGCTCTGTTTGCTGTTCAAATCTGATCAGTACTCAAACCGCCTGTTTATTATGTCCTTTCCTGTGTGGGACAACTGCCGTCTTTGTCCTGAATGGTGCTGACTTGTCTTTGCTTTCGTTCGTTCGTTCGTTCGTTCGTTCGTTCGTTAGTTCGTTCTGGCTTTAAGTCTTACCAAATATTTGTGCACACGAGGACTAACCAAAATAATCAGTAATAGAAGCCTTACAAAATTTTCTGAAAACATCCCCTGACCGGCTGAACTCCAATAAAGGAGAGGAGTTGGATCTTGATATAAACGACGTGAATCATTAGTTTGTTTTTGTTTGGTCAAGTCTTTTGTAACCTTAAAAGCTTTTCAGGGATCACCGAGCCAATCAGAAACAATCACCGCTCACCCTGTATTCACTGCTTTCAAGAAGTGAGCCAGTCAGAACATTGGACAGTATCATGCACGGCTAAATACTGTGCAAATCGCTATCATACAGATCTCTCTGTCAAGTGATGGGGAAACCTCCAAGCTGACCTCGTCACAGGAGTGGCTCGTGACAGATTCAGTGACGGATGGAATGAACGAACTCGGTACAAAAAGACGTGTACATTAGGAAGAAGAAGGAAAAAAAATCAATCGCCGCAAGAGCGAAGACACGTGACGTCAATGCTAATAAACAGTCGTACATTGGCGAAAATCCAGGCCGGATATAGATTTGTTTGCCTTGCCGAGCTCAATGTCCTTTCTCTTTTCTAGAATCAGTATCTCCACACCACACACACACACACACACACACACACACACACACACACACACACACACACACACACACACACACACACACACACACACACACACACACACACACACACATAACAAGTGCGCTTGAGACGGACACGTGATAAGCTCGTGAATAACTTCCAAGTATAGCTGACATACAATGCCCGCCTTCTGACTTCATAAGCACGATTCTCTCCTCTATTTAGGTACATACATTTACACGCATATACAATGCGATGTAAGAGCCTGACAAAAACGGTGTATATCTATCTATCTATCTATCTATCTATCTATCTATCTATCTATCTATCTGTCTATCTGTCTGTCTGTCTGTCTGTCTGTCTGTCTATCTATCTATCTTCTGTCTGTCTCTATCTATCTATCTATCTATCTATACACACACACGTGTGTGTGTGTGTGTGTTGTGTGTGTGTGTGTGTGTGTGTGTGTGTGTGTGTGTGAGTGTGTGTGTGTGTGTGTGTGTGTGAGTGTGGTGTGTGTGTGTGTGTGTGTGTGTGTGTGTGTGTGTGTAAGGCGAAACTATCAGATCTTGAGTATGAACGCTGAGGGGATGGGTAGTGGTGAAGAAAAGAAAGGCAAGCAGACATAAAGAAATGGAGCAATAGAAAAAGACCAACCTGAAGACAGGCATAGACAAGGACAGTGAACCAAGACAGAGACGAGTCAGTCAATCAGTCAGACAGAAAAAGTCAGGCAAAATCAGACAAACAGGCAAAAGGAAGTCGCTAGTGAATAAACTTGTCCGAGTCTTCAAGACGAAACTGACAACAACGACAACAAAAAGTAATGAGCGTTTGTTTGTGAATACAAACACCGTTACTCATTTGCCTATATTAAAACAACATGGGTGGGAGAAGGGGGAGAAAGGGGAGGGAGAGGGAGGGAGGGAGGGAGGGGAAAAGAGAGAGAGAGAGAGATGGAGAGAGACAGAGACAGACACAGAGAGACAGTTCAGTTCATATTGCTTATAGCCCAGCCAATGCTAGAGCCACATCAGGGCTACGAGACAGAGAGAGGGAGAGAAAAAGAAGGAGGAGGAAGGAGGAGGAAAAGAAGGAGGAAGAGAAGAAGAAGAAGACCATGATGGAGAGGAGGAAGTCGACATGGGGTTAACGTCCCCATCACAGTACGAGGGTGCGGCACTTACTTATCAAAATTTTTATTCGAATGAAATGTGTGTGTGTGTGTGTGTGTGTGTGTGTGTGTGTGTGTGTGTGTGTGTGTGTGTGTGTGTGTGTGTGTGTGTGTGTGTGTGTGTGTGTGTGTGTGTGTGTGTGTGTGTGTGGTGTGTGTGTGTGTGTGTGTGGTGTTCGTGCGTGCGTGTGTGTGTGTGTGCGTGCGCGCGTGTGTGTGTGTGTGTGTAAGTAAGCGCGCGTGCATGCGTGCCTCTGCGTATTTGTATGTTAGCAAACACATCCTCAGTGAAGCTTTTATAGTTGACGTCAGATTGTTTAACAACCACTGCCGTCAGGCATTTCATGAGAGAGAGAGAGGGGGGGGGGGAGGGGAGGAGGGGAACAGAATGTATGTGTATGAGAGAGAGACAGTTGTGTGTGTGTGTGTTGTGTGTGTGTGTGTGTGTGTGTGTGTGTGTTGTGTGTGTGTGTGTGTGTGTGTGTGTGTGGTGTGTGTGTGTGTGTGTGTGGGTGGTTTGTTCAAGAGGGAGTCATCCCATTTTGACACTTCATATCCGCCCAAGTGTATGAACTTGGGAATAGCGAATGCTTTGGCTAATAGTAAAATAGCGTCTTGTACGTTCTGTAACTGATTCAAAACTCTTTGTGAATTTTACGTTTGAAAAACAGTTCTCTTTTGATCTGCATGTGTGTGTTTAAGCATATTCTAGTCACTGAATGAAGTCCCCACAAAGAAGGTGGGTGTACCGCCGACATTTTGGGTATAATTTACGTAGATCTGTTGTCTCTTCTGTATACATACTGTTTCGCGCGCGCGTGCGTGCGTGCGCGCGCGTGTGCGTGTGTGTGTGTGTGTGTGTTGTGCGCGCGCGCGCGCGCGCGTGCGTGTACGTGCGTATATTACATACGGATTACCAGCCAGAATGAAGTATAAAAAGCAACATAAATACGAAAAGAAGAAGAAAAAGACTGAATCGATATTCTATGTAATTCATGTAATTTTGTTTCCCATAAAATGCAGTAAAGAAAATAGTCGATACTGCGAGACTCGTCACCGTCAGTACATAATCCTTGCCACTCTCTCTCTCCCACCCTCTCCTCCCAGTTGGACTTCGATCTTCTTAACAAATGCGGAACGCTTTCTTTACTAAATCACCGTTTTGTGTATCTAACATCTATTTGATACGCCTAGCTAAATGCTAAGACGGGTCACGATACTTTCTCTGCCTATACCCTCGAAATACTCCGCTGTCGAGCCGATCGTTAAGGTTCTTTCAGTGTGAAAGACAGAAAACAAAGGAAGAAAATTACAATCAGACACGACTGATGTCATTAGAGTCAAAGAGATGAAAAGGAGGCGGCAGTCACTTATTCAGTTGTGGGTTGGATGGCAGTCTTTGAATGAACTGGTCCAGGACGAGGGGGGAGGAGGGGGAGGGGAGAGAGAGAGAGACAAACAGACGGACGGACAGACAGACAAACAGACAGACAAACAGAAAGACAGACAGAGATGCACTGCTCACTGCCGACATAGCAGTGACTGAGAGACCCGACTATGAGCAAACACGTCAAAATCTTCATGACAAGACACACGTACATACGACAGAGTGAGTGAGAGACAGACAGTCAGTCAGTCAGTCTGACAGAGATAAAAACCAAACCAAACCAAACAAAAACAAAAACAATAAGAATCACAACACACATACATACATCATCATCATGCCGCATGGCGTTGGCGATCAAAGACTTCCATCTGTCTCTATCTTTCGTTGCCCCTAGCATCTCCCCGACCCCCCTCGTCCCCAGCCATTCTGCAAGTCCGTCCAGCATTTTCTCCCTGGGTCTACCCGGTGCTCTCTTTCCCTCCAGCTTTCCCGCTTTGACCAGGTGCTCCAAATCCCCCTTCCTCATAAAATGACCTATAAATGTTGCCTGTCTTTTCCTAATCTTCCTTATGAGTGATCTACTTGTGTCTGCCTCCATCAAGACCGTCTCGTTCGTTTTCTTTGCTGTCCACGGAACTCTCAACATTCTTCTTAGAAACCACATCTCGGCTGCCTCAATCTTGTTCTGGCTTTGTTTGTTGACTGTCCACGCCTCACATCCGTACAACAGTATTGGTTCTATATAACATTCAAGAACTCTCTTCCTAATTGATAGGCATTTGTTGGTAAGAATGCCTGCCATCTTCCCGAATGCTGTTTTGGCTTGGCCAATTCTGCCGGCTATTTCTGATGTGCATCTGCCGTCTGATGAAATGATCGTTCCCAGGTATTTGAATTTATCAACCTGTGTCAAGGTTGTGTCATTTGCTGTTATTTTGCATGAGGGGATTTCATGTTTTTTACTGATACCATGACTTCAGTCTTCCTGCTGTTTAGTTCCAGCCCCTTACCTTTGCTTTCTCTTTTTATTATATTCACAAGGTTTCGTAGGTCCCTTTCACTTTCTGCAATTAGCACGGTGTCATCTGAGTATCGAATGTTGTTTATCATTTTCCCTCCAACCTTTAATCCAGGGTCTTCTTCTAGGTTTCTCATGATGTTTTCGCTGTAAAGTGAAAACAGATCTGGTGACAAAACACAACCCTGTCTGACTCCTCTTTTGATGTTTTGGAAAGAGCTTACATTCTTTTTTATTCTCATTGCAGCTGTTTGCTCCCAGTACATATTTCTGATTATTCGTAGATCTTTTCCATCAACATTGAGTCTCTCCAGTTGGTTGATCAATTCATCATGTCTTACCCGATCGAAAGCCTTGGTGTAGTCAAAAAAGCATAAATACAAATTCTTATTCATCTCATCTGACCTCTCTATGATAGTTCTTAGGATGTATATGGCATTAATAGTTCCTTTCCCTACCACAAATCCACACTGTTCTTCTGCTATTTCTCTTTTGATTCTATTCCTTGTCCTCATCATGATTATTCTTAACAGCATTTTTCTTACATGACTCATCAAACTGATTGTGCGATGGAGTTCGCATTCTATAGCCCCTGTCTTCTTTGGAAGTGCAATGAAAATTGATTTTGACATATCTTTGGGGATTTTTCCAGTGCCGTAAATTTCATTTAGGAGGACTGTTATTTTTTCTATGCCAAATTCCTCCAGGGCTTCAATCATCTCTGTAGTAATGTTGTCTGGTCCTGGGGCTTTTCCTGGTTTCATCTTTTTCAGTGCTGTTCTAACTTCATCTTTCATTATGGGTGGTCCTTCAAAGTTCTTTTTTATAATGTGTTCTTCGTTTCTGTCATCCTCAAAAAGGTCTTTAAAATACTATCCCCATCTATCTAATATTTTGTCCTTTTCCACGATGAGCGTGTCATCTTTCGATTTCAAGCACCCAGTTGATGTACATGTATTTTTCCTGTGGACAATTTCTTCAATTCGTCTGTACATACCCTGAGGATCCGTTTTGTGTCGGTCTTCCATTTCTTTGCACTTTGTTTTCAGCCAAGCTTCATTGCACCTATTCCTGATCTCCTTGTTTATCTTCCTGTAGATCTCTTCGTTTCTCTTTGCCTTCCTCCTTTCCTCCATCAAGCCCAAAATTTCATTAGTCATCCAGTTCTTTTTTGCTTGTCTATCTGCCCTAGGGATTTCCTCACAAGCTTCATTTATCGAATTCTTCAACTTTGTCCATTGTTCCTCACTGTCACGAACGTCTTCCAGAGCACTGAATTTGTTTTGAACATGTACATTAAATATTTTACGTACACTTCATCTGTCTTTAAGAGTCCAAGGTTTAATTTGATGTTGTTTTTGGTCTGTTTCCTTTTCCTCAATTTCAGTCTAAATCTTCCCACTACAGTATTGTGGTCACTGTTGCAGTCTGCGCCTGGTAGTGTTTTTGCTGACAGTAAAGAATTTCTAAATCTTTTGTTGATCAGGATGTAGTCAATCTGATTTTTGTTATTATCTCCTGGACTCCTCCAAGTCTATTTTCTTCAGTTTGGTTGCTCAAACCAGGTGTTTCCTACTATGAACTCATTCATCTGTGCCCATTCTACAAGTTTCTCACCCCTTTCATTTTGCGTACCAAGGCCATGAGGTCCAACTATATCCTCCACCCTATCCTGTCCCACTTTAGCATTAAAATCTCCCATTATTGCAGTAACTTCTTGTGATTTACATTGGACTTTGGCCATCTCTAATACTTCGTAGAAGTTGTCGATGTCTTCCTGAGTACTTGCGGATGTTGGTGCATACACCTGAATGATGCTGATATCAAATGGTTTGCCTCCCAACTTGACCAGCAAAACTCTGTCGGAGACAGCCCAGTATCCCTTAACTGCTTTTGATTTGTCTTTGTCCATCATGATGCCTACTCCTCTTTCGTGTGAGTTACCACCAGAGTATATCATTGTGTATTCTCCTGATGTTATCATGCCTGCCCCCTTCCATCTCACTTCCCCGAGTCCTAAAATACCAATGTTAAGTCTTTCCATCTTTGTTTTGATATTTTCTAATTTACCCTTCTGCAACAGTGTTCTTATATTCCATGTTGCAATTTTGATGCTTTTAAATCTGAGTTTAGGGTTCGCAGTAACTTGCTGACGGTCTGGTGTCATCTGCACAGCATGACGGTCCCTACCGGACAAAGCTGTTCCATAGGAGCATCTATTCACGTAGTTGTCGTGATTTATTTTTCTGTTCTGTCCATGATAACCTGGGAAAAATTACGATGGTGGTTTCCCGTTGCCTTCCATCGGTTTATGTACGGTCTCTCCACTAGCCTTACTCTCTCCCGAGATGTCCACAAGGCAGTGGAGCTATTCACCCATAGCTTGGGGGTCTTGTTCGTTGGCACCAGGGCATATCCACACGCCGGTGGGCCTGCGTGCCTCACGTCTGGGAGCCAGACCTCCTCCAAGTCCTACGAGATTCAGCCCGAGTCCGTGAGGTGCTCAGTTACCGCCTGTCGCCACGAGGAGGCACAGCGTAGGGCTTGCTGATGGAGAGGCTATGTACTGGCAGGAAGAGACTTACGCCTTCTGCTCTTCTTTTTGCATGGCTGCAAGCAGCAGTGCTAGCCAGCGGTGCAGGCTGAAGCCGACACACTACACGCATCACATCTGCCAATATGACAAACACACATACGAACTGCTGAAAAACAAAGACGATCAAGCCATACCCATCATCTTCCTTTTTATAGTTGGCATACAGACGACCTGAATCAGTCACTGTGATCATGAAGAAATTTCAGAAACCTCACATGCAGCGAGGGGACAATGACAGACAGTCACAACATGAAAACAGAATTTAAATATTGTCAGAACTTTCTGAGCAAATACTGTTCATTCACTATCTTTAAAAAGTGCTAATTCTAGGCACGTTTTGGTCCGCGTGATGCTAACTATGACGTCTTTCCTCCCGGATCCTAAGCTTGTCCTTTCGGCATTCAACAACAGTCCACAAGCTGGATCAGGATGTTATAAAGAAATGAGAAAATCGCTTTCATACAGTTTTACACACACACACACACACACACACACACACACACACACACACACACACACACACACACACACACACACACACACACACACGCACGCACACGCACACGCACACGCACACACATATGCACGCACGCACGCACGCACTTGCACACACGTACGCAACCACGTACTCGACCATCACACGACTGATCTACACATACAGGCTACATGTTAAATTGTCAATATGTTGCTTCTGCACTTAATATACGCTCTTGACCAAGATGTACGAAATAGTCATTTGTATTTTCTTTTTTTTTCCCCCTTCGGTTGTTTGGCTCAACAACATATTCTGCAAGAGGCACACAGTGCCAGTGTTGTCTGATGAAAAAAAATCCGTATAATACTAGGTCTTGTTTTAGTAAAGATAGTTTGAACACTTTGAGTGAAACAGAGAGAGGGGCGGGAGAGGAGAGAAGAGAAAAGAGTGCGAGACCAAGGGGGCGGACGAGAGAAAGAAAGAAAAAAAGAGAGACAGAGACACAGAGAGAGAGACAGACTGACAGACAGACAGACGGACGGACAAACGGATGGACGGACAGACAGACAGACAGTGACAGAAACGAGAACGAGAAGGAGGAGGAGGAGGAAGCACCACTCACTGTTGACACAGCTGAGGATGGGAAACCAATCTGTGAATGAATTCGTCCAATCCTTCCCGACGCTGCTGAATGAACTCAGGGTCAAGGTTGCCGAAGATTTTCTTGCCCGGCAATCTCAGGTTGGCGTCTGGGAACAGTTTCTTGATCTGAAAAGGAAAGGGAACGAAAACAATATTGATAACAATCATCATAATTATCATCATTATTACCATCTATCAACATCTTCATCATGCCTCAAAGGTCCCCCCCCCCCCCCCCCTCTTTTTACGCTGTTTTCAGAACAAATGGTTGCGATTATAATGTGTGTGGCGAGCGTGACTGCATACATGAGAAAGAGAAAGAGTCAGAGACAGACATATGAAACGAGCTTATTAACACCTGAAAACAGAAAATCTCCCCCACCCCTCACTGATGCAAGTGTTATTATTTGACACTGTGGTATCGTATTTGTGCCAGGGCTGACGAAATCCGGTCGCCCGAGGCGTGTTTAAAAAAAGAAACAGTCGGGCGAGTCAAAATCAAAAACTACTAGTCCGTTAAACAAGTGACAATTCTGACCCCTGCAGTTATTATTTATTTCGATTTTTCAAACATTCCGATCTGCCGATTGATTTCATCTGCAATGCTCGAGTCTGACAACGCTCGTGCGAAAACGAGGCTTTCTAGGGAGAGGCAACTCTTGCTTCCAGTAGGCCTGTCAGTTAAGGGTTTCGGTGCGACAGTGTTTACAGAACAGCGACCTTTCGCCCAACCGGTCAGTTTTGGTGAACGGTTAGAAGCTTGTAATTAAGTACGAACACCAGAGAAAATAAAACAACATATGTCTTATCGAGATCAAGGGACGGGGAATGGAAGAAAATGTGTGTGCTACTGGCAAGGAAATTTGAGAGACAAGAGCAAATTTAACACATCATTTGATAAGATGATACGTCAAAGAAACTAGTTTAGAATGCATAGATGCTTCTTGACGATTTTATTTCGCATTATCTTGCCTCTCAATACATACATTTCAGTTAGAGTGGATTTCACTTCACACTGGTCTGTTGAAGTCAAGAAAACAACTCTCTCTAACTTGCAAAGAAAATCCATGTAAACTCTGAGATCAGTCATCCGCCTTTTACATCTTCGTGTTATCACTAGATCTCCCAATGTTCACCCTCCCCCCCCCCCTTCCCCCGATAAAAGTCTCCAGGAGACTGTTTGACCACCTTTGTTGTAACAATGGTTTATTCTGCTGAATATTTTTGGTCATTAGCATGGAGAAAAGTTTACGATATTTTTAGGGTTAACATGTCGGGCTAGTGAACATATCTGCGGCCTAGTAGATTTTAAAATCCACTAGCCTGGCTGGCTAGTACAGAATTTTAATCCTCTCCAGGCCTGCCTTACTACTGATCATGCTAGTCATTATAAAGTACTCGTGTGTGTATGACACATAACAAAATCTGTAATCCTATCCGTATTCAGTCCCGTGTATGTATTGTGGCCTAAGACCATGCTAAGTTCTGAAATTCTCTCTCCCCCCTCCCTCTCTCCACACACACACACACACACACACACACAACACACACACACACACACACACACACACACACACACACACACACACACACACACACACACACACACACACACACACACAGAGGCGCGGGTGTACTCTTATATAAATCAATGTTGACAGAGTGACCCGAGTAACTTAAAACGCACTAAAGACGTTCGCCCAGGTAAGTATAAAGTTCATCATGTGTCCCTCACTCAGGTCGTACGCTGATCCCATCTATTCATCTCTCTCTCTCTCTCTCTCTCTCTCTCTCTCTTTTTTTTTTTTTCTCTCTCCCCTCTCTCTCTCTCATCTCTCTCTCTCTCTCTCTCTCTCTCTCTCTCTCTCTCTCTCTCTCTCTCTCTCCTCCCTCTCCTCCTCCCTCCACGTATTATCATAACTGAACCTAAAAACCCTGAACCGTCCATGACGTCAAAAGGAATACAAAAAGAACCGAAATATGGTTATCTAAAATTAAAATAAAACTTACATCATGAAGCCCAAGGTCATCGACCTTATAAGAAAAATTCTTCTGATGAAAATCAGAAGGAAAATGAACAGTTCGTGAAGGAATCAAGATAAAGGATTAGATTTTCTTTTGATCTGTGCATTTGTGTGCAAATTCTGAATGTTAAAACCCCCATCCCCACCAACTCTCCCTCTAGTTCAGGTTCATATTACTTATAGCCCACCTGACTACTACAGCCATATCAGGGCTAACACCACGTTAAAAACGACAACCAGACACGATCAAAGACAACAGTTAAAAATCATGCTAACCGTTAACCTTGCAAGCCTAAAATGCAGTTAAAGATAACCATTCTCAGACGTAAAATCATATCAGGTGAAATCTATTGATCTCTTGTAAAAACTGAAAAACTGCATCAGGAGGGACGTCTCGGAAGAGGTTCTTTAAGGAGTCCGCCGTGTAGTGCTTATGTCACATCGTACAAGTCCCAGTACTCAAAAAGGTGTCTATGCTCAACGGCTCGTCATATGGTATACACCACGGTGCGTCTTCATTTTTATAAAAAGGTACGAATGAGTGTAGGATGTGTGACCCGTGTGTAACCTACGTAAAACTGTTTCTTACAATTCCCCGCAGAAGATGAGAGAATTTCTTTCAGGATGGGGCGGATATGGAAAAGTTTGTTATCTGTCTGTTTATTCCAATCCTCCTGACAGAGATTTTTTCACATAACTGTGTACTTTGGATTTTATATCTGTGTAAGGAATCAAGGATCTAGACATCTTTTCCCTTGTGGCCTTCTTGACCAGTCAGTCAGCCTTTTCACTGCCTCCAATACCAACATGACCAGGAATTCAGGCAAAAACAATCCCATAACTTCACTTGTAAGAGTGGAAAAC
This sequence comes from Monoplex corrugatus, assembly GCA_030674185.1. Taxonomy (NCBI): domain Eukaryota; kingdom Metazoa; phylum Mollusca; class Gastropoda; order Littorinimorpha; family Ranellidae; genus Monoplex; species Monoplex corrugatus. Next base: position 77,908,427 of record CM060315.1, read on the forward strand.
AGTTCAA
>CM060315.1:77913433-77925933 GCA_030674185.1 Monoplex corrugatus
TCCATTTTTGCGTCAACGATTCGTTTTCGCTTTGCAATTTGAGTGCGCTAACACACACGCATATGGACGCCCACGCACGCGTACATACACATATGCATACACAAACACACGCGCAAGCAACCATACACGTATCACACACACACACATGCGCGTACATAAAACTGTACACCAACAACAGAGGTGGGAGGGACAGAGAGACAGACACAGACAGGCAGACACATAAAAGATGCTGAAACCGTGAGGTTAGCCGGCATGAACTGTGAGGGTGGAAAATGCCAACATTAATCGCCAGATTTGACCTGACCATACAGACAGCGAACCAAAGAAGAAGAATGTCCCAATGGGTGATAACCTCGGATCAGAGAGAAGTAAAGAAGGCGTAAAGCTGACAATCCAATTCGCCAGGAACATTTTTTTTCTCCTAACACGTGAGCGAAGTGTTTTGCTTCACAAACGAACTTTTCAAGAGTGGGCGACAGATTTGTCGACGCTAGCAAAACGCCGCGAGCTGCTTACAATCAGTTTAACACAACAGGACGAGGGAATGAAGATTCAACTGCAAATGTCACAGACGAGGCAATGCTTGATGAGATCCCCCTCCGCCAGGTATAGTACTCGAGTAAATTGCTCCATTGTTAGCTGCACGTTTTCTTTCCATCAAATCCAAGCTCCTTGACCAGGTTATTGTATGCACAGTGATGCTACATAAGTCTCAAATACTGTTAATCCCAAATCGATGCACCTCTTCACTTCACATGTGTTCTTCTGTAGCAACAGGAATGAAGCAAAATTTCACTTTCGACATACTTTTCTCTTTAACTATTCCGCGTTTCCTGGATGGGCTTGACTTTATTCGTAGTCGAATTGGCGTCATTTTGTCTGGTCTATAGACTGTCAGCAGAAGACAGGGACTTGTCTGTCACTACACTGGTACAATCAGAATGTCAAGAGAGAATAGTAGTAGAGATGGATAAGAGAGAAAAGGGTATTAAGAGTTGGATGAGAGAGAAGGGGTTACAGAGATGGATTAGAGAGAGGTAGCAGAGATGGACGAGAGACAGGGGTAGCAGAGATGGACGAGAGGTACGTAGTAGATATGGATATGAGAGAAAGAGGCAATATAGATGGAAGAGATAAACAGAGGTATTGAGGGATAGATAAGCGAGAGAAATTGGTATTAGAGGGATGAGAGAGCGAGACCTTATAGTAACGAAAGAGTGGGGGCGAGAAAGGGGGTGGGCGGGGGGGCGAAAGAGAGAGAGAGAGTGAGTGAGTGAGTGTGTGTGTGTGTGTAGGGATGGATGACAAAAGTAGTAGAGATGACTGAGAGACAGATGGTCATCACATCGGCGAGGACATAGCTGTGACATGCTTAACGCAGCAACAGAATCTTTATAGCATTAGCAAAGGGAATTAAGTAAGAAGAAGAATAAAACACAGAGGCTGATGGCCTCTTGGTACACTGCGTAAAGAAGCATTTGTAACGACAGGCCGATTCAAAAGCAAGACTTAATAACAAAATATGTTCATGGAAATACCCCAGACAGAGAGAAGCGGTGGGCGAGTGGGTGGTGAGGCAGGGAGAAAGAAACTGATATACGAAGGTGATGGAATTAAAAAGTAAACCAACACCGAGCTGTGACAGAGACACATCAAGCTAAGCAATATTTCAACATGTTTAATCGTCTAGTTTTTCGAACTGTCCAGTTATCCAGCTGGAGTAACGGGTGTATGCCAGTGTCCAAATAAAACATCAAGGAAATACAAGAAAAGGGAACGGGAACGTGTAAAACTGACGGAACAAGATAAAAAGTTAGTCCAACTGAAAGCTGAAACATTAGAGACAAGAAAAAATTTGTACTGCATAATGAACAGAAGCAACTGTCCGAGTAATCACTTCAGATCTCGTCGATTGTAAGTCATCATCATTATGAGCATGCGCCAGTCTACTGATACGTTGCATGTCAGCCAATCAGATGGCATCGTTTTCTTTGTTGAGTTTTTGTCTAATTTCGTCTAGTAACTTGGGTTTCATTTGATTCCAATCATAGAAACGGAGCTTTGTGAATGCCGTTCTCACAACCAACTTCTCTTAAGACGTAAGGCAATATTCCTGTAAATGTATCGATTTAAACAAGTTCAACTTATTACAGTGTAACATTGCTTCTTGCAATATTTCCGTCTGGAACTTGTCAGTAGAAAAATACTTACGCTATATTCAGTTGTATTCCGGGTTCGAGTTTCTTAATAAGATACATGATCTCTATGCAAGAGAGTTGGATGTGGGAGGATTCACCGAAAATAGACTGATTTAATTGGCAGGTATACTGGTCATATAATCTTGACAAGTGAAATACCATACCGGCTCAAACAAATAAAACGTCGTTCTTTTCTACGACCTCCCCTCCTGTTTATCATATTCATGGCTCGTATTTCTGTCTGACTCCAGCCAGCGAAACGCTTTTCCTTACGTTCAACCTTGCAAAGAAACCAACAGACTGGTTTTCATTTTCACACACACACAAAAAGTGAAACGAAGTACTCCACGCAGGAGATAAAGTGACAAGAAAAGTATTCCTTCCTTCCTCTCTCTCTCCCTCTCTCTCTCTCGCTCACTCTCCCTCGTCCCTTCCCTTTATTCTTCTCGTGATCTAACATTGGCACACGCTCACTGATGCATGAACTGATTCAGCATTATTCTGCTCTAGATACAATTCAGTCCCAATCTGGGTCAAATCTTCGTCTAAAAATTATATTAAAAATTTTTTTTTTTAAAGGGGGATCACTCCGCCTGTAACTGACATATCAATGGCACCCAAATTCACATTAAAAACTTTTTTTTTAAAAAGACATCAAGCTGAAACTCCATTCAAACACTGTCATTCACAACCACCACAGGTTCAACGTTACATTATTTTCTTTCCCGAGCCCGACATATCATTAGATCCTATCTTCACAGTGGAAAGATCAACAAGTTCGAATCTATAGCAAAGAACACAGTATCCACAACAAACAGGGGATGCAGATTCACGACTAAATGCTCGATTCATAGCCGTGGGGTAATAAGCAAGCGAGGGTGTCAGAGAGAAAGAGACCTCACAACTCCTGGGCCAGCTGTGAGGGTAATGCCAATTCTACTCCCTCCCCGCTTTACCTTCCCCAGCCACGCGCCCGGTTGTTATCTTATTATAGATGGGATGAGGCTCACGTTTTATAAAGTTGGGTTGATTCATTAATCGGTTGGTTGGCTGCCTGGTTGGTTGGTTAGTAGCACAAGCCATGATCAACGGATCATTTCGAACTTGTTTACAATGAATTGGGAAGCAAGCGTCTCATTACCTCAGGACTGCCACGGCCATAAAACACTCAAAAACAAAAAGAAAGAAATAACTGCAGGCGATCTGATTCCTTAAGCATGATGACAACCAAGTATTACTTATTTCACAATACCAGAGAAATATGCAACGACAACAACAACAAACGTTCACATGTCTTCAAGCAACTTACAAAAGCAACTGTCAAGAGCAGCAAAGCCGCGAAGGTTACACTCTCGTACATTTTTACCACCTTTCCCCCTCCATCGACACCCTTCATGACGACACTGAGCATACGTCAGAGAAACTTTTTTTGTCTTCATTGCAAAGGGAAGAACTGTCATCAAAAACAACAATAAGCAACTGCCCATTCCCCAACAACCAACCAAAACAAACAAAAATAAATAATATGGTCAACACATTCTGTAATATCTTACACTATACAAGACATAATCAGAACAAATCATGTTGGTTTCTAACACATGCACTGTCACTGGAAATCTCCCGAGCAGATGAGAAACAACAACAGCGCACACCTATTAAATGACAGCAATTTGATAATATTATTTATGGAATATTACGTCAGTATTTCAGTCGATTCTTATGTCATTCTCTAGGTTACACATGCTTAGTGAACACGTCATGTGATATTTTTTGTCAATGAATTTATCTACATGTCCTTTCAAGTTTGCAGCATCTTAAGTATGCGTTATAAATCATTAAAAAGTCAAGGAAGCGTTTCTTTTCAATACACGCCTCAGAACACAAGCTGTTTGCTCGGGCCAGCTTTACCTAACTTTTCTCCTTCAATATACCTATCAGTATTTAAGTTAAGCTCCCGGGGGAAAGCCGTGCATTTTCAGTTCATGTTTCTTGTAGCCCAGCCGACCACTTATGCCATATCAGGACTAACATCACGTTACAAACAACCCCAGGTCTGATCAAAAAAAAAAAACAGTTAAAATCCAAGCACACGATTGGCCTTTCTAAAAATCTAAGATGCACTTGAAAATCTTACTCGTACATGATTATTATCATGTAAGATGAAATCTACTGATTTCTGTTTTAAAAAAATGAAAATTACACCTGGAAGAACATCTCTGATTACAGGAGCCCCTTTAAAGAGTTTGCTGTATAGCGCTTATGTCTCACGTCGTGCAAGTCCCAGCATTCAATAAGAAAGTGTCTGACGCTGAGTGGCTTGTCACACAGTATGCACTATGGTACTTCCTTATATTTGAAAAGATACGAGTGATTGAAGAATGTGTGACTCAATGGCACAATTTTATATACTTTGATGACAACGTTCCCGCTTTGAGGTCAAACATACATACATACATTAGAAAAATGAAAAATACATGAAATCTAAGTTAACATTTCTGTCAATTCTAGGATGCAATTAAAATCTATGTGCAGCAATGACAGTGACAGACTGCTACTATTTTGAAAATAGAATTGAAGTATTCTCAGAGGTTCCCCAGAAAGACCTGGTCACACATCTGCTTCTAATCCAAAAGTGTTCACTTTAGGCAATTTTTGTCCATGTGACCTTGATCTTAAAGTCTCACCTTCCAACTTTATATTTCGCGACTTAATACCAATCCATACAGCTGACCAAAATCTGGAACAAATTCGGAGATAAAGAATTAAAAAAAACTGTCCACACAATTTTGTCCAGACTCATTCAGGCACACATATAGACATACACAAACTATTCTCCGCTGTATATGTGGAGGGGGGGGGGGATGGGGTTGGGGGCAGGAGCGTTAAAAAAAACAAGACACGTATACAACCAACCTTGTGCGTTATCTAACAGGATGTGTTCATCAAGAAACGTCACAGCGCAGGAGCGAACTTTGCCAAAGGCCAACACACAAACTGTCACACAAACACACACACAGTATCTCTCGCACATAGTGTATCACACAAATATATAAACACACACTCACTAGCAATGCAATCAGGCACAAAGAAACAACGAAAACAACTTACGAAACATGAAGAGTAACAAGAGACTAATTGGATTAAAACCAATCTTCCAGGCAAACACATTTTCCACCTCTTATCAGAACTCGGGTTCCGCAATACCGCTCGCTCGCTCGCTCTCTCTCTCTCTCTCTCTCTCTCTCTCTCTCTCTCTCTCTCTCTCTCTCTCTCTCTCTCCTCTCTCTCTCTCTCTCTCTCTCTCTCTCTCTCTCTCTCTCTCTCTCAGACAACGAGTCCACAAGATAGAACGCTCAAGTACAATCAAGCACACGTTTGCGTAATTGCTATGTATGCATTACAGATTATCGACTGATGCTGTAATGTGATTTTTATTATCTTGAACCTCTCCTGAAACACATCTTCTCTCCACCTTCTATCCGCATTCTTCCTCCTCATTCACCCCATCCCCTCTCTCTCTGAGAGAGAGGAGAGACAGACAGACACACAGACACACAGACAGACACACAGAGGAGAGAGATTTGCTTCGATCATGCGAAGTCTACGTTTAGTTCAGTTCATATTGCTATAGCCCAGCCGACTACTAGAGCCATATCAGGGCTAACACCACGTCAAAAACAACCCGGTTAAAATAAAAGGCAACAATTAAAAACTTTTTTTTCACCATTCTGAATACAACAGAAAACGTAAATGCTTCGTTAGATAGAGCATGATCAATATAACTTAAAAAAAAAAAAAAAAGAAGAACAACAACAAAGAAAGAAAAGGTGTCATCTTCTATTAACACAAAGGTCTTTTTTGTTTCCTTCTGTGTTTTTACATTCGTTTTATTCTTACTACTGCTGGGGAGACAACCTTACAAGGGGCTGAGGATACGTACCTAATTTACTCTACTCTATCCCTAACATTTTTTTTCTTTTCATAACCATCATCAAAAACAATCTAAGTTCTATATACATCCTCCCCTCTCCCCTGTCTTCAAGCAAAGAACATATTTCACAATGCACGCACTCTGTCTTAGAATACTTTCGGGTTTTGTGTGTGTGTATTTTTTTTTTTTTTTTTTTTTTGGGGGGGTAGTTGTTTGTTTTTGTTTGTGTGTGTGTGTGTGTGTGTCGGGGGTGTTGTTCCAAATAACACAGACAAAAAAAAACCTGTAGAATCTTTGTGTTAAATTCATTTTATTATTTTTATTATTGGAAATGCTTAATTTCTCAGTGACATTGTCAGTGTTCTCTTTCTGAAGCAAGGACTAAATAATAAGCCATGTGTTCCACAAATGCTTGTCCATCACCACATGTTTCGTAACAGTTTTTCCATCACAGACTGAGCACTTCACACGCTGCACAAGTCATACATCAGTCACACACTTGTAGTTGTTTATAACATACAACGAAAACAGGCTCTGTATTCACTGCAGGGCACCACACTATTCCACTGCTGCTAATCGTACCAGATTCTGATATAGTATGATCCCCAGTGAGATAACCCACCAACTATCTAAACATCTTGACCTAGCCCTACTTTTTGTCCTCCCTTTTTCTTTCGTTGATTTAACGTCTTTTCACTATGAGTCCTCCTAAATCTCAGCTGATAAACAGAACTGCTTCTTCTTAAACGGGTTAAAGTTGGATAATAATAATAATAATAATAATGTTTATTTGTATAGCGCATATTCCATATAAAAACATGCTCACCAGCGCTTTACATTTCGCAAGAAAGGCAAAAGGTGATAAAAAATGTTCACAATTACATACACAATAAGATAACAACAAACATTAAAGCTTTACAAGTAAGAAGACACATAAGAAACCACAGAATATTAAAATTTAAACACTGACTTATGTAATGAAGAAAGATTAACAGATTTTTCATATGAATAAAGAGGCATACTGTGTTTATATATTGCTGCGTGTGTGTGCTTGCGTACGTGTGTGTGTACATGTGTGTGTGCGTGCGTGTGCGTTGCTGTGCGCGTGTGTTTGTAATATAAAGTAAAGACAGGAGTGGGACAGAGCCCGATACTACTTATCAATGCTCACGAATCTCGATTGGTTACATGAAAGAAATATCCCTAGCACACACACACGCATACATGTGTATGCTAACAATCAACATTATTTCAGGGTAATGCAATATAACTGTCAAGGACGCACAGACGCAGTTTCCATTCGGAAATTTTTCCTTCTTTCAGTCCATCTAGGCTGAAAGGGAAGGGAAGATTTCGGGAAGGTTTTTTTCTTTGTCTGCCCCTCCCCCCTCTCTCTCTCCCTCTCTCTCTCTCTCAGTTTGTGCGTGTTGAGTGCATTAGGTTAAGCAGTTTCTTTGTTTAGTCAGGACTAGAGACACCCCTTTCCATGTCAATGTGTCACCTGCGGTCAAGAAGACCAAACCACAGAGCATATACTCCAAAGATGTCCCCTTCACCAGGTGGCAAGACAAGAAGTGTGGCCAACAGACACTCCGCTGACAACCAAACTCCATGGCTGCAGACAGGAGCTGGAAAAGACGGCTGCATTCATCGCCCGGACTCAGATGATTGTGTAGCAGCGTACGCCAAGAAGAAGAAGAATGTGTCACCTGTTTTTGTTAGATCTGCATGTTTCAGGTGACGTTCAGAAGTGGTAGCAAAATATTTATCTATAATAGTATACTACTGCCATTCCAGCGATGTACTGCCCCTGTGAGAATATAACATTGCACTGGTAACTTCAGATACAATCCTTGGGAACCTAATCCTCAATTGCGATTTCTGACCTGTGGCCTTGATAGTGTGAATGATGGTTGGTTGAATGAGGCCATAGCGTTATATTCTCTGCTTGTGTTTTACGTTATGTGTATGTGCGTGTGGGAAAGGGGATGCGGGCGTGGAGGTTTTGAGAAAATACCTACATGTAACTGCATTCACTGACAGCCATGGCCATGTATTTATTAGCTGAAAACTACATTAAAGTTGAGAGCAGCAGCATGCCGATAAGTTTTCATAGCGAGTTGGATCATAACATCCTAGATTTATTTAGAAAGCACGCATTAATTTACGCAAGCAAAGACGAAAATTAAACGGGAAATTAAAACAAGATATACAATCCCTTTTTCCAAATTATTAAGACTCTGCAAGCATTAAAAAACACCAATACCTTAACTGTTTTGCCGTGAGTTCTTGATATGCTAAAATTGTTATCAAACCGTTTGGCAAAATCCTGTCCATAAAAACCGCAAACTTGGGCTTAACCTCTGATAGGGTAAACCCTCCTCAGACGGGTCTGCAATCTCTGTAGATACCCCCCCCCCCCCCCACCAGGGTAAACCCTCCTCAGACGGGTCTGCAATCTCTGCAGATACTCCCCCCCCCCCGCCCCTTCCCGCACTCGCACACATAAACGTGCGCGCGCGCGCGCACACACACACACACACACACCACCACACAAGATGAGAGAGAGAGAGAGAGAGAGAGAAAGAGAGACAGACAGAGAGAGAGAGAGAGAGTGTGTGTGTGTATTGTTTCCTCATAAAAAAAAAAAAAACAAGCGTTATGCAAGCCAAAACACTATTACGTTTCCATGGGAAAACAATCAACTCGTTCTCACCGCACGATCCCGGGGCCTGAAAGTTGTAATGGAACCGATGATGCTGAATCAGCTCTTGCCTGCGGTACGTCCTAGAATAGACTATCTCACGTTTCCAATGGCACCTCTCTGTTTCTTCTGTCGAAAGCAATTCTCTCTGATTCTGCTGGCACCACTAGTCTGCAGACAGCGGCACTCAGAAGTTCGCCGGTTATTTCAAACTGGTGTGTAAGTTATCCTATCTCCAAACCTGATTCGTCGCTGTTTATCTAAAAACAGCCATTCACTGCAAAACGCACGCTTATGTTAGAATTTGAGACAAACGCCAGTTTTAACAAGAGACCCAAGACCTTTACATCATATCTATATAGATCTACAGTAGTTTTGTCAAACCAATGTCAACAATGTGTAGCTCATAAACCTGGTGCGAAAAGGAGTTAAGGTCTACACGAGTGCGAGGAAGAAACGGGGCCTCTCTACCTTGTTGATAAAAATCAAACGTGTCCAAATTGCTAGTCGCATGCTTTCTCGTGGAATACCCAAAATCGGCGAAAATAAAAGTTTAACTTACCAGCGTTATCAAACGAGTTGTCAATCAGTTTTCAACTTCAGTAGCTGAAAGTCAAGATAATTTAGCAGGTCTATCACAGATGTTCTCTGTGTTCGCCGACACAACACAGACCGTGATTCATTCACACTTGCCTTGAGACGTCGGTGCAGCCTCTCTGGAACTCAACATGTAAAAACACACCGTGAGCAAGAGCAAACGGCCTTCTGCGTATGGGTCGGGAGAAACGTAAGAAACAGAAGAAGGTAGGAGAGAAAAACTGGTATGCGATGTATTCTGTTGTTGGCTGCCACGTCTGAGAAATTAGATCATGCGGGCATGGGGCTGTTCAGAATAAGTAACCCCCCAACACTTGCAACCCCTAACATCAAGATGTCTGTGGGCCCTAATCTGTAGCCATCACAGCAGTGATATGACAGACAGTAATAGTGAGACTGCAGATTGCCCCATTTCCCCCTGCATGCGTGCGTGCGCTCTCTCTCTCTCTCTTCTCTCTCTCTCTCTCTCTCTCTCTCTCCTCTCCTCTCTCTCTCTCTTGTACACTTCCACATTCAGATGTGTGTGTGCGCGCGCGCGTGTGTGTGCGTATGTGCGTGCGTGCGTGCGTGTGTGTGTGTGTGTGTGTGTGTGTGTGTGTGTGTGTGTGTGTGGTGTGTGGTGGCGTGCGTGTGTGTGTGTATGCGCGCGTGCGAACGCGCACAGGCCAACGACCTAACCCCTCCCTCTTTTTCGCTGCGGTTTTTATCTCGCAGTGTTGTGGAGTGCCCTACTCATATCATGTATGTCTCTTCGCTCTCCCTTCTTCCTTCTGCTGCTTTCGCCTCTATTTTCTTCAACTTTTTCATAACACAGGAAAGTGGATCACTTGATGGAAATGACAGAAAAGTGAGGTAGGAAAAACTGGGCCGTGGCAACAACCGGAACTGTGTGACGGTGACAGTGAGTATGAGTGTGTGAGCGCGCGTGTGCGTGCGTGCGTGTGTGTGTGTGTGTGTGTGTGTGTGTGTGTGTGTGTGTGTGTGTGCGCGCGCGCGTGCGCGTGCGTGCGTGCGTGCGTGCGTGTGTGTGTGCGAGCTGTGTATGCGAGTGCATGCGCAGCTAAATGCTGCACAAAAAACTGTTATGGTCCCCTCAACTCCATTTTTCAATCTTAAGAAATGTACACGAAACCCTGCAAAGGACGTCTGAGATCATCCTATCAAGCAGAATCTGGATACTCACAGGAAATCGCCTGAACAAGAGCTTTGTCATACATGTATACACAATGTGTGACCATCAACGCTGTGACCAACTGGGGAGTCATTATCATCATCAACTTGCCAGAGGCTCAAACCACAACTGCCAATACTCCCAAGCAGAAACAGACGCGCACTAGTTCGAAAAGACTCTGTGATTCATACAACAAAAAGACACATGCTTTCAAATGGTCTTCTTCTCCGATGCCATCTCTTTCTCCAGGATCTGGAGAATGACAAGTTCCCAGCCTGACCAAATACTTCCAGTAAGTAATAATAAAAATAAAAAAAATTAAAAAATTAAAAAAAAATTAAAAAACGAGAAGAGTAGGCCTCCACTGGATCTCTGCCCACTATGGAGTACCTGGAAATGAGAGGGCAATCAAGCAGGGGGGAACATGAGCCCAGTGAAACCAACCAGACAACAGCGTCACAAAAGCGAGAAGAGAAGCATCATCAGATTACTCTTAATCCTACAGGGCCACCACTTTTTCTCCAGAGAGCAACAAGTGATCCTGATGTCGCTCCTACATTGGCCTCAGGCGGCTCAACACACACATGATCCGCAAGTTCAAACTGACACCTTCCCCCTGCGGTCATGAGGACAAGGCCACTGAACAATTATTACAGTGGTGTAACTCAATCAAGTGGAGCGACAGGAGGCATGGCCGACGGACCATGAATGTCCACGACAATCAGCAGAATCTGGAAAATACGGCCACGTTCTTCACCAAATTATTATGGCCTAACTACGTAGACGGCAAACGCAAGGGGGGAAAAAAAAGAACACCGATGGCCAATCTTTTAACTGATTAAGTGTTGATTTGGTTAAGTCATGTGTTTGTGCGATGTATGGCGATGGATATGATAGAAGCTTATGTATGCCAGAAACAGAAAAAGATAATCTGTGCATGATACGGATGGATTCATGCCAGTACGTCATTCTGATGCCAAACTGGGTCAAAACTAGAAAGATAACAAAATTGTGTCTGTAATTAGCAGCTAGTCAAATCAAATAACCTTTTCATTTTTATTGTTATTATTGTTTGAAGCCCAGCCGACTACGTAGAGCCATATCAGGGCTATAACCAGTTCAAAACATACACAATACATCAACAGGGGGGAAAAAAAAGAAAGAAAAAAGAAAATTTAAGTACACATATCAATGCATTCGCGCACATAATCCACGCAGATGCCTCTGGCACTGACCATTCCGACCAATTTATCGCACATGAGGATTTAAAAAACATACCCGAATACAAATCTAAACATAATTAAGGACACTAAAACATATCTAAAAACGGGCCTGAATTACGTAAAATTGCTTCCGCATATGTCATTTCCCTAGAGTCAAAAATGCACTTACATGTGCGCAATTTTCAATCCTAAGAGAAAGCATGTCAGACTTCATCGAACACATGCATGTGAATGGACCAGCAAGGCAGAAAATGATAGGAAGAAACGACAGAAAGCAAAAGAGGAAGAAAGAAACAAAGAGAGTGACAGAAAAGAGGAAATTTCAAGCACAGAATTTCCAGAAGGTGGGGATACTATTTATACTGAAAGAATCCCCGGCATCCCCACGGAGGGAAGCAACCTATTTAGTTCACGAAAGTCCAGATATGGTTGCTTAGAATTTTGTTTTATTCCCTATCTCTCTGAGTTTCCAAGCATAACCAAAGAGTGAGTGTTGCAAGTTGAAGAGAAAAGAACATAATATACAGATCAGAAATCAAGTCGCAGATTAATGAAATAAGATGACGGTTTTGTCGTCGTCGTCGTCATCGTTGTCGATGTTGTTGTTGTTTCTTTCTCAGTCGTAGTCGTTTGTTGTTTGTTGTTGTTGTTTCTTTCTCAAAGAACTATATTTATG
>CM060315.1:77930933-78003433 GCA_030674185.1 Monoplex corrugatus
TATAAACTTTCGTCAGGGAATATGCACGCACGCAAACATGCACGCACGCACGTGCGCGCGCACGCACGAACGCACGCACGCACGCACACACACACACACACACACACAAACACACACACAGAGCAAGCTCACTTCAAGATAAAGGCAAGTACTAGGAGGAAGTGAGGCGCCAGGAAGTAGAAGGGAGATCACTTTAGAGCACAGAACGATGGAAGGGACGGGGGAGACAGGAAATGCGGCAAAACCCCATCTTCACCACTACTATCCTTTCCCATACAATTCCAGAGACATTTAACATTCATCAAGACGATCTATGTCCAAATGTGTCAAGTTCATAGCTCTCCTTGTATTGATACACCTTTGGGGGGAGGGGGGAAGACTCTTTTTCAATTCTTTATGTAACAATATTATTTCGAAAGTTTTTAAGATTTTCAAATCATGATATTAATTCTAAAATTCCGTTTCCCTGATATCAGCTATGTCTTTCTAAGCAGGGCTGGCTCTGGCTCGCTCTCTCTCTCTCTCTCTCTCTCTCTCTCTCTCTCTCTCTCTCTCTCTCTCTCTCTCTCTCTCTCTCTCTCTCTCTCTCTCTCCATACACACACACACAAACACGCGCACTGCATTATAACACATAAATTGTAGAACAATCCTTTAGCACAACACAACGTTTACAAACTGCGTGTTATCTTTTGGACACTTTAGAATGATACACGCTATACACAAAAGCAACAGCTGCAACAACACACACACACACACACACACACACACACACATACACACACACACACACACACACACACACACACACACACACACACACACACACACACACACACACACACACACACACACCGCGCGCGGCAATGGAAACAAACAGACAAACAAAGAAACAAAACTGCCCACACTAATAGAGCAAAATCACAACGTTTCTTGTCTTTTAGATCATCCCACCCACCCCACTCGGCCTTTTCTTTCTTCCTAGTTCCCTTCTCTTTTACTTTCTATCCTTCCCATTTGTCTGTTTCTATCTTGTAAATTCCGTCGGACATTGTGTGTGCATACGTGTGTGAGAGAGAGAGAGAGAGAGTGTGTGTGTGTGTGTGTGTGTGTGTGTGTGTGTGTGTGTGTGTGTGTGTGTGTGTGTGTGTGTGTGTGTGTGTGTGTGTGTGTGTGTGTGTGCGCGCGCGCGCGCGTGCGTGAGAGAGAGAGAGAGAGAGAGGGGGGGGGTGGGAAGAGAAAATGTGTGTGTACGCAAACGAGTGTAGTGTAGTGTAGTGTAGTGTAGTGTAGTGTAGTGTAGTGTAGTGTAGTGTAGTGTAGTGTAGTGTAGTTTAGTGTAGTGTAGTGTAGTGTAGTGTAGTGTAGTGTAGTGTAGTGTAGAGTAACTGTGTGTAACTATGTATGTGTGTCAATCAAGCTGAGTTATCACAGTAACGATACACAACGCAAGGTAAAGCAATCTTATGGTTATTGTTAATTTTATTTAAGCCCAGCCGACCGCGCAAAGCCACACCAGGGCTATAACCGTTTCAAAACACACAATACTTAAACAGGAGGGGGGAAAAAAGGAAAGGGGGGGGGGGGAGGGAGAGAAAATTACCTACACATATCAATGCACTCCTGCACATAATCCAAAGAGATGCCCCCGGCGCCGACCACTCCGCCCAAATCCACCACACAGAGGATTTAGGAAAACATACCCGAATACAAATTCAAACAAAACTAAGAACACTAAAACATACATAAAAACGGGCCTACATTACCTAAAATTGCTTCTGCACACCACATATCCCCAGAGCCAAAAAACACTTTACAGATGTATCCAACTATCAATCCTCAGAGAAAGTACCTGGGACTTTATAATAATAATAATAATTACAATATTTATATAGCGCAAAATCTCGATAAAAATCAAATCTTTATCAAACACATATAGGTGAATGGACAAAGCAAGGCAGAGAAAATGACAGGATGAAATGACAGACAGCAAAAAGAGCAAGGCAGAAACAAAGACGGTGACAGAAAAGAGGAAATTTCCAGCGCAGAATTTCCAGAAGATGGGGGCACTATTTATACTGAACGAGTCTCCGGCATCCCCACAGGGGGTAAATCAATCTTATACCAAATTCAATTTGGTCTTTTTAAACGGGTAGACATGTATGAAACTGTTTCATAACCGTAGTCCATTCCAATCAAACAAACCAGACAAAAGAAAGAAGGAAAGTAAAAGAACAGGCATGACGTTTAAGAGACAAGAGACAGACGCAAATATAACGCTGACAGACATTGAAACAGACAATGAAAAAGGACAGAAAGAAAACAACAGAATAGAGAGAAAGACAGAAAGAAAAATAAACGAAACAGCTGAATAATACCAGGATTTCAACCACAGAAAAGCTTTCAAAATGCTGTCAACGTTGCGTTTTCCCCTTGTCATACAACGGGTCCAAACAATATGTGAGAGTTTATATGAGACATTTATTTTCACTGTCACAAAAGTATGCAAGGGCAAAAACGAAAATATACAAATAAATAACAAACATAAAATCAAATAAAACAAACAAAATCAATAGCGCTGCTGGAAGGAGATCATTTATCTGGCACAGCTATTTTTTTGCCTTTCTTTACAAAAAGGAAGTTCAAAACGAGCGGTGGTTTTTGTGTTTTTGTTTTTGTTTGTTTGTTTTTCTCTTTGTATATTTTTTAAACGATACGACCGATGAAAACAAAATAACCTACAAATATAACAAGAAGGGCAAGAAAGGAAAAACTCTGTGTGTGTGTGTGTGTGTGTGTGTGTGTGTGTGGTGTGTGTGTGTGTGTGTGTGTGTGTGTGTGTGTGTGTGTGTGTGTGTGTGTGTGTGTGTGTCTGTGTGTGTCTCTGTGTGTGTCTCTCTGTGTGTCTCTCTGTGTGTGTCTGTGTGTGTGCGCGCGCTCGTGTGTGCGCGCGCGTGTGTGTATGCATGTGTGCGCGTGTGTATGCGTGTGTGCTTGTGTGTGTGTGTTTTGACTGTTCAATACGATGTCTCACGCTGTGTGGCAAAGCATTTCGCTGTATGGCAAAGCATTTTGACGAAGCCAGTGATCGACGTCATTAAAGACAGGATAATGTTGGTTTTTCACGTGGGGAAAGAAAAGAAAAGGCCAAACTAAAACCTGATACACGAAAATAATTGGTCTTATTCTGCGTGCGTGCGTGTTTGTTTGTTTGTTTTTTGCGTGTGTTTGTTTCTTTGTTTGCTTATTTTTCATTCTCTCTCTCTCTCTCTCTCTCTCTCTCTCTCTCTCTCTCTCTCTCTCCCCTCCCCTACCAAGTGCATGCAAGTCTACATGTTTGTTTCAATTATTGTCAACGCAGAATTTTAGAAGAATGAATAACTAAATGCAAACAAACAAACAAAAAATTTTTAAGCATACTAATTATTCAGAATCGGGAGTACGATGAGTTGTAATTTTGGAATCGGATACACAACATTTGGAATAGGATACACAACAGTCAACATTTTTGATACCCACATTTCTTTCAAGATTGGGTTCTTGGGCCACGTGTCTTTCTTCTGCACAATGATACACCAAAGCAATTCCACAGAGTATCTGGTATTTATCCACTGACTTCGACAGCTCTTATCTAATTAATCTAATTAAACCTAAATCTTAAACGCAAAGCAGGATAATCAAGTAGGGGCGAACCATCTGTTAAGTTTGACTGCCAAATGTTAATGGCCCACCGACGTCTTCTGTCAATATCTTGCTTTATTTTGCATATGTAGGTTTTATTTTTTTCTGACGATACAATATCTTGCTTTATTTTGCATACGCTTGTTTTATTTTTCTGACAATGCAGTATCTTGTTTTATTTTGCATTTTTCGCTTGTTTTATTTTTCTGACAACGCAATACCTTGCTTTATTTTGCATCTACTTGTTTTATTTTTCTGACAATGCAATATCTTGCTTTATTTTGCATATGCTTGTTTTACTTTCCTGACAATGCCATATCTTGCTTTATAACGTATACTTTTGTTCTATTTTTCTGACAATGAAATATTTTCCTTTATTTCGCACATACTTGTTTTATTTTTCTGACACTGCCAAAAGCAGACATACGAAGAACTGTGACTCACACTTCTGCATAACTTAATGACTGTTTCGTGTACTAAGTACTGTCATGTAAGACAGCACAACTCGGTGGACAATGAAAACAATTATCATTGATGGGAAATGTTGCCGCCCAAAACTTCCTTCAATAAATTCATAAACGGTCCAGCTTTACATTCTCCTCTTCCTCGAGCCATTTCAACTATATGACTTATTAAAAGGCTAGATGAAAGTGTAACTATCGTCAGACTGTAGCGTGTAATCCCTTTTCTGACAAACATGGTGGAAAACACCAAGGCAGATCAATCTTAACAATCAAAAGAAACTAACAATAGAAACTTAAATATTCCTGTCACATTCATCGATAGGAAAACAAAATCAAAGAAAGATTAAACACACACACACACACAACACACACACACACACACACACACACACACACACACACACACACCACACACACAGCCAAACCAAAGAAAACCCAACGGTCCACAGCCCCTGAAACTCTGTCCTTTTATGAACGGTTTGTGTTGTGTGCGTGTTTGTTTTATATATCATGACCTAGTTTTAAATGCCGTTACGGCATGAAACTGGCCTTTGCGGTCGGCTGGGTTCCAAATAACATAATCGAGTGATTGAAAATTGTCCTTCAACAAAGACTGGACATAATAACTTGACGTACTTGGCCAATACGGTTTCAAACTTGTACCAGACTTGTTCCAACAACTGCCTTCGTATCCAGACTGTAATATTCATAAATAATACGTATAAAATAAAAATTTATATAACGACCGTGCAGGCGCAAGAGAGATGCGCGTACACAGACACTCACACACGCGTGTGTGTATATGTGCGTGCGTGCGTGTGTGTGCGCGCACACGTGGAATGTGAGATCCTGTATAACAAAACAAAGAAAAGCTTTGGCACACGATTTTCTGCCAATCCAGCAAAAGAGAGAAAAAAGACAAATGTTTAATGTAATCACCACCTGCCGCATTCTCTCGTCAAACGTCGATCATGATTCATTTAATTAAGACCTCTGCTCTTTGTTCCCTATCATCAGTCAATATTTAGGGAGTGGGTTTAAGACGACAGCCAGTGTCCTCTGATCTTAGCCGACAAAAATAATCAAGCAGTAGCGTAGGCGTGTTCGCAACAACTGTTGATTTCTCATAGACATCGAATTTTGTGAAAAAATTCGACCAACCAAAAACCCTTTCAGGGAAGAACAGTAACGATTGCCCAGCTGCCCGAGGGATGCGATATTTTGTGTCCGGCATGTGGTAAGCGCTGTGACCTACCCGCCGGTCAAGTGCAGTAATTTTCTACCAACTGCCACAAAGGATTTGGTCAACTGGTGTTTTTAACTGCATTTATAGTCAAGTCTCCAGTCTTCACTGCTTCACCAACACGCCTAGGAACCAGCAAAGTTACACTTTTAATGACACCGACATTGGTAAGGTTGTACAAATCGATTGGCCAATCAGAACAAAGTTTACAGTTTTTCACGTTTTGACCAATAGCAGACAAAGAAGTCAGACCAAAGCGAAGACGTTGTCCCGTTTTACCCAGACCCGAAGAAACTTTTCTCAAAAAACCATTTTGTTTGGTTTTGGCGTGTCGAAATCTAGTCAACTTTGGTGTTCAGAAGCTGAATAACAATGCCCTCCTCACCCACACAGACATGATCCTGACAGAATATAGGTGAGAATTTGGTCACAGCAAGGACTGAAATTAGGGTGGGTGGGGGGTGAGTGGGAGCGTTCTGAGGCTGAAGACAGCTGTGAACAGGCTGCAACTGAGCTCCCAAAAGCCAGAAATGTCGGAGCAATACCTGGGAGAGGACGATGTATTAAATGACTTTCTAAACTTGTGTTGCCAATGTCTACTACAGCCAGCTGTGAACGAGACTTTAACAATGAAAATAATAAAGAATGACTTGAGGATCAAGCTCAGTACCAGCAATCTGTCCAAACTTAAGTATCCATTCAGGGCCTTGACATTAATGATTAGAACTGTCTGCTTGCAATTCAAAGACTGTGGAAGACTGGAAAGAGAAGTCACAGACTGGAACTGAGCTTCCTTCTCCAACCAAAATCTGTCTTTCATTCGATCAACCTATCCATCTGCTTCCACCAGTTTCCTGCAGGGGAAAGGGTTAACAGTTACATAAACAGTGAATGTGCCTATCAGTGATAACAAACACAACTCGCAGTCGACTTCCAGTGAACGCCAACACTTACGTACTACGTGCCAATAAAAACATAGACGATCGCTCTAAAACACACATAATATTCCAAGGAGTGTGGTGGATTCCAGTGAATGTCAATGGTCATACAAATGGTAATCAGTGTAGTGACCGTGCTTATAACAACATACACGATGTCTCTGAGACACAGGTATTATCAGGTCTGCGTTGAATTCCACAGAACTCCAACAACTATACAAACTCTGACATATTCTATAACAACAAACTCGACAAAATTAATTCCACAGACATAATGAGGTCTGTTGCGAGTGCCACTGAACGTCTATGGCTACACGAATAGTGATCGTGCCCGTAACAAAAATACAAAAATTTTGAAAGCTACTACATGCTGTGTGGCGAAAGACATTGAACGTGTATGGTTATACAAACGGTGACAATGCACAATAACAACATTTGCAACAACTCCCATTCTCACAGATATTTTAGCAAGGTTTGTGGCAAATTCCACTGAACGCCAATTGTTATACAAACAGTGAAAAGAGCATGTATAATAATACATACAAAAAACAAAACAAAAAACCAGTCACACATACAAGGTCTACGGCGACTGCCATTGAACATCTAAAGTTTATACAATCGGTGACATTGCGTGTTATAACCTACTCGAAATCTTTCATGGATACACAACGTAAAAAAAACCAAAAAAATGTCATAATTACAAGCCCTGCTAAGCATGAATAGTTATACAAACAGCGACCGTTCCTCTACCAACATACATACAGGACAACTTTACATTGTCGCAACGCAGAAGGTCGAACAGGAACGGTTCTGGCGTGCTTAGGATGCTGATGATAAGACACGGCAACTGTGAACAAAGGTCAATGCCAAGGAAATCGTTTATAGGGTCAAAGTTGTAAGGGAGTGTACACACTCGTCACTGCCTCTTACAGTTTTCTTGTCATCGTCTTCTGAACTTTGGTTCTCTCATGCCGCTTCCCCACCCAAATCGTTTCCTTCAGACGTCACATAATTATGCCGTGTGAAAACACGGCATTTATAATGATTTCCTGTTTGTTCCTGGATAGATTCTCGGCAAATATGGGTTACAGTTTTTGGGTATCGCTTTACTCGATGAAATGTCACAGCGTGCTGTTTATGCGCTACATTATTATGTCTGTCATGCTCTGAGGATTACTGTGATCAATGTTCATCAACAAAATCCACACTGTACATACACATTTATTCTTTACTACCAACATTAGTTATTCATTAAATTTCGTTTATGCATTTGCTAGGTTTACTCATTTCGAGCTGGACACGATACACACAGTGTGACAAGTTTTTGCTGCTGTTATTTGTGGTGGTGGTAATGATGGTGATGGCTAAGGTCAGTGACGGTTGGTGTATTATTAGGAGGACAAGGTAGTGCAGGGTGAAAGGAAGGTGTGCAAACGTACATGTGCGCGCGCGAGTAATCAATCGATTCACTCCGTTTTACGTCAGCACCTACGTCAGGTTATATGGCCAACGGGGATTAACGCTACCAGGGAAATGGGGTCGGGGGATGGGGAGGGATTTATCTAATTGTACACCGACATCACAAAAACAATAATAATTATTTAGTTAAATGGACAGAAACAAAGCCATTTTCGTGAAATGCAACCCAGGTCCGAATTCACAACTATCTGGCACGTGAATCCGACGTCCACCCAACTGAGCATTGCACAGACAGCACAGAAGAAGAGAAGAGAGAGAGAGAGAGAGAGAGAGAGAGAGAGAGAGAAGGGGGGGTGAGTGGGTGAGAGGGTGATGAGAGGTGAGAGTGAAAGAGAGAGAGAGAGATAGGAGATGTGTGTGTGTGTGTGTGTGTGTGTGTGTGTGTGTGTGTGTGTGTGGTGTGTGTGTGTGTGTGTGGTGTGTGTGTGTGTGTGTGTGTGCCACGCGTTCATTAAATGTATCTAATATATTTCTGCGTGTATCTCTACGTACATAGGAGCGTGTGCTACTTGTGTTCAATATGTATGTGCGTTTACCACTATGTACAAAGAGAGTGTAGTACATCAACACATGTATTTAGTAACAATATATATGTATGTTTACTTCTAAGCACTAAGATAATCGTTTATTAAGTTATAAAACCCGATTTCATGGACACAATCAAGCACTTATATATATTTTGTATGTGTGTGTGTGTGTGTGTGTGTGTGTGTGTGTGTGTGTGTGTGTGTGTGTGTACATATTATATAGTATTTGTGATTATATATTATTTATAATATATATATATATATATTTATACACACACACACACACACACAATATATATATATATATGTATAACACACACACACACACACACACACACACACACACACACACACACACACACACACACACAACACACACACAAAGTGCCTGCACGATCACCTTCACTTCCCTTAAAACAAAACAAAACAAAAAAACCTAGACAAACACTCCAAAGCCATCTCCATACCCTTTATATTAAAAAAAAAAATACTTGTGCACGACCGGGGATTCACGCAATAATGTTTCAAGGTGACATTCACTCTTATCTAAGTCTGTATGAATGTTAAGCAATTTTCAACAAAGAAGAAATACGTCACGAGCATTAATCGTTTCTAGCCAACAGTTTCATAGACCCATACAATGTTGTTGCTCTGAAGTGTTGAAAGTCGAGTTAAATAAAGGTAAGTAGGGATTCTGAATCATATTTCCCTTCCAACTGTATATATTCGTCAACAACCTGTTTTCATCCCCATTGCACACACGCACACGTGCACTCGCGGCACGTAATATACACGTGCACGCGTACACTGGCTCGTTTTTGAGAAAAATAACACACACACAGCTTAATATGCCATCCATTAATTGTTTACAGCCAACATTTGCCCAACAGATGGGAGAGAAAACAATATGGAAGTACATTGAGTAAATGCGTGGCAGACAAAAATTGAGAAAACCAAGGATGTAATGATGAACACACAGACAAACAGACAAAATGATGCAAATCCTGATGAGAATGGCGTTTGATGTTATATTCTATCAGAAACTCTCTATCCCTTCTATCTCTCTTCTTTTCTCTCTCTCTCTTCTCTCTCTCTCTCTCTCTCTCTCTCTCTCTTCTCTCTCCTCTCTCTAACCCCCGTTCCTTTCGACACATGTGCAAATGAACAGAGACATTTACGCACACAGACGCATGTCCTTGTATGCACGCATGCATAGACACACACACACTCAAACACAGACGCGCACAAACACGCATACATACGCACGCCCTTCTTCTTTAGTGGGAAATCCGGGATGAAGCTATCTCCCATCAGCACACGATTTTACGTGAGGGGTATATTAAGTACCACAATCACTGACACAATAATGTTTGCCACCGAATCGAGCCTCACATCGTGCAACACGAAATCAACCTTTCATTTCAACTCCGATACAATTCTGTTTTGCCCCACCTGTTTTCCATCACCATCTTCCTATGAAGGCTTTCCGACATGACAAACCTTACCATGTATTCGTTAACATAGTGGGCATATAGGATTTTAATTCG
This sequence comes from Monoplex corrugatus, assembly GCA_030674185.1. Lineage (NCBI taxonomy): Eukaryota > Metazoa > Mollusca > Gastropoda > Littorinimorpha > Ranellidae > Monoplex > Monoplex corrugatus. The sequence goes on from CM060315.1 coordinate 77,940,812, forward strand.
TTCAAAACATGTTTAACAAGGTGAATGGTTTGTGCATACAGATGTAAATTATAAACTGAAAGCAAAGTGTGTACTGTGTTAAGTGCAAGTATCTGTCTCGAAATGTCTGTAACCAAGACAAATTACTACATACTCTGACCGTTCTTGCAGGACGGATTTTTAATCCCCCCCCCCCCTTTTTTTTTTTTTTTTTTTTTTAACTGATCTGAAATATATAACATTTGCAATAATTTCAACACACTTCAGTTTTCAAAATGTGCACTGTTCAGACACGTTGTACACTACATTTCTGTTGAAAAGTGCACTGTTCAAAGAGCCATATCAGGACTATAACCGTTTCAATACACACACAATACTTCAACAGGGAAAAATGGAACAGAAAATCAAGTACACATATTAATGCATTCGCGAACATAATCTAAGGAGATGCCCCTGGCGTTGACCACTCCATCTAATTTATCACACAGGGGATTTTAAAAACACTGAATACAAATTTCAAAATACTAAAGACACTAAAACATATATAAAAATGGGCCTATATTATCTAAAATTGCTTCCGCATATCTCATCTCCCTAGAGCAAAAAATGCACTTAATACATGTACCCAATTATCAATCCTAAGAGAAAGTACCTAATACTTTATCGAACACATATAGGTGAATGGACCAGCAAGGCAGAAAATGGTAGGAAGACATGACAGAAAGCAAAGGAGGAAGAAAGAACAAAAGAAAGTGACAGAACAGAGTAAATTTCTAGCACAGAATTTTCAGAAGTGGGGATACTATCTACACTGAAAGAGCCCCCGGCATCCACACGTAGGGAAGATTTCTGTTGAAATGTGCACTTTTCAGTTATGTTATACACTAATTTTCTGTCGAAATATGCACTATTTAATTATATTCTGATTTCTGTCGAGATGTGAATTGTTCAGGTATGTTACACATCAAAATTAGTCAAAATGTGTATTATTCAGTTAAATACTAGATTTCTCTCCAAATGTGTATTGTTCAGGAATGTTATATACACTAGATTTCGGTTGAAATGGACACTGTTCAGTATATACTAGAAAGTCGATTTCTGACGAAATGTGCACTCTTCAGTTTCTGTCGAAATGCCGTGTACTGTTCAGCAATGTTATATACTAAATTTCTGTTGAAATAGGCAATGCCGAGGTATGATACGCATTTTTCGCAGTTTTCTGATGAAAACGGCACAGCTCGAGTTTTTATACAACAGGCTTCCTTCTAAAGTGGAGTCCATACCAAGTGCTCATCGAAGTAAACGTAAGAGAAGAATGAGAATAATGTTAGAAGTGATTTGTTAAACTAACCAGTTATGTTTGTATACTGGATGATGAGCTTGTTTGTTAGTCTTAAGTTAAAATACCAAATCGTTTTCATTTCCGCTTTGTAAAATTATATATCCATGCATGCATGCAACACACACACAACGCGCGCACGCACACGCGCGCGCACGCACACGCGCACGCCCGCACGCACGCACGCACGCACGCACAGCACGCACACACACACACGACACGCACACCCCAAACACACACAACACCACACACACACACACACACCCATCGTAAAATCCGTACCTATGAATGTCCAACGAAGCAAATGTACTTTTGAAATCATACACATGTGCGCGCTCCCGCACTCATGCACATTCATCTGAATATCAAACATTTAACGGTGCTATCACAAAACAAAACAAAAACAACTGTAACTATCAAACAGAACAATGCTAACACGTACTGTTTGGTAGTAGGCCTGTCACTTCAGATCATGTCAAAACTTCAACCCTTTCACTTCCTCACCTTGTCCACCACCCTCCTAATAAGGAGTAAAGAAACTGGTGTGTAGGACGATGAGTGAGAGGGTTAATGCCCTCCCTGGTCATAGCAAGTAAGGGCAAAGAAAAACAAACACGTTAACCCTTTGACCCCTGCACCCTATACACCAACATCCTGCACTGTCAACCATGATGGCTAGTAAACCAAAAACTTAATTCGTTGACTTCCTCACCCTATCCACCAGCTTCCTGCAGGAAGCTGGCTTAACCCTTTGACTCCCTCACCCTATCCACCAGCTTCCAAAAAGTTAAAGTTTTTGCGAGGTGGTGTATAGGCTGCGGGAGTCAAAGTGTTACTGTCGTACATACCCAGCGAAACAAGACCATAAAAATCTTTTTTCAACAACCCCGCACAAAAACTAATAGTAAACCAGCAGTTACGCACAAAACACGTATATATGTCGCACCCAGTGACTTCTCCCATCACCAGCCTTCCACCAATCGTGTTTTGCAACAGGAATCTGTCACCGACTGACAGGAAAGTAAACAACAATGAATGTCAAAGTCACCCGCTGCCCCGCAGACCGGGTGTTCTGTTTTGAAACGATCTAAACTTCCTATTTTATACACGTTACTGAAAACTCGATGATGATATATATATACATCGACAGGCGCGATAGTCACGTGGGTAATCGTCGGACGTCCAATCGGAAGGTCCTGGGTTTCACCCGCCCAGACACCTCTGTCTAGTGAGTAAAGGGTGGAGATTTTCCTGATCTCCCATTAGCGGGCCTCAGTAGCTCAGTTGGATGAGCGTCGGATTCACGTGCTAATGGTCGTGGGTTCGAATACCGGGGTGCGCTATATCAAAACTGGCCATTTCACTGTCCCATTTTAACATCATTGTTGTTCTGGTGCTGTCAGTGTATGATTAGATAAGTCCCCCCTTTCCCCTCTACCCCGGGATGGTTATCCCCGTCGGCCATATCACCTGAGGTGGGTGCCGACGTAAAAACTGAACCAAATCAATCAGTCAATCGATCTCCGAGTTCAACATGTGTGCATGCTGTGCCTAACCCCGCTTCGTGTGTGTATACACGTAGAACATCATGCGTATGCGCATGTAGAATAATATATACAAATATTCTGTTTAGTTAATACTGCTTACAGTCTAGCCAACTACTAAAGCCATATCAGGGCTTACACCACGTCAAAAACGACAATCAGGTTCAGACGACAGACAACCGTTAAAAACCATGCTCAACGTTAATCTTGCAAATCTAAAATGCAATTAAAAGAGACCCATACTCAGACGTAAGTATGCACATTAAAGATCCCGTAGTCGTGTCAGTGGCTGGCTTATGGAAACCTGAAAACACGCAGCATGCACGTCCACCAAAGATGCTGAATATCGAACATGCAACAACATAATGAAGTATGGTCAGCTCGCCCAACAACCGAGTTCTCCATGCTCCACTAGTGAATCCAAATTGAGTTTGGAGAATGACTAGTGTTACATGAAAATGATTTTATCATGATAATGATAACATTAATCAACACAACACTACTAAGTATTATTCCTCATGCTGCTGCTGCTGCTGCTGTTGCCACTAATACTACTAGTACTATCACCAATGACAATGCACAGATTACTACTGCTGCTACCATTGCTGCAAATGTTGCAGCTGTTGTTGCTACTGCTGCTATTATTTCCTCAACCACTACTACTACTTCTACCAGTAAACAAAAACAACGACAAATTATTTCCCAATGTGTATTAAATTTTACCACTCATTTCAAAGCCAAATCAACAGCTCAGCTGGCAAGTTCGTAACGAAATGAACGTCCATAGTTCTGTCCTCCAGCAAAAAAAATGTAAACTACCAACCAACCAAACAAATAAATAAATAAATAAAAAATAAATAAATAAATTTTAACAGAGAAAGAAAAACAATAATACAAACACCATCAAGACAAAATAAGTCAGAACAAAATGTCATTAAAGTTCATAAAATACAACAATAACAAATCAAAGTAAAATTGTACCCAAAGGGGAAAAAATAAACTAATATATTACTGATTCACAGTCAAGAGCGGATGTGTGTGTGAGTGAGTGAGTGAGTGAGTGAGTGAGTGAGTGAGTGAGTGAGGAGAGTGTGCGTGTGCGTGTGTGTGTGTGGTGTGTGTGTGTGTGTGTGTGTGTGTGTGTGTGTGTGTGTGTGTGTGAGGACGTAGTTGAAGAGACAGAGGGGAGGGATGTCAGCAAAGCTTTACCGACTGTTTTATAGAACTTTACTAAGTGGAGGCCCGGGTTCCTGGGTAGCAGGAGTTCGTAAACGATTCCACTTTGTGCAATGATAAAAATTGTGAATAATTCAGCAAGCAGCATTTCTTGGTCAATTCTAGGCGAACTATAGAAACGTTTCAGCTACGAATGAATGAATGTTCAACACATATTCTACGGAATTAATAGGATTATGGTATACATGTTTGAATGATTTCGCAGTTGTTCAAACTCAAGTCATGCACACACTGCCAAAAACGATTACTAAACTAAAATGGGAGACAGCTCCTACAGCTTGACCAATGTCACTGATTTTAAGTTTACTATAATTTCACTGCATTGTACTGCGTTGTACCGTGTCATATTTCTGCACTACATGCCTGTACTCTATTGAAATGCTTTTGTTGCACTGCACTGCACTGCACTGCACTACGTTGCAATGCGTCTGTGTGATAACGTATCATATTGTATAATGTTCTGTATTGACAGTATGGTACTGCAATATCAAAGGAATTTTCTGCGCAAATGGGGGAGGAGGGGAGGGTGTGTGACTCCCTATTTGTACAGCAAGTCCCCGGTACACCACTTTCCCGTTTACCTACCCATCCCATGCCCCTCCCCCTTCCCTTTTTCGCTTATATCACAAAGTGCCCAAGGACTTCTACAAAATTTTGACAAGACGACTCTCCTGATGCAGGTTTTTGTTTTGTTTTGTTTTTTCATCTAAATTACATGGGCCATATGCATGCCCATACGGGGACATTGGTTTGAAATCTCGTTATAAAAAAAAAAAAGGGGGGGTGTAAAAAAAAAATGAAATAAAAAAAAAGCCCTCAACACAGATTTAAGGATCTTATGGAGACGGCGAGAGAAGAAAAAATCAACCCGACGATCGAAACCTGAACTTCCGGCATTTTAGGCGGGCACTCTAATCGCCAGGCCACCGTTGCAACATTACGTACACTAAAGAAGAACTGGGCACAACATGGGGGTAAAGATTTTAATTACTTTTTTTTGGGGGGGGGGGGCTAACTAAAAAGACACGAGACTCAAAATCTCGCCAAGATGACGCAACCTCATGTTTAATTACACATACAGTACAGTAACATGTTTTCTCTTTGCATTCATATCGACGTTTAACCAGGCTGAAGTTAAACGGATCAAGCCAAAATCTGATCAATCATGGAGGTCAGAGCTTGTCGAAACAATCCCACTTTTAGGCTGATGACCTCTCTCTCTCTCTCTCTCTCTCATCTTGCAGAAACCGAGAAAGGTCAAGGTTACCAGCTGATAGAAAGGTTTCAAGTAAACAAACTACTCAACCGCAGGCCACGTACACCGACCGGCAAGAAAGTGTAACTATCGTCAGACTGTAGCGTGTAATCCCTTTTCTGACAAACATGGTGGAAAACACCAAGGCAGATCAATCTTAACAGTCAAAAGAAACTAACAATAGAAACTTAAATATTCCTGTCACATTCATCGATAGGAAAACAAAATCAAAGAAAGATTAACAAACACACACACACACACACACACACACACACACACACACACACACACACACTCTCTCTCTCTCCTCTCTCTCTCTCTCTCTCCCCTGCCCTTCCCCTCCTCTGTTGTCAGTATAGCGTGTGTGCATGCGCGTGCGTGCGTACGTGGGGGGAGCACACGCATGTATATGCACGCAACTGTACCTGTCTACGAGCATGAAACTGAAAGCGAATCTCTCCTCTCTCTCTCTCTCTCTCTCTCTCTCTCTCTCTCTCTCTCTCTCTCTCTCTCTCTCTCTCTCTCCCGCTCTCTCTCTCTCTCTGTGCGTGTGTGTGTGTGTGCGTGTGCGTGTGCGTGTGCGTGTTGTGTGTGTGTGTGCTTGTTCATGAAAGAACTTGCAGTGGTAAAGGATTTCTGATATTTTCAGTCTACGACTGGAAGTCCATTTTCTCTCTTCTCTCTCTCTGCTCTCTCTCTCTCTCTCTCTCTACTCTCTCTCACACACACCACACACCCACACACACACCACACCACCCACCCACCCACCACCACCACCACCACCACCACCACCACCAGCTAACACATCATCTCTTCCACTTAGACACGCATGCATGGACAATACACGCACATGCACACCCAAGAACGTAAGCCATGCCAAATGATCAAATATCAATTAATCAGTAATGAAATGTAAACATAAATCAGTACAGAACAATCTAACTTTTTTTTTAAATGTACAGTGCAACAAGCATTCTCAGACGGTAACTGTTTGCGATATACGAATGAACTCTTTGTTCTTCTTCTTTCTTTCTTTCTTTCTTTCTTTCTTCTTCTTCTTATCATTATCATCATCATCATCATCATCATCATCTTTGTTATCATTATTGTTATATTATTATTGTTGTTGTTGTTGTTGTTGTTCTTGTTGTTGTATGTAAATGTAAATCACTACCGAACGATTGAATGTAAACTGACATAAGTACCGAACGATCAAAATTTACTGCAAACATAAATCAGTACTGAATGATCGAATGTAAACATAAATCAGAACTGAACGATCGAATGTAAACTTATATCAGCACCGAATGATCGAATTTTAACATAAACCAATACTGAACAATTGAATGTAAACATAAATGAGTACTTAACGACAGAATGTAAACTTACATTAGCACCGAATGATCGAATGCAAACATAATGATAATGAACGACTAAATGTAAACATCAATCAGTATTGAATGGTTGAATGTAAACTTACATCAGTACCAAACGATCGGAATGATTGAATGTAAACTTACCTCAGCACCAAACGATCAAATGTAAACATAAATTTGAACCAAGCGACCGAGTGTAAAAATAAACCTGTAATGAACGATCTAATGTGTATATAAACATAAAAAAATCAGTACCAAACGAACAGTTGTAAAAATAAATCAGTGCCCAACAAACAAATGTTAAAATAAATCAGCACCGAACGATGGAATGTAAGCATAAATCAGTACCACACGAACGAATTTAAATATAAATTAGTAGTAACGAACCAACGAGTGTAACCACAAATCGGTACTGAACAATGGAATGTAAACACATGAACGTACACGCTGTCCTAAATACACACGTATTATATTTTAGCCAAGGCCACTGCACCGAGCGGAAAGGGCGCCATGCCAATTACACAACACTGGAATCTTGTTTTGCTGACCATATACACACAGAGAAAAGAGAGAGAGAGAGGGGGGGGGGGTTTAAATCGGTACAGACCGTCAATTGTCAACACATGAACGTATGTTAAGTTCCACAAACTACACTTGACTCAACGGGCACAGCGGTCAAGTGGGAAAGAAGTCAAAGACTTCCAATGGGAAGATCTAGAGTTCGATCTTGCCTGGGCACCTTCCACATAGTGGGTTGAGGGTGTAGATCTTTCTAAGCTCCCAGACTGGGCAGACCTGATAATGCGTGCACGGATGCAGAACATCAAATATGCGCGTTAGAGACTGTGTAAGACATGTCAGTGTCTGGTGGTTTTTAGTAACATACAAACCACTTGGCATGCACGCCCACCAAAGCCGGAGTATGCAGACTTACAGCAATATGCCGCTTGTACAGTGTGGACAACACAACATGAATACAGCATCCTCAAAAAATCGGAATGCTTAAATAAAAATTGGAAAAAAAAAAGAGTAAAGCAAAAGGAGGAGGAGAAGAAGGAGGGGGGAGGGGAAGAAGAAGAAGAAGAAAGAAAGGGGAAAACTGACACAAGGCTACTGCGTCATGTGAAAAGGGCATCACGGCAATTACACCACACACAAGGGTCTGTGTTTTGCTACCTCCCCCCCCCCCCACACACACACGCGCGCGAGCGCAGAGAGAGAGAGAGAGAGAGAGATTAATCGATACGAGTCGAGTTAGCGTACTTGTACTGCCTCAGATTCTACTGATTTTACTCAAGGTCATTACAGACAGACAGACAGACATACAGACAGACAGACAGACAGACAACAGAGACGACAGAGAGACAGAGACAGACAGACAGAGAGTGGAGACGGATGTTTAAAAAAAGATCTACACACACACACACACACACACACACACACACACACACACACACACACACACACACACACACACACACACACACACACACGACTCACTCACCCATCCAATTACACATAACACTGCTACAGGCTAAATCGGTATAAACCCATCGAATGTAAACACACGATCGAACGTGCTGCCTCAGACATTTATTCAATAATTCATACTCGAGGTCACTGCGTCAAGTGCAACGGGCACCACGCTGATTACTACTGCGCAACAATTTGTGTTTTAATGGTTACACACACACACGCGCGTGCGCGCGGAGCCTGATGAGGAGAGAAGACAGCGAACGAACGCGTTGCCTCTTGACTATTTTATACTTGGCCATTCCATTGTGTCAGACGAAAGTGGCACCACGCCAATGACAGTGAGGTCTGTCTGTAGTCTATTCCCTCAGCGCAAGCAAGTAAGCAAGCAAGCAAGCAAGCGCACACACACACACACACACACACACACACACACACACACACACACACACACACACACACACACACACACACACACACACACACCGCTATACCGGTACTATCCTATCGAATGTAAACACACGAACGTAGGTGCAGTCCCATATACTATACTTAAGGCAATTGCATCAGACACAAAGGGCATCGTTCCAATTACGCAAAGAGTATGTGGACTGCTGCCTCAGCAAATACATCATTCACATGCATATGCTGCCCACCACCTCTGTCACCCAGAGGGAAATCACACGTTTGATCCCATAATCCACAGGCAACGAGTCGAGAAGGCAAGTGCAGAGGGAAAAGACAAAGTTTGAGGGAGGGGTACAGAAAAGCTAAAGATACGGAGGGAGACAGAGACAAAGGTGACAAACGCACAGACTGATAGCAGACACTGGTGTACAGCGACGGGGGGGGGGGGGTGGGGTGGGCGGAGCGAGAGAGAGATATGTAAAAGACAAAAAGATATAAACAGACAGGAAGACAGGAGAAACTTGAAAACTCAGGGACAGTAGCATTATCTTCCACTTTAGTCTAGTGGGGCCAAGGGGTCGCTACTCTGCAGTAGCTGATCTACGCAACTTTTGCCGTTTAAACTGAGGTTGTTTTGATATACCGACATTTTCTTTTGTATGCTGGTTTGGCAGCCTCTCAGTTTAAATGAAAGAACTTTTAAACAACGTTTTGATTATGTGTAATAAATTTGTAGGCGAGAAGCAAGAGAGAGAGTCTGCGCCAACTGCAAAATAGTTATATGTATATGCAGTTATATGTATAACAAAAGGCAAAAGTCACTGTTTTGGACAGTGGTCACATTCTTCGCGACATCATGAAATCCTTCCACCAGGTCCCTGATTTTCTGCATTGAAAGTAAAATTCATCTGAACAAAAACTAGCTGTACAAAGTCGGTCGTACTCCTCAACAAAAGAGTCAGTCAGGCATGGATGTACGGTGTGTGTGTGTGTTGTGTGTGTGTGTGTGTGTGTGTGGTGGTGCGTGCGTGCGTGCGTGCGTGCGTGCGTGCGTGCGTGCGTGCGTGCGTGCGTGCGCGCGTGTGTATGTGTGTGTGTGTGTCACTACTCTCTGTGTGTGTGTGTGTGTGTGTGTGTGTGTGTGTGTGTGTGTGTGTGTGTGTGTGTGTGTGTGTGTGTGTGTGTGTGTGTGTGTGTGTGTGTGTGTTGTCTGTATGTGGCATAACATTGTGGTGGCTGGCACTATGGTAGCAATTGTGTTGAATTTAATTTTTCTTTTATAGATAAGTAATCTGACTGAATTATACTGAAGTTCTTGCGCAGAGAGACAGACAGACAGAGAGAGAGAGAGAGAGAGAGAGAGAGAGAGACAGACAGACAGAAGACAGACAGACAGACAGACAGAGAGACGGACTGTGACACAGAGATAAAGAGACAGACATATAGACAAGGGCAGACAGTGACAAAAACATATACAGATAAATTTTCATATACGTATAGGCATAAACAGCACAAGTTACATATGCTTCATATAAAGCATTGACTTAGATGTGAAGCTATTATATATTTGACAAAAAGACAACATTAAGGATGCTTATCAACACAAAATACTATCGGTAGCAACCTCTCAGTGTATACCAAATCACAAGAACAACAAAATAAATATAACACGACCAAACAAAACAACAAAAAATCATTTTAACACGCACACATAAGCACACACAGACGCACATCTTACATCTCACGGACGGCCAAAACTCCTCTCTGACTTCAACAAACATGAAAGGAGCTCCAATCAATGGAATCGACCAGAAAAGCAGTACAGTAGCACTGGTCGAAAGGGTCAATCCACAACCAACACATAAGCATGGCTGGCACACAGTCACAAAATTATGTAAACAAGTACACCATGGTAAACCATACAGCAAAATGTCCTGTGTACAAACTGAATGAGTTCACAGCAGGTGGGACAGGGAGAGAATATTAAAAGCGGAGGAAAAACACAAGACTGCACTAACAAGAGAGAATAATAATATGTGCACAGACTGAACATGGACAGAGCTGAATGAGAGACAAAGCGCTTGCTTATCTATTTTAACCCACATACACACATGTGTGGTTATACTTTTCATGTGACCCCTATCTAACGCTGTCACGATTACGCACTGTCACACCACGCCTGTAGTCTACATGCTATGTATATAAATCACTTTGCCTTTTAGCCTGGCGAGCAGGAAAACGGTTTTCTGTAGTTAAGGTACAGGTGGAGGGGGAATTTGATAGTGATGAGGCTTCAAGCGAATGCATCATAACTGCTGTGTAGACCCTACATCCAAGACTGTAATTAAATTTGCAAAATATTAACTAGATTTTACGTCCTGAAAGGCATCTACGATTTTTTTTCCACTGAGAGAGAGAGAGAGAGAGAGAGCGACAGACAGAGACAGACAGACAGAGACAGAGAGAGTCGTGTGACAAATGTACTAAAATGATCCAAGCATCGTCGTACTGTGACCTCACTGTGAGTGTTCAGCCGGTCATCAGTGTCAGCTGACTGTTTTAGACGCTGTTCTAGTTAATTTCTGAGTCGCAATAAACATGTGTACAACACACACACACACACACACACACACACACACACACACACACACACACACACACACACACACACACACACACACACACACACACTTACACACACTACACACACACACACAAATAAAAACTATTGTCTAAAATCACTTTAGTGAATAGACATTAAATCAAAGACCACCACACACTCTCTCTCTCACCCAGAGGTACGGAGGGAGGGAGGGAGAGAGAGAGCATACGTTTGCGAATAAAAAAAATAATAACAAACATCTATGAGGACCAATCTATATATAATATATAAGCCCTCAATGTTTTCAATAATTAAAATACGTAAAAAGAAAAATACATAAGCAAAACAGAATCAACACCATGCACTCACCAATTTATGCAATCATTACATTTTCCACACACACACACACACACACACACACACACACACACACACACACACACACACACACACCACACCACACACACACACAACACACACGCACGCACGCACGCACGCACGCACGCACACAAACAGAGTGAGAGAGAGAGAGAATCTCGTCTGAGTCAAAATAAGTTGAATGAAAGAATTAACACACAGAGATCTTTCAACAGGCAGAACAGGCCTTTTGAATGTTTTCCCTTCTTTAATTTTGTATCTTTTGATTTATCAAGAATATTACACACATTATTAGATCGATTTTAACTCGTGTTGTTATATTTACATATTAGTGACGATGTAGCTTATTGTCTGCCATCGTACAGTATAAATTATTGTAGTATGAGGTTCAAGATATTCGGAAAACAATGTTTAAAGAATAAGTAAGAATTCTTGCTCAGGTAAACGATGAATCCACAGAAATAAATAAATAAATAAATAGTATATAATAAAATGATAACAACAATAAAGGTCATAAACTAAGCCCAAATAAAAACTAATTACAACGTTTAGATACTATGGAAGAGCAGATCTGGAGCAAACCTTTTGAAGATCACACACCCTTCATCGAACTAATGGCCTATTTGACGTGAGTGAATGTAGACACGTTCTTACAGCCCCAAGAAAGTGAACCTAGTGGTATTTCCAATTTAGTGGCAAGAAACAAAACAAAGTGCGGCCATGGTCGAATTCTCCATCCAGAAAAATGGACTGACCACTACTTACCTTGGCCATGGTCGAACGCAATCTGGGAAATCTCTCATGATCACGGCCTATTCCCACGATGAAGACAGAGACGGTGCACGAAAAGGAAGATATTTGGCACGGCTAGGCCGTCTCCACCTCATCTGTCCACACTCCACCCCCCACCCCCGTCTTCTTTTTGACCGAGAATGAAAAACTCATCGATCGCGATCTATGTCATGCGGTTTCCAATTAGGCCTCCTGCTTAGCCCGACCAAGCAGGAAATAGGCAAGCGACTAAGCAGACAGCACCCCGACCTTCTGTACTCTTCCCTCTTGCCCCAAATTCAGCCTCTTCTTGCTCCATGCCCCTGCAATTCCCCCCTCGTTGCCATTCATATCAACAGACCAACAGACGCCAGGACTGTCTTCTGGTGCCTCTCATTCCTTCCAAACCCGGATTTTTTCTCCCCACGAGTCTTTCTGATCCTAATTATTAAGTTACCGACGTCATGCTCCATAGCGGGTAAAGGAACACCCCCCCCCCCCTTTCTTTTTTTAAAATGGGGGTGGTTATGGGTGCAGACTCATTAATATCGATCCTATGGCGCATGGTTCTGTCTGTAAGTAAGATTTCAAGATTGATTGATTGATTGATTGATTGATTGATTGACTTATTCATTTATTTATTTATTCATTCATTCAAACCGAAATTGGGCCAAACATTCGTTTAATTAACTAGGTCCGGCTATTCCTGAGTCTGAATCAGCGTTGGCAGTGGCCCCATGTGATAAACACACGAGTATGGATTGCCCACTATGAGTGAGGACCTTTACCAAATTCGGACATGTTCAGACATATCCGACCTCAATGAAATCAAAAATACATACATTACATTACATATATACACAGAGAGGGGGGAGGAGAGAGAGAGAGAGAGAGAGAGAGAGAGAGAGAGAGAGAGATTTGGAAGGATGGACGGGGAGAATGGGAAAGGGACTGGAGCAGAGGTTCGATTTTCCTGTTTTGCCGGCGTGTCCAGACAGTAATTTTTTCTCCAATTATTTCCCTATTTACAAAAGACTACACTGATTCAACGCAATTACCCCCCTCCTCATCTCCTCTCACTCTCTCTACTCATCTCTCCTCTCTCTCTCTCTCTCTCTCTCTCTCTCTCTCTCTCTCTCTCTCTCTCTCTCTCTCTCTCTCTCTCTCTCTCTCTCCTCTCTCTCTCTCTCTCTCTCTCTCTCGTGTACGTGTCTGTTTATGTAAGTGTACAAAAGATGTGCCGCTAAAAATTTCTCACCTGTTTGCTGACGGATTTTTTTTAAACCAAACTTGATCTGTATGTTTCCTGTGGAAAGTATTCGCGAATATATCAGTATGGTCCGGACTGGTACAGGGTGGTCCAAAAAGTAAAAATTGTTTGCTTGAAGGTATCTCGACCGTTTCAATCAAAATCTGATAGAAATTTGTGTCATCCGTCTGGCGCTATTGGCAACCTAACGCTGAAATCGTGTAGCCATCGCACAAGATGTTTTAAAAATGCAAACCGACAGGGTTTTTTTTAAAGCATGGCTTGACGTACGTGGTGTGTGTGTGTGTGTGCGTGCGTGCGTGCGTGCGTGCGTGCGTGCGTGCGTGCGTGCGCGCGTGCGCGCGCGCGCGCGTGTGTGTGTGTGTGGTGTGTGTGTGTGTGTGTGTTGTGTGTGTGTGTGTGTTGCATTTCTATGTTACCAAGTGAACTGAACTTTTCCTGCGGCTATCCGTCATTTGCATGTTCATGGCCTTTATCGAACGTTCAACTGCACTTCCAGCGTCCCTGTAATTCGCCCTGGTCGGAAATCTGACAAAGAACGAGAAAGGAGGGAGGCAGGCAGGCAGGCAAGGCAGGCAGGCAGGCAGACAGACAGACAGACTGAGGCACGGAGGAAGACCGAAGATGATATGAATAATGATAATGGTGAATAAAGAGAAAAAGGAAGGAAGGAAGGAAGAACAGAAGAAGCAAAAATGGAGACAAGTGTAGCATAAAAGAAAGAAGGAAAAGATAAAGAAACAAGGATGTGAGAGGGGGACCAAGAAAAGGAAAACTGGTAAAGCCACACGATCCCTCGTGTACGTTTTGTTTAACTGTGACCTCCGATAATTACTTTTAGTCAGCAGTATACAAGTCAACTGATAATACTGTGAAAATATAACTTTGCATTCTATCAGTTTAAAATCTGCAAATAAACAGATCAAATAAGATACTCAAACGCAGACACTTTTTTGATGCTGTAATTTAACTGATGAGTATGCCTAACCACATTTTTAGCACTGACGACTTTACATTAACCCGAACTTGGAAGTGCAAATCCGAACCGATTCAATCACGAGCCATTGGAAAACTTTACCAATACACACACATACATACAATCTACACATAAGTGGGGAAGGTGTGAATTTGAAAACGAAAAATGATGAAACAACAAACAACACAACAACAACAAATCTTTCAAGCTTGGATAGGTGGAAAAGGAAAGCTCTCAACACCTCGCGTATTTTTTTTCGTATCATCAATAGATGAAGAGCACTGATAAAGCTTGGACAAACGGATGGAAAAGACGGATCAGCAGCGGCAGCTTCCATTGACGTCAAACATCTTCCTCCGGTTCCTTCCACATTCCACTCTCGCTTTGTCCGAGCTGAACGAACGCGCTCCATCATTCGAGCTCCGAAAAAAGGAGCAAATCACTAGTTTTGACAAATATCCAGGAGGAAATCATTACTTTTCAAAAAATAATCACGCGAAAAAGAAGTGAATGAGACCGATTCACACCGTCCCTCAGCGTCCATGTGGTTGTATTGAACACGTCACAAATGGGAATGGTCCCGATAACTGAAGCAGAATGAAAACGATTGATCCCGTATTTCTAAGCTACTGAACGAAGGATTTTTAACAAATCAGGATAACACATCTTTATTTTCCGGAAGGATTCGTAGCTGCATTCATTTTAATGTTCTTGGGCTATGTTCAGTTTAAAATTATACCAAACGCAGCTATATCTAATAGGGTTGTAGAAGGGGAAAACAACATTCCCCCCTGCCCATTACGCCCTACACTCCTAATCTCAAACAAGGTGGGGGGGGGGGGGTGAACCACACACACAAAAACCTAGTTACACATGAACGAAAGGTGATGAAATTACATTGTTAAAATGGTCAAGCAATATTTAAAACCTCCCTCTTCTGAACATTAACAACAGCAGAACCAGATGTGAATGCCGAGACAAAGAGAATTAGAACGAGCTGGATTTACTTCACTGCAAAAACGTGGCTTTACCAATGACATACAGTCTTAAGTCTTCTTTAAGCTGTACACCACCTGATTTTGGTTCAGACCATCCAAAACAAAAAAAACAAAAAACAAAAAGAATAATATAAACACATTTGTTCTATATTCGAGAACAGTAGTACACGCATATTAATGCATTTCACAATCAGCCCTCGCCCCTGTACGGTTTACAATAATACAGAGACAGCCAGACTGACAAACATAAAGAATAACATTCTGTAGCTGCAGAGTATTAGATGTGCATCTGCGTATTTTACTAAACTTCACATTGTAAGAAATCAGCAAAAAGATAACATCTAACCTTCCTAAAAGAACGTTAATTGCTATATCAGCAATTGCTATGTTAATTGGAGAATGATAGAGAAATTCTACGAGTAGACGAACGCAGAGAGACACAGAGACAGGGCAAAGGTGTGATATGTCTCAAACAATAGAGTCCCCTTTTAAATAATACAGGCACAATGCGTAACAGGGAGGGGGAGGAGAGACAAGAGGGGGGGGGGGTACACACGAGGACAGTATCCTCGGTTTTATTCCCGACCCAGCTCTGGTTTTATTTCAGGCCTCACAAAAAAACACCTTTCCGAAGCCGACACTCAAAACAAACTTCAAGAGACAAATGATACAAACATCAGACACAAAGAAGGAACGTTTATAGCGTTCGGGGGCAGCAAAACAGCTGCAAAACAGCGTCCTCCTGGCACACAGATCTACATATTCAAGAGACGGTTGAACCTTCTCATCTTTTTTATGGCTTACCGGTGACGTGTGGATCAGGAGTGACTCAGCCTTGATGTCAGGCTATGAAAACGCGTCACTCATATCAGAGAGAGAGAGAGTGTGTGTGTGTGTGTGTGAGTGAGAGTGAGTGAGTGAGTGAGAGTGAGTGAGTGGTGGAGGTGTGAGTGTGAGTGTGTGTGTGTGTGTGTGTGTGTGTGTGTGTGTGTGTGTGTGTGTGTGTGTGATATTTTCATGTGAAGGATTTACAGTAAGAGGAAGACCAGGGAAGACCTGGATCAACGGTGTGACCTTGACGTCAGACCTTCAAGATCTTTCCAGACCGCTGTTGACCATAAAATCTTTCTCCCCGTGATACCACGATAGTACGAGCAATTCAATTCAACTGAACAACCACTACCAGATCAACCACACACACACACACACACACACACACACACACACACACACACACACACACACACACACACACACACACGCACGCACGCACGCACGCACGCGCACACGCACACACACACACACATACTCACACACACTCCACACACACTCACACACTAAAATCACTAAACGAAATCACATAATCTATAACACGTATAAGAAAACAATGTAATGAGAGGCATAACAAACAAACAAACAAACAAAAAACAACAACAACAAAGACAGGTACTGAGAAATAGGTTCGTTCACGTATAAAAATAAATACAAATAGTACCACACATCTTTCCATGCTGATGGTTCAAGGCAGTTCAGACAGCTGTGTGTTGAACCACACAGCATCACACATCTTACTGAATGCTGGGACTTGAGAAGACATAAGCAATGTATAGCAGACTCCCTGAAGACCGTCATTTTCAAGTTTTTACAAGATCAATAGATATCATCTGAAATATCACATGTAAAGGAAAGACTTTAAAATGCATTTAGACTGAAAGGCTAATCATGTGCTTAGTTTCTAACTGCTGGCTCTTTAATTGCATTTGGAGTTTGTCTAACGTGGTGTCAGCCCTGATATGGCTTTACTGGTTAGGTGGTCGGCTGGGCTATAAGCAACACGATTCCATTCGATCTGATTAAAGGTCATTTAATCTTCTTTGCAAATACGTTTTTTGCAAGCCTGTATGCCGATATTCCAAACTGGCGAAAAAGCACAAAGATCACGTCTTCCAATCGTCCTGTTCGGATCGGAGACTGGCTCAGGACACAATAAAGTATTCTGCGAAGGTACCAAATATTCCTTGTGCTTGAGAATGGTACAAGAGCAACGCGGATGAGAGGACACAACCCCAAATAAGTCTGGTTTCTACAAAAGCACCGCCCTTACATGCCTAGCCCCACTGAAGTCAGGTTTCTACCACTTCCATTTCAAAGAACTCATAGCAAGAACTCACCAAACCTTTAACTATGTGATCGAGGTGCTTCTATTCTCTATTTTACGTATGAGTGTTTTAAGATGCAGGGTCCTATTTTTTCCAGGGATTTTTTACCCAATATAGGAAGCTTCCAATACAGAAACAATAAACAAATCAGTTCAATATTTTTTAATTCAAGATTAGGCAAGAATATTAAACAGCATTTATATAAAACGCACACAGAATACATAGAGAGATTATTGAAAATGACAACAAAAACCGGTTCTTCTCTTTCTGAAATACTACAAAGGGGGAAGTACTTTGGAAATGGACAAATTTAGAATGATTTTCCATACCGTCATAAGCTAACCTCCTCCCTTTCCCCTTTCAGTTTATCAAATGCGTCCAAAAGTTGCTGACAACTCAACCTTCCTGCCTGCTGACGGTCTCGGGTCAGCGAACCAAATAAGTCAAATAGCTGTACTTGGCCTGAACAGCATAAAACAAAAGTACTAGTGTCACAAAAGAGGACAGACAAGTACGGAAGACACAGATACATTAAGCACGTGACGGCAGTACGCTTCGTGAAGTTTCCGGGATCAAGTCATAAAGCTGACATGTTTAAGCTGGGATTCCTTGTTCAGTTTCGTATTAGTCTATTTCCCTCGTCATTCCGTTTCGCACTGTTTCTCGTGCAGTTAACTCCATAACTGATCAGCTTGTAAGACTGGGCAACAAAGATATGTGATTTACCTCACAGATTGGTCATTAAAACTGTCGTTCGAAGTTCATGTCCCAAAGACCGTAGGTGTCGTCACCTCTCCGGCCTGGTTGACACACACCTAGAGGAAGAAATGAAGCGTTCAGTACAGCCATGTCAAGCAGTCTCAAACAGAAATGGAACTCCAGCCATTATTGTCATCAATTCAGTAATCGTCACAACAGGGTGAAAACGTCCAAAATCCGGAACCATTCATCAAATCATGCTGTTCTCGCTATGACCTCTCTGTTCTGGTCTCTCCTGCCACTTCCATGGTTCGTCGGGTCAAGGTCCACTCCAGATTCCTCAATGTTGACAGAACTGTCGTTGAAGGGACGATGTGGCGGTCTCCATAGAAATGGGGAATTGGGAGGGGGGGGGGTTGCTGGGGGAGACGGACGGAAAATGTTCTGGGAAGGGAAAGCAGTTCTTTCAATCTAGCGCCATGTCATTATGTAAGCGATGCCAATGGCGACGGAGCTGAAACTGATATTGAACAATTGGGATGACCCCCTCTTCCCCTCCCCCCTTCCGTTCCCTCCTTTAAACACTTCTAAATAAATCACTGAAGCATTTCCATGAGCAAATGTACAGGACGCTTCAATTAGCAATCGTGAGAATGTGGTGGATAAGGGGGGAGGGGGGACGCATGAATATATGTGGGTTGGCGAAAAGGAAGAATGATAACATACAAGAGAGGTGGAAGAGAGGACGCAGCAACAAAGTGCTCAGTACGTTTTCAAACGACTTCTCGGTCAGTGTCAAATCTGGACGATGTTCTTGGGCCGAAAACTGCTCCGAACCGAATAAGTGCTGACCTGTGCAGACGCGAGAGCACTGAGGCAGGTAGGGAGGCGGAAGACAGACATTCTGGATGGAGTTTGTTCACGAGAAATTCATTGTACGCAGGCATTTTCATAAAGACTCCACTCAAAGAAACATGGGCACCACCAGAATGACTGTAGCATAAAGATGGGCTGCAAAAATAAGACTACCGTTTTTATGCTGAGGGGTGGGATGGGATTAAATTCAAGAGATGAACTGAATCTTCGGTCCACGGCTCTATCAAAAGAGCGAACCAACTCGCTTTAAAAAAAAAAATTTTTTTAATGGTCTGCCTGACGGTCGAACCCTTGACCCCTGTGGACAAAGAGACAAATGCAGAGACAGAGGCTGAGAGAGAGAACGACAGTTATCGAGAAGGAAAGAGAAAGAAAGATGGTGAGAGAAGACAGACAGACTGACAGGATCGGGTCAATCTGATTTATTTTTCTCACGTCCCTAACCCTTCGTCCTGTTTCACTCTATTCAATCTCATCTTTTCCCTTCCATTCCCTGCTCCCTCTCATGTCAACATCTCTCTCTCTCTCCTCTCTCTCCTCTCTCTCTCTCTCCTCCTTCCCCCCGCGTGTGTGTGTGTGAGAGAGAGAACGAGAGAGAGACAGACAGACAGACAGACTGAGACAAACGTATGTTTGAAAAGAAAATGTACAGTCGGCAAAGATCTTCTGGTTGTTACTGGACAAGCCGTTTCTATACCTGGACTGTTACTAGTGTTAGTCAGTTTTGTTTTTAAAGCCCAGTCGACTGCGTAGAGCCATATCACGGCTATAACCGTTTCAACACACACACACACACAATACTTTTAACAAGGGGGGCGGGAGAGAGAGAGAGAGATAAAAGAAAATTAAGTACACATATCAATGCATTCGTGCACATAATCTAAGGACATGCCCCCGGCGTTGGCCACTCCGTCCAATCTATCGCACAGAGGATTTAAAAAACACATTTGAATACAAATTTAAACATAACTGATGATACTAAAACATACATAAAAACGGGTCAAAATCACCTAACATTGCTTCCGCATATCTTATTTCCCAGGAGCCAAAAATGCACTCAATACATGTACCCAATTATCAACCCCAAGACTTTATCTAATACATGTGAATGGACCAACAAGGTAGAAAACGATACGAAGAATGACAGAAAGCAAAGGAGGAAGAAAGAATTAAAGAAGAGTGACAGAAAAAAAAGGAAATTTCTAGCACAGAATTTCCCGAAGGTGGAGATACTATTTATACTAAAAAAGCCCCTGTATCCTCACGGGGGTCCAAATATGGACTACAGACCCGTCTAAGCAAACGAACATTGACGTCTCAATGACCACGACCCATTGTGTGGACCACAACAAGCAATTCTAAAATCCACTACCAGCTTGCTAGGTCCGTCGCTGTTGCACCAGAATCTATTTATCCAGATGTGTTTTAGCCTCCAATGACGATACAAAGTACAACCCATGAAATGTGTAGGGTGGGCTTGTTGTTGTTTGTTTGTTTGTTTGTTTGTTTGTTTGTTTAGAAAAGCTGTCAGCAAGACCATATGTGATATCATCAGAAACACCATGATCAGAAAAACGGTGGGAACAAAAACCTGTCCACCATCCTATTCATCAGCAGAGAAAATAAAAAGTCTGGTCATCCGACTAGAATGCAATTCCATCAGCTGACTCAATAAACATACAACAAAAGATGTGCGGATGTGACTGTGAATGGTTTTTGTTTCGTTGGTGGTTGCGTTTTTCGTTTTGTTTTGTTTCTCTCCCCCCCCCCCCCCCCCCTTTCCCCCTTCCAAACCTCAAATTAGTATTCGACCTTCATGGAATTGCTCAGGTTGGTGAAGGCCTCGACGAGCGCAACCTCACTCTGTCCAATGAATACTCATGATGATGACGGATACAAGAAAGCTGTTACTTGATTTAGAGGTTAACAATGTTCTTTTACGGTAAAGTGCAATGAGATACTTTTGTCATGGTCCGTTTGCACAACACATAAATGAAAATAATATTATTACATAATCATCTTTATCATTATTATTCTTTACAGTTAGAGGCAGACCAAGGAAGACCTGGATCAACGGTGTGAAGAAGACTCTGACGTCACATGGCCATTTTCTTCTTCACGCCTTCCGGCCCGCTACTGACCACCAGCTCCATCTCTGTGTGACACCCAAGATGGTGTGCAGAAAACAGAATAAGCGATATCATGTAAAGGTCTGAACTAGGTATTCAATGACAAGTTTTAAGCAAATTTGTATCAAATACTGTCCTGGGGGAGAGTTGCCACAATACAAGTTTGATCCCAAAGGAAAGAATTATGTAAATTATGTTCAAAGACACGCACGGGAAACGGGCAAACTGAGAGAAAGGCTCGTCCTGCTTTATCCCCACTTGCACTGTGTGTGCTATTGCTGCTAATGTAAACTACTCGAAAATCATCAGGCTGGCTAAAAAGTGTTTGATATCTCTTAGCCATAAATAAAAGATATCAACACGAAGGTCGTTAAATCCTCATTACCTGTCTCGTCATCAAAGGAGATCTCAATCAACACGAAATCACATGTGCATCATTTTAGAGTCTGTTCATTAGCGCACAAGGGAGTCTATGTCGGCGGCGTTCTTATCTATTTAGTGCGATGGCAACAAAACAAAGAAAAACTGTAATCATTAGATAATTAGATTCTACGTCCTCCCAAACACACAGGCCTAACATGAATCCACACATATGTATTATTACCTTATTCTCTAACAATGTATTTCTAGTTATTCTTGTCACGTTGTTGTTGTTGTTGTTGTTGTGTTGTTGTTGTCGTTTTCTTTCATGCTACTAGCTTGCACCAAATAAAGCACAGTCTTGCTTCAATATTTGACTAGACAAAAAGAAACAGACTCTACCATAAACTTTCTTTGCGCTCTTCCTTGATGTTGTTATATTATAACAGTATTCGTGAATAAACCCATTAAACGTATGTCTAAACCAGACAACAGCCCAATACTGCCCAGGCAAGGAAACACACCCAGAACAAGGGTTAATCAGTACTATTAATCTGAACTGGACAATGGACCAAGAACAGACATCACTCTTTATTGCCAAGACTGGTTTAGTTAGAGACAAACAGAGACATGCAGACAGGCAGCCAGAGAACGTGGCCATGTGCATGCGCTTCGATGTGCCAATACTGTTCTCTTTCACTAATCACGAAAGCCTGCAACAAGTGGTGACAATGCATAAGCTCAGACTACATAACTAAGCCTCTTTCCTGTTACACTTCGAAGTTTTATAGTCTATAACAGGCACAGATATTCGGTCCCAGTTCCAACAGTCAACTGACAGATATATTTGCTGCTTAAACGTCATGGTCTTTCGCAAACTTGGATGGCGAGTCATTATTTGTTAAGACAGACACGCCTCACGAGACACCTTTTGCTGCCCATTTTACTTGCAGGCTACATGTAACATATGGCGCTCATCCGGGCAAATAAATCGGGAAGTGACTGTGGTAGAAGGAAGCGGATCTGACGTATACCAATCCTGTATGGAGCAGATCAGTCACAAGAGTCATTTCCTAGGATTTACTGGGACATATTTACACATCGTCCAGTTACACATATACACACACACACACACACACACACACACACACACACACACACACACACACACACACACACACACACACACACACCACACACACATACACACAACATAACCAAAATATGCCCAGAAAATACGCCTTTTTTTTTTCAACCTGGGACATGTCATTCTTAGGTATAACCAATCAATGAAATTCTTATGAAGTTATCTTGCAGGAAAAATTATCCTGGAATCAGCACATGGAAGTTACTGGCAAATGCCGATTTTTGAAAATAGTTTGCAAACAATCAAGACGACAAGCTCTATCAACACTCGTACAACTTTGTAAATCGCTCATTAGATCTAAACTTAAGTAACAACAAAATAATGCTGACAATGTTACTCTTTCATTTCCTTCTACATTATGCCATACTAGTGATCTATTGATGCGCTTCTTTTCCAGTATTTTCAGTTTTGGACCGATATGTAATTTAGCAACGGAAGGTGTGAAAATGGCTTTTATTTAATGACTTGTAACCGTTGGAAAAATGACACCCTCTCTCTCTCTCTCTGCCACAGAAACGGAGCAAGCACAATAAGCCACAGGACGATCTCTCTCTCTCTCTCTCTCTCTCTCTCTCTCTCTCTCTCTGACACAGAAACGGAGTCAGCACAGTAAGCCACAGGACGACATCAATCAACACGAATGGTAGTCAGTCTCTCATCCGGCTATAAATATGTCACTCAGAGGACCAGCGTACAGACAGACAGACAAGACAAAACGGACACAACGATGACAGTGTTCTGTGTGTCAACAGCATGTGTCATTAGGTACCAGAACACGCTCATTTGTCACTTCAGTTCCATCCTCTGTAAAAGAGGTGGAAGGGATGGGAAGTTATGGAGTGGAATTGATCGTGGTGGGATAGGGTGGGAGCAAGGAGAGAAAGACACACACACAAAAATGTGTGTGTGTGTGTGTGTGTGTGTGTGTGTGTGTGTGTGTGTGTGTGTGTGTGTGTGTGTGTGTGTGTGTGTGTGTGTGTGTGTGAGAGAGAGAGAGAGAGAGAGAGAGAAAGAAAAAGAGAGAGTGTGAGAGAGAGTGTATGTGTGACCGGTTGATCTCTACATATGTATGCATTAAGCCTATGCATGCGTGTGTATGGTGTGTGTGTGTGTGGTGTGTGTGTGTGTGTGTGTGTGTGTTGTGTGTGTACACACGTACACACACATATATATGCACGTAGGTATATACGTACGCATATGTATGTACGGATGTAACACGTATTACATGTGCGTTAGTGTGTGCATGCAATATGATGATTATGGGGGGAAGGGGGGGGGGGAGATCACAGAATAAAAACTGACGTAAAAAAGTGCATACGCATTTTACCACTTTTTCAACCAGCGTATCGAATCACATTTTATCTGATGTACAGTGGTGTGTGTGGTGTGTGTGTGTGTGTGTGTGTGTGTGTGTGTGTTGTGTGTGTGTGTGTGTGTGTGTGTGTGTGTGTGTGTGTGTTGTGTGTGTGTGAGAGAGAGAGAGAGAGAGAAAGAGTGTGTCTGCGTATGCCCGCGCGTGCGTGTGCGTGTGTGTATGCCTAAGTGTGTGTGTGTGTGTGTGTGTGTGTGTGAGAGAGAGAGAGAGAGAGAGAGAGAGAGTTGTGTGTGTTGTGTGTGTGTTGTGTGTGTGTTGCGAGCGTGCGTGTGTGTTTATGGCTTTGACAGGCGGTGAAACAGACCCATAGAAGCATCTTGATTTTAATCTACTGCAGTTAATTGATCCATGCAGAAAAGATTTTTCACGGTGTCCTCAAACCAGCATTTTGAATATGGTGTTTGATCAAGAGGAACTCTTTGCTACCCAACAGCGTTCCCGTATCTAAAAACAAATAAACAAACAAAAACTTTGAAACATTATGCGCTGTCAAGATCTGTGCCGTGGAATTCGACATTTTATTGCAGCTTATTTACTCGACATCTGTGCGCCAACTTATTAGAAACATAACTCACTATCTTTGCTGAAGTCAGTCATGGAACGTACAAAGAGAACTGACGTAGATTTTTATTGGTAGTCAGCATAACGGTATATGTTCCACTACGGCAGATAATAAAACACGGTGTATTTGTCCATGATTACATCAGCCATCATATGTGTTAACAACACCAAATCCGTCTTCCTTTTTCGCCTGCTCATCCCGCACCCGTTGACCCCCCCCCCCTCTCTCTCTCTCTCTCTCTCTCCTCTCTCTCTCTCTCTCTCTCTCTCTCTCTCTCTCTCTCTCCTCTCTCTCCTCACGGGGCAAGGGTGTTGGACGAAGTCTCACTTATGTGACAAACAAACGAATGAATGAATGAATGAATGAATGATCTCATACGTCCGGGTCGCAAAGAAAAAAAGTTCGAAGTTTTATTGCAATGTTTAAAAAACAACCAAAGAAACAACATGCTATCATGCTGTACGTTTAAAACATGACGTTACTATCAGAGAGTGACATCTAAACCTTGCCTAAATCTAGCTGCATGTAGAGTCCGGTTGAGATGTGTGTTAACTGTCACATACAGACAGCAAAACTAGATCATTTTCTTAAATCGGCTTTTACCTGTTACCGACACTGAAACACACCCCCTTCTCTTTTTCGACCCGCCCCCCCCCCCCTCCCCCCTTCTCTTTCGTCTTTATTCCGGGGAAGGAGTGTAAAACAAGATGTTAAGTTCAAAACATTTTCCACAAAGAAGACAGTAAAATCAAACACAACTGTTAAGAATTTTGTCAACACTGATAAAAATTTCAAAGTTCAAATTAAACTGTTCAAAAGAATACATCACCAAATTAAAAAAACTTTTAAGCTCAAATCATTAGCTTACAATAGTTCCGATCATTTAACAACTAAAGCTTATGTAAATCCCTGGTCAGGTCTCTTTAACTTCTGCGTATTCATTTTAACATTAATGATCGCAAAACTGGTGCATATCAAAGACTTCTCACTATGGCAAGTATCGATTTTTTTTTATATAAAATACACCCCCACCCCCACAAATCAATTTTCATCCGTGTTATTCACAATGACGACACATATTCATTCATTCATTCTCTCTCTCTCTCTCTCTCTCTCTCTCTCTCTCTCTCTCTCTCTCTCTCTCTCACACACACACACACACACATACACACACACACACACACACACACTCACACACACACACACACACACACACACACACACACACACACACACATTCATGTGATGGTGGCAGTGCTGGTTTGGGGAGGGGGGGGGATGAATGATATTTGTGATATTTTGGGGAAGGGGACTGGGGCTTGATAGTCTGAATCTGTTCCATGAATAAGACAATAAAATCAAATACCACCGAGTCGGAAATGTTACACAGCACATTCACAGTTTAACTACAAGGCATAACACACGCGCGCGCGCGCGCTTCAAACCACTCTGTGATTTCACGATTCCGATCACGGGTCTCTCTCTCTCTCTCTCTCTCTCTCTCTCTCTCTCTCTCTCTCTCTCTCTCTCTCTCTCTCTCTCTCTCTCTCTCTCTCCCCCCCCCCTGCTTCTACGTGTTCGTTGGTCTCTATCTATTGCATTCTTTGCAGCAGCGGTACATTAACACATACATTAACTCATCAGTGGATCCACAAATCGTTCAATATTTATTATCACCATCATTTATGGAAAAGTGCACAGGGAACAGTCAGGCGGGCCAAGGGAAACAATTCGATCAGCGTAACATTGATATTATATTCCAGCCTCCCAATGTTCCGGGAGCTTCTTCGGAGTCGGGAAGAGATACTGAAACAGCGAAAGAGAAAGAAGGGGGGCAGGGGGCGGATCAGAAGCGACAACAACAAAAAAAGAAAAAAAAGGGGGGAGCAAGCTAGCGAACGCACAAGAGGGGGAGGGAGAGAGAAGGGAGGGGAGAGAGGGGAGGGAGGGAGAGAAAGCGTACATGCACGCGATAATGTCACAAGTCATGTGTTAACGATTCGGAGGTGGCGCACTGATTACCGAGGTATTCGTTTCCTTCCATCTTGCATGTGTAGTTCGCCACACATAATCCCTTCGTGGTGTTTTTATTTTTATTATTTTATTACTGCATAAAACATCGTTACATCCGTCCACACCTCAGAGAGAGAGAGAGAGAGAGAGAGAGAGAGAGAGACAGAGACAGAGACAGAGACAGAGACAGACAAAACAGACAGAGAGATGATCATGATGACGATGACGATGACGATGACGATGATGATGATGATGATGATGATGATGATGCATATAGATCCTATATTCGCTTCCCACTTCAGTCGGTGGCAGCAGCTGTCGTGTAAGGTGTCCTACATCAGCACATAAATTAGTTTCAAACACTGAAAACTGCCTTAATATTGATTCAAATCAATGGACGTGTAGCCTCAAATCAATGGACATGTAGCCTTCTAGAAGAGTCGTAGCATCCCACAGAGCAGAAAGGAACAGGTGAGACAGAGTCCATTTATCCAAAACCGTCGCCTAAGCTGTGACTTTATAAACAGATAAGGTAAGATGCGTAGAACAAAACAGCACGTAACACGGTTTTTGTTTCTCGTGTGATATCGCCTTTACCGACTGAACTATGTGGGGTTTTTGTTTGGTTGTTTTTTGTTTTCGTTTGTTTGTTTTGTTTTTTGTTTTGTTCTGTTTTGTTTTTCATTAGCTTTTGTGGTCAGCACAATCTTTCTGGTTGTTTTCTACTGTGTCTATGTTCACGTCATGGGATTAAAGCTTCACGGTGTTGTGACACGTTTACATTTTTGCTACAATCCAAGTTACCTTGTTGTCATACCCTGTTTCTATCCTAGCTCTAAACTACATTTTCTGACTGCATATGCTAAGAAGACACTTCATGTGTGTGGGGGGGGGGAGTGTGTGCGCGCGCGCGCGTGTGTCTCTCTGTCTGTCTGTGTGTATAGCTTAAAGCATCATGTTGTGTGTCTTCTATGCCACATTATAAATTCTTAATGGTGAACGTGTCTCAACGTTCATGTGTTTTTGGAGTCCCTTGCCACTATAAGATGTTCAGGACAACATATGGGTCTCCCCCTCCCCCACCCCCATTTTAAAACTGGTGTCATGTCTATGGCATTATAGTCTTCCTTGTTTTCTTAAAAAAATTTCAAGGCCATAACATTACAATCAAGCTTGTGGACAATGTCGTCTTTTGTTTTCTCAAGATTTTTTTTATGTTTTTACACTATTTTCTTCAGCGGCCCATAGAGGTGCACGGCTTGGGTTATAGACCTACGGAAATCCGAATTTAAAGCATCTCTGAATGGCCAGTTGTAGCTTATATGTAAATATCCATGAATAATCCTGATAGCGAGTGGTAGCTTATATGTAAATATCCATGAATAAACCTGATAGCGAGTGGAAACTTATATGTAAATATCCATGTATAAACATATAGATACATAAAATATATTCGTTTACAGATACAAATATATACTAATTTTGAAAACTGCCATTAGTAACAAGATGCACATGCTTCCGCTTTCAACTACCGAAGATGGAATAATAGAAGTTAATAGTTATAGGTATGGTTAGGCATTATGGTTAAGTTTCGGGTGTCATTTGAATTTTGATTTTTGTGATTCTTTTTTAGAACACATATTATCTTTCATGATGTTCCATGATGTTCTGGGGCAATTCTTTTAATTCGTTTGTCATGCATGTAATAAATCCTGCATGTATACTTTTTCAAAAAGGACTCAAATAAGTTATCATATACCAACGAGGAGTGACAGTATTCGTGGAAACTGTCATTTTTTTGTACACAATACAATAGTACAAGGAGTTGGCCTACTACAATTATGTGCGCAGTAGTACTAGAATTGGACTACTGCTGGCATTTTTTGACTGCTACAAATACATGTACATTTATCATAACAACTTTTGTACTGCTACTGCTACATAATTGCTCAGATGAGCAAAGGTACCTGTCAGCAAGCTACTGCGTTCAACCTCAGAAAAAAATACCAAAATCGCAACATGGAACGTTAGAACATTGTTGCAAAAAGGTAAATTAGACAATATCAAAACGGAAATGGAAAGGCTTAAGATTAGTATTTTAGGACTAGGGGAAGTGAGATGGAAGGGGGCAGGCATGATAACATCAGGAGAGCATACAGTAATATATTCTGGTGGAAACTCACATGAAAGAGGAGTAGGCATCGTAATGGAGAGGGACAAATCAAAAGCAGTTAGGGGATACTGGGCTGTGTCCGACAGAGTTTCGCTGAGCACCAGGTAGACCCAGGGAGAAGATATTGGACGGACTCGCAGAGTGACTGAAGAGGTGCTTGAGGCAACAAGGGATAGAAACAAATGGAAGGCCATGATTGCCAACGCCATGTGGCAAGGCACTTGATGATGATGATGACCTGTCAATAAAAAGTTCTGAAAGTGTAGAACCGCAAGTATATTCATGTAGTTTTTTTTTTTTAATAATTTTTTGTTTGTTTTTGTTTGTTTGTTTGTTTGTTTGTTTGTTTTTGTTTTATTTAACGCAGGCTGACTGGCTCTTTTCATAGAGCCATGGACTCATGATCTCATTATGTTCCAACATGATGAGACATTTTATATACATTCCATACCAGTCTGCGACATAAAACATCGCTTGTTCGCTACCCATCTTAATGCTCTAATCGCCCTGATAGTGTCAATGTTTCACAGGTTCCAAAACCATCCCTCAGGACTTTGCCACCTCATCAGGTTCTGCATAGGCTCAAAAGGTCTGCCAGGTAATTGCTGGCAGATTTAGATGAAGAACGCATATGGAAATGTCCGCATACGACGAATTCCTCGTGAACAAACTCCAGCCCCTCATTGTTGTCGTCTTTTTCTTGGACTGCTTCTTGCCCTACCTTACCAACTGTGCAAACACTAAACTGTCCACTCGATTTCCCCGCAAAATATAATGTCCGTACACAGTGTCCCTGCCGATCCTAACAACTTCTCCTAACGGTCCATCACAAATCTATGTGTTAACATTTGGCTAAATATTCAAGTAAACAAGTTTGCCGCTGTGTAACAGGAGCAGTCCTGTCACTCGGTGAAAGCTTTTCGTAGTACGTATACTCTATGATGCTATGCTTGCTGTCTCACGGGGGTTAACGTGCGATATTCTAGAGGGAAAAAAGTGTCACAGTGTGAAGGGCATTGCCATGACGTATAGCGAGGGAAGTACAAGCCAAAAATTGTTGGATTGCCTGTTACCTCTTAGATCCTGCCCTACTGGTCGATACAGTTCTCTTTTGACCCCACCTGTGGATGTTTTGTCCATCTGTTTTTTACTCTAAAGGATGACTTTGAATTCTCCACTGGACACAACGTGCACAGTTTCCGGACTGCTGTGGATTTCTTCCTCGACTGCCCCTTCGCCTTCGTTCCTGTCTATGTCACAGTCAGACGGAATCGACCAGAGAATCAGGTTTGTTGTAAAGAGTCTGTGCCTCTCTTTCGAACGACCAAAAGGGTTCTGTTTATCCCATTTGCAGTCTACGCCAGAGGAATTGACTGTGCTGTGAGCTATTCCTGTGGTTCAAAGCTTAATCTGCCTGGAGCAAAGACTCTAGAGGAGGGCACTCTCGCTAGCAGCAAGGCACATACTTAAGATCAAACTGATCGCAAAGAGTCGGACGCCAATAAATCCGCAGATACATTTAGGCTATACCACTATCAACAGCCAAAATCTTTCGCCCGACACAAACAATCAACAGAAAACTGTACCGCCCATCCCCAGTAGCATTTTTATCACTGCAATCTATACAAATGGTAGTCCTCCGATGTCTCAAGGGTCAGGGGGCTTTAGTTCCCAAGTCTGGGTGATCTTCTTTTGCTGCGTTTCTAAGCCATGTCTGATGGATGGGACAACCACTGACCTCTTCCAACAAGTCCTGAGCTGGTAATCGATAGGCAGAAGTAAGTTTTTATGTTTCTGTTGAAGTGCCTTGATTAGATACTAGAGCTTCCATCACTGTCCCTTCTCTTTCCTCCTACATCCCCCTTCCCGTCATACACTCTTCTTTTCTCCCAGTCGGAGCCCGTTATTCTGAAAGCAGCGGGTGGAACGAGACCATCTTCATCATCTCGTTTCGTCAGACAGTTATTTTCCCCTTCCTACGCTTCTCATTTCGAATGAGAGCAGGGCAGCTGCTTGTCCCAGCAGCAGTGTTTAGAGTGGTCTTCATGTACCCAGTGATGATTCTCGGTCTGGTAGTCTACGTCTTTTTCATTCTGCCTGTAATGGTTTTGACAGCCGTAGACCAGGGGAAGGCTTGCTTAGCATGGTACATGTCGAACGACTGAGAGATTTCAAACGAAGAATAGAAGAAGAAAAAAAAGGAGAAAGACGGATACTGGCACACACAAACTAAGAGAGGCAGGAAGGACGAACATATGGGTTACAAGACGCAAACTGTTATCTGTATAACTGCTGGAAAGACAAAGAAAAAGAAAAGGCATGAACGGGCGCGTATATATGAAAGCACACGTGTGAGAGCATGCGTGAGAGAGAGAGAGAGAGAGAGAGAGAGAAAGTGTGTGTGTGTGTGTGTGTGTGTGTGTGTGTGTGTGTGTGTGTGTGTGTGTGTGTGTGTGTGTGTGTGTGTGTGTGTGTGTAACAGAGAGAGAGAGAGAGAGAGAGAGAGAGAGAGCGAAACAGAGAGAGGTCAAAAAAGAAAATCACGGATAGCAGCCCACTGTCAGTGATTAAATGGCTGCCAATTTAAATCGAGTAGAGAAAGACGAATATTTTGTTTTCTGGATAAACCAAGCGAAGAAGGATGTGGGGAAATGCGGTTTATTTATCTTCTGTTGTTTTCAGAAAGGAAACGATCTATATCATGTTAATTCAGTGACCCAGCAAAAGCAAAGAGTTACAAAACAAATTTACATCTCGTTGTTAAAGGGGCGGAAATCCCGGATCTTCCCGTCATACAAATACCCCATGTGGGCATGGTCAGGGTCAGTTTAAGTTCGGAAGTGGGCGAAGCCAGTTGATCCCCTCCCTCCCCATTTATTACTACGCAGAATTTATTCCGAAGCCATATTTATAAATCCCACTAACTATAGAGCTGACAATACTTTGTTTGTTTGTTTGTTGGTTGTTGGTTGGTGTTGTTTTTTTGAGGGGAGGGGGGGGTCCCCCGATTTACATCAATACAGGGAGTACGTGCGCATATGTTCGTTCGTTATTTCTTTTAACGTCTATTCACATATGTGCTTTTAGACGAAAATAAATGAATAAATAAATAATAAATGAATAGAAATAAATAGGTAAATGAATATTTGAATAAAGAAAGAAAGAACACAGAGAGGTGTCTATGGGATGAATGAATCCATGAAGTCATATTGGCATTATACCATGTAAGGAAGGTATCATCATACGATTTAACGAGCAACAGAAAAGCATTCAGAACATTAGACCAGCCAAGTGTGAGTTAGAGGTATAAAACATGCCCGCGCGCGCTCGGCGTGCGTGCGTGCGTGCGTGTGTGTGCGTGCGTGTGCGTGTGTGTCTGAATATGCGCGTTCGTGCTTGTTTACTGCGGCTTCAAAAGACGACAATCTTTTAAATGAGCGTGTTCGAAATATTGTCAAGGAGAAAAAATCCATCCTGTTTTCGTCAAGCCAGGTAATCAATCTTATTACACACCGGTCGACAAATTCCCACAGCAAGAAAAATCAGAGTAAAAAGAATAGAGGTGCAAAACTCGTACGTGTACATGTAATGATTTATAATGTTTATGGCAACAACTGTTGGTTGTTTTTTTTTAACTCACCTCTATTGCGTTTGATCTAGTTCACGTTGGCTCAAACGCGCGCTGAAACACTGACCTACATGAAACGGAAACTTGTCATCATTATCTGTTGCAAGCTGTATTTTTCCACATAACCTAAGCTGCATATTGTTTTGTAAGACAAGGTAGATATAAATCATGTCTTGTCAAGGACCCACGCATTCACACAGGACATCCTGACCTTAAGATGTGTCGTGGTTTGTTCTCCTCCCCCACCCCCTTCAATCTAGGTTTCTCCAATGGGAGATCTATGAAGGCCAGTGAGAGAGAGAGAGAGAGAGAGAGAGAGAGAGAGAGAGAGAGGCAGACAGACAGAGAGAGACAGACAGACAGAGACAGACAGACAGACAGAGAGAGACAGAGAAGTATAACGCATTAGTATGGGTGATACACTATTATGTTTCCTTGGATACCTGAGAGAGACAGACAGACAGACAGACAGAAAGAGAGAGAGACAGACAGAGACAGACAGACAGACAGAGAGACAGACAGACAGAGAAAGAAAGAAAGAGAGAGAGACAGACAGACAGACAGACAGACAGACAGACAGACAGACAGAGCAAATTGTTTACTGCTACGCATAAAACCTTATCACAATGCGGGAGAGGAGCATGAGACGTACACAGAACAATCGAAACGCGATCGACATATTTATGGCACACTGGCACTACGCAACATGAACAGCAAATCACGGAAATTGAAGTTCAGTGTGCCTTTGTCTACACAAGTAGTCCTCCAGGCCTGTGGCTGCTACAGTCACTCGTCATTATACGAGTCGTAGAGGCATTTGTTGTAGTATGATTGCTAGCCAACACCTGTGGCCTTCACGATGAATTTTCAGAGTGTCCATTCTCACTAGACAAAAATGGTGAAGGCATCGATCCTCGCGTGCGCGCGCCTGTGTGTGTGTGTGTGTGTGTGTGTGTGTGTGTGTGTGTGTGTGTGTGTGTGTGTGTGTGTGTGTGTGTGTGTGTGTGTGTGTGTGTGTGTGTGGTCTTTGCTGGTCTTTTGAAGAAAAGCCAATATTTATTCACACATTAACATTTCAACACGTATTACATTTGTGATCAGGCTTGGATTGGACACTTGCTCCCACTTTTTTCAGCAGTTTTCTTCTCGCTTGTCAAATCTGAGAGAGAGAGAGAGAGAGAGAGAGAGAGAGAGAGAGAGAGAGAGAGAGAGAGAGAGAGAGAGAGAGAGAGCAAAGAGCAGAGACAGCAGACAGACAGAGAAAAATTATCTCTCATTCACACACACACACACACACACACACACACACACACACACACACACACACACACACACACACACACACACACACACACACACACACACACACACACACACACACACACACACACACACACACACACATAGAGGCAGTTGCATAAACATACAGCAGCAACAAAAACCGCGATGACTAAGTCATAAACACTGCTTTTTTCTTATTTCCACGACACTATGTGCCGTGATCTGAACCATTATCCTTTTCCTCGTTCTTTCCAAAAGGAGAGAACGCACATAACAGAAGACATAAAAATACATTATGCTCACATGATAATATTGTCACATCACGCAGCAGATCAAAGAATTTCACCATAAACTTGTTTTTCCTTCAAAATGAAATTCCGGGGGGAACAAGTCTTACACAGGAGAGGAAAGGAAGAAAGAAACAAGGGGGGGGGGGGGGGGAGAGGGAGGAGATAAGAAAAGAAAAAGAAAAGCAGCGCTTTCCCTTTTCAGATTTGTCAACATGTTTGTGTGCATACTTTCAGCAAAAGCAGTTAAAAAAAATATTACAGAACGAACACACACACAACACACACACACACACACACACACACACACACACACACACACACACACACACACTCTCTCTCTCTCTCCTCTCTCTCTCTCTCTCTCTGTCACACACACACACACACACACACACACACACACACACACACACACACACACACACACACACACACACACACACAACACACACACCATATCACATCCTTTCCATCTTGTCAACTTAACACTGAATCTGTTGTGTCCGGGTATGTTACTCTGACATGAGACAGTGAGACAAAATGACAAAAGAGATGCGGAGACAGACAGACAGAAAGGCAGAGCATACTAATAGAGAGAAATGGCAAAGACCCGTGTCTGGAGTTTGGGAGTTTATTCAAGAGAGAGATTCACTGCATTTGGACAATTCCATATGCGCTCCATCCACATCTGCCACCAACTATCTGGCAGACTCGCTGAGTCTCTGTAGAACCCCACGCGCTGGAAAGGTCTTGAAACAGGGAAGATGAGAGACCTACGAAACACAATTCTGACACTACCAGAGTGATGGAAATAGTTGTTACAGATGCGAGCTGGGAATAAACTCTAGATAACAGATCTATCATCAGAACCAATCAGCCCGCAATGACCGGCAGACAGATGCAGATCTACAAGCAGACGGACACAGAGACTGAGAGAGCGACAGACGGCGAAACAGAGACGAAGACAGACTGAGAACTGTGATCATAGTAATAAACGATTAAATCAAATCATATCTGTCTTTGGAGCTGGCTGGCTCTTTCAATAAACCCGTCGACTCAAGATTTCCTCGTATCTCGATTTCACCCCCACCTTGCAACATCAGAGCTGGCTTGTTGGCTCTCGTCTTATTGCTCCCATCATTCTGGTAATGTCAGTGTTTCATATACCCCCCGTTCCCCTCTCGTTTTCAAAATCTTGTCAGCGCACAGTTTTGTGCAGGCTCAAGATGTCTGCCACAAAACTGCTGGCAGATCTGATTGAGCGTATATGGAACTGTCGAAGTGCCATGAATCTCTCTTTAACTCCAGACCAGTCTTTAAAAGAGCAGCATGCAAGGAAGGGCTAATCAAAAAAATAACAAATTGGTCACACCATTCTAACATTCTCCCTTTTAATACAAACATAATTACAGGAAACCCAGATGTCGCAATTTTCAAAGTCGTTGACATCTTGAGAAAGCTTCAGTTCAAACAAAACTTGACGTGAAACGAGGACAATAGCAGACTGTCCCAACAGTGAAAGCAAAATGTAAATACTGTCAGAATTTTTTTTGAAAAAGTGCTCGTCACACACTTTCCTCAAAAAGTGCTGATTTTAGTCAACGTTTTGGTCCATGTGACCTGGACCCTGGCGCCATGACTTCAAAGCTCAAGCATTCACCACTCCTCAACGATCCACTACTTTGTTCCAAAATTTGGTAACGAACCATCCAGAGACGACGCAGAAAATCTTGCTAGCATCCATCCATCCATCCATATCTCTCTCTCTCTCTCTCTCTCTCTCTCTCTCTCTTCTCTCTCTCTCCTCTCTCTCACACCCACACACACACACACACACACACACACCTCTCTCTCTCTCTCCTCTCTCTCTCTCTCTCTCTCTCTCTCTCTCCTCTCTCTCCCATGAAAATAAAACAAGAGAGACTAAAAACAACACTCAATAGGACGAAACATATACAAACGTAAAAACCACCACAAAGCAATGACAAGAGCAAGGTGGCGGGGAGAAAACTGCCGCTTCACAAAAGCGAAAGAACAACCAGTCTGAACTTCTAACCACACTGAAACTATAGCTGTTTTGTTCACATTATATGAATTAAGTTGTTATAACTCGAGCTGAACCCGGAGTAATTTTACTTAATTCCAGTAAACCCGGTCAACACGCGAGGTACTTGAACCATGTTGAATCTAGTGTAGTGTAGTGTAGTGTAGTGTAGTGTAGTGTAGTGTAGTGTAGTGTAGTGTAGTGTAGTGTGTGTAGTGTAGTGTAGTGTAGTGTAGTGTAGTGTAGTGTAGTGTAGTGTAGTGTAGTGTAGTGTGTGTGTGTGTGTGTGTGTGTGTGAGTGTGAGTGTGAGTGTGGTGAGTGTGTGTGTGTGTGTGTGTGTGTGTGTGTGTGTGTGTGTGTGTGTGTGTGGGGGGGGGGGGTGGGGGGAGCGGAACGTTTTCGCAATTCACAACATGTTTCTGTAGGGTGTGAATCACGCGTTCGATGATTCTTGCTGGACATTCCATATTGTCGATTCCTTGTTCTGTAGTGCCCAGATCAGTGCCATGTGAGCATTCTCTATCAGCGGTATGGAAGGGTCTAAGGGACGGACGGTGGTGACTGAGCCCGAAGCCTTTGGGCCTTACACTGTGCGGCGGTCACGATGAAATGACTTTCTCTTGTGCTCATAAGTTGCCATTTCCTGGTTACATTCATCCAGGTATCACTCGCAGTGCTGCAGATCTTTTATGATCTGTGTCGGATAATTTTCACTGGCGCTTTCTCGTAGAGGGCGTTTTTGCTGGCATGTAGATGGGCAATATTCCACTTCTGCAAAGATTTGTCCCTGGCTGCCATTTTCAGACCTAGCAGGACATTCACCATGCTGAGTAGTCGTCGGTGATCAGACTTGCAATCGGCTCCTCTCGTCTGTCCTTCTGTCACACACGGGCATAATCCAGTATATGTTGCAGCTGGGAGTGTGGGTGTATCCACCTGTTCTTGATACTGTTTTGTTACAAGAAGAGGATGTTGGTGGTGAGTTCATGCTGACTACACGGTGGCAGCAGCACCAGTATCGTGGCATCCACGGACGTTTGGCCAAATGGTGCAGTCCACTCCCATACGAGTTAAAATCTCCAAGAATGACGAGTTTGTCATACTGGTTAGTGTGGCACGAGACAGTTGAT
Source organism: Monoplex corrugatus (assembly GCA_030674185.1). Classification (NCBI taxonomy): domain Eukaryota; kingdom Metazoa; phylum Mollusca; class Gastropoda; order Littorinimorpha; family Ranellidae; genus Monoplex; species Monoplex corrugatus. The sequence continues at coordinate 77,978,281 of CM060315.1, forward strand.
CTTTTTATAGACAGTTGATCTCTTTACAGAAGACTTCTTTGACATAACCTAGTTTTGTCATCGTTGAGTTCTAAACACCGACGACTCTGGCAAAGTATTTTTTTTCTTTTTTGTTTGTTTTTTAAGCCAAAGACGCAGATCCATGAAGTGGAAGACTTTCCTGAATCCTTGTGAACTTGGAGCGTACAGCGCCGACACAAAATATTCTTGAAGCATCTCTGGGCAGCTTTTTCAAATGCAATAGGTGGTGTAGCCTCCTCCAACCTCCTCGAGCTAGCTTTCGCTTGCAAGTCTCGTCTCAGTCAAGGCAGCTATGTCGATACTATAGTGATCCAACATTCAGACGATTATGGTTGGTCACCGCTCTGTTCTATCATCTCTGTCTAGTAGGGTTTGGACAATGCATGCACCGAAGAATACAAATTTTCTTTTACTTTTCTTGGTTTTAGTATCATTTCTTCAAATAACAGGGTCGGATGGCAAGGCAGACACCGCTACCTGCCCGTTATGTATGAGGTGGGCTTTGTTTTGGGTTTGCCTCAAATCTACGTGGACATTTACAATCCCGTAGTCCCGTAGGTAACGACTTCCGGCAGTATCGTATGCCATACCCGTCACAATTTCATCATCGCTATGGGCTTTTCCCACAGCTGGTGGTTGACTGTCTCGTGTCCCCCCCCCCCCCCCCACCGGCTTGCATGTATGTCCGAGCACAGACAATGGTTTTTTAAATGAGCAAGGGACGAGGAATTCTCTGCCCAGGGATGTCAATATGTAAATATGTTAGAGCTATTTGACAGTTCTGTCTGCCTACTGATGATGAAGTGCTAAACTAACACTGGTACTATATTTTCTACACTGAATGCAGCAAATCGTTCTGCTTTTTATGCTTTTTAAAAGATTCTGAAAGCCAATACGAGAATACCAGCTGATGCAAAGATGGACTCAGGAAAACTCTGCCAGGAAATGATTAGTTTACCTCTCTCTCTCTCTATCTCTCTCTCTCTCTCTCTCTCTCTCTCTCTCTCTCTCTCTCTCTCTCTCTCTCTCTCTCTCTCCTCCCTTAAAAGGGAGACTGATACTGGCATAGAAGGATGCGTGCATGTCTCCTTGATGTATGCCTGTATTACCTGCTATATGCCCGTGAATAAACAAAGCAAATGTCAGCAAATATTTTTTGAGCATCTTGTGTATGGATTTTAATCACATCTGACTCTGTTCCTTTTAATAACCAGTTGCAAATGAGTAAGTATGGATTGAGGTGAATCAATACTTTAACCAATTTAGTGCGACATGTGAATATCTTTTTCCTTAGAGATAGCTACGGACAAGCAGACTGGAATCAAATTTGTTGAATTACGTATTGCTGAACACACATTCTGCAAGTTCCCATGAGATTCGTAAGAGCAGAATCCAGGATCACAATTACACAAAACTTGTTTTCAAGTGTTCGTGAGACTTGTTCAACCGTTTATCAACAGATTTTGACCAAATGTGGACAACATATGGAGACTAATCCAGTCTTTGATCTTTACGTCAAAATGAATGTGATCCACATAATTTCACTGGCCAGCAATGGTTATATTATTTTAGTACAATTGTTCAAAGCCCATCCGACTGAACCATATCAAGGCTATAACAATCTGAAAGCATATACAACACCTCAATGACCCTGAAAAATAACTGGAAAAGAAAACTAAGTGTTATAGTACACATAGCAATGCATTCGCACGAGTAATCTAAGGGTATGCCCCAGGCGTTGACAATTCTGACCAATTTATCACCAAGGGATTTTATAAAAAAACTGAATACAAGCGTAAAGTTTACTAAGGACACTCAAATATACACAAAACTGGCCTAGGTTACTTTAAGTTGACTCTGCACAATTCTCTAAAGACAAAAATACATTCTACTATATGTGCCTAACTATCAGTTCTAACAGAAGGTTAACATTTGTTAGGTTTAGTAGAACACATACCGGTGAACGGACGAGCAAAGGAGGAGTATAGGCGCAAAGGCAGATGCAAAAAGAGAGTAAATTTCTGACTAGCGAATGGGGGTAGGGGGTAGGGGGTACAGGCTAATGGTGATGCATAGGCTCAGATAAAAAAAAAATTCTAACTGATACTGAGACCAAAAAGTTGACAAAATACATAATTTTCATAAACCATTATTAGCAATCTCATTAAACAGATGTTCGCCACACGTGGAGTCAGGCCTTTACAAATTTGGTCTATTTGAAAATAAGATGGTTAAATTGCCCAACATTCAACCTCTATCAGCACACCAACGACCTGATCTGTATAAACTGTGCATTGTTCACTAACAACGTCACAATGATAAAAAAAAAAAAAAAAAGAGAGAATGCTTCATATAATTTCCCGTTTAGCTGGTACAATTACCACATCCAGTTAATACAGATTGGCACACGATCGGTCTAGTTTTTGCCGGATCGCTGATGAAAGCTACGCAGTAAGTAGCCTTTTCACTGAGAGACAAGTTTAGCCAGGTAGCCATTATACTCAGATTTCACCGAGATTTCGGTCACAAGATGTCTCCAGGGGGCGCTCCACCCTTACATAACAGCCCAGGTCGCGTGAGAACGAGGATACCTTCCTCATTTCCGCAGCTTGGATATCTCGACAGGGGCCAGTGGGTGAGTCTAAGAGTGGGCATGGTAAGTGTACTGGCTAAACGGGTATTTACAACAACAACAAAAATCCTCCTTTAGAGACATACCTTCTACCATGTCCAATAAATTAAAGACTGGAAGGTGGGAGAAAACCATCTCATCGCCCTCGATTGTCCATCGCCTGGAGGCATCAAAAATGGCGCTAGCCGAAACGAAGGAAATTTCCGCCAGTAGAATGCTGCCAGGACGTCAAAAGAATGGAGAAGAGAAAAGATGAGTGGAAGCGAAGGATTCTTTGTAAGCCCTAATGACTGTCTCTGAGAGCCAGCGTGAGATACTGATAGCCGCAATGTCCTTGAAGTATATCACTCACTGATGGAGATGAGGAGTCTTTGTGAGGAGTGCCTTGGGACGGAGCTATGCCAGTAGTGTATAAAAGTAGCTAACAGGCCACAGGAGCCACCCCCCTCCTCTTGCGCATCTGGGGTCTAGAAGGGAGGCTAGACGCGGGATCCAGAAGGATCAAGGTCGAGACGCGCGTTGCTGGGTCTGGGCTAAGAATTCTGGTAACTAGAATAGACATATCTTTGTTGCTATGGAAGCCTATGTCTTTCTTGGCTCCGCTCAGGTGTGAATCTCTCTGCGGTAGCAGCTAGTGGCAAGAGCAAGGATGAAGACTGCCTTGTAAGAGACGAGAAAAAAGGAAATCACGCCTAGAATATCGAAGCAAGGGTGCCTAAGAGGGTTTAAAACTAGAACCGACTCCCATTTGGGGATCAGAATAGGATCCTTAACTTCTTGAGCAGACATATCTCAGGAGACTTCTCAAAAAGGAGGAAGTCGTCAAAAGGGAGGGGTGGGGGCCGCAGTCATTGGAGGGTTGTACAGGACTGTAGCCATGGATAGCACTAGAAGTCAAGCCCTTTGAATGACAGAGGTGGGCGAGAAGAGTGAAGATCAACCTTGTTGAAATGGCACCACAGGGGGCACTTCTTCCACTTGGAGTTATAAAGAGATTCCTGTAGGAGAAGACAGTTAGACAGCAGGTAGCTGAGAAAAATATCTACGCAGAAAGAGTGATGACACTATCCTGGTACGTGGATGAGAAAGGAAAAAAGAATCAGAGTCCTCAGTTAATGATGGCAGGATGCACCACACAGGAGTCAAGTGTGAAATTGGAGCACTGCCAGGCTGGCGTAGAGGATTTCCGAGCAGGACTGTCTTAGCGGGTCCCATCTTGGAGTCAGTTCCAGGGCGAGCTCGTACATCAGAGCCCAAGGTCTGGAAATAAAGACTAGGATTGCCAGAGAGGTGCAATGGCAGTTATATAAGCCTTTTCTTTCTTCGTTTTTCTGATCACTTTGGGAAGGATCGAGACTGCGGGAAAGATATAGCTGATCAGTGAAGCACAGTCTAGAAGGAGGGCACTGACTGCTGTGACATATGGAATCTGGATCGGGCAGACATAGATCAGTAAACCTCGTTGAATTTGGCCCTGAAAAAGTTGATCATGGGGATGAGCCACTTGTCCTAGATTTCCTGGCGGGTCAGATGTTTATAGGTCCACTCTGCCTGACGATGAAATTCGTCTTCCTGACAATATCAGCCAAAGACAGGAGATCTTGTCCCGACACCAATGGAGGAGATCCTTGGCTCGCTTAGAGAGGAACAACGTCTAGCTGGAGCCAGGGAGGCTGTCACGGTGAGGGTGCTGAACCCCATGCCCACGAATCTGAATGACAGGGAGAGCACAAGGACGTACTTTAGGGGGGGGGGGGGGTGTCTTGCGTAACCCCGGGAGCACACAGATATCCAGGAATCTCTGGGAGTGAAGTTGGAAGAGGAAGTTGGATTCCACCAGATTCAGCCAATCGCCCAGACAGCAGGAAACGCAAACGGCTTCTCCTCGCGCCAGGCAGACTTGGTTCTCAGACCACCCTCCTGAAGACAATACAGTCCGAGGAGAGACTGAAGCATCAAAGAAACTTCTACAAGAAAGAAAGATGAGGATGTGAAAGTACGCTTCGAGATCACTGGAAGAGGCCGGTCACCCCTCTGCATCAACTGGATACGTTTCAAGAACGTGTTGAGCTGAGATAAATCCAGGACAAGCTACCAAAGGACTTGAGGACTGCAAAAAAGGCGGCCACAGAAACCCAGGCCAGGCTGAGGAGGAAGAACCTCCATGGCCAGCTTGCTGATGAGAACTTCGGAGTCCAAAGCCACAGATTGTTCAGGAGACGTTTTTGACGCAGAGACAGAGGAAACCGTCTAAGAGGGGATTTTACTTCTTTTCAGGAAGTGCTACTATTTCCAAGGCCAGAGGCAAAAACAAAAACAAAAAAAAACGCGGTTCCACGCCTGGATACGTAGGGTCAGGCCCTCTGCTGTGCCATAATCCTTAGCTGAGTGTTGAAATCCCGGAAAGTCATTTCTTGGCACTTGGGCCTGCCAGCCGGAAAAGAGTGTTCTCGTTCTCACGCAACCTGGGCTATTACGCAGGGCGGAGCGCACCCTGGAGACATCTTGTGGACGAATTCGTGGTGAAATCTGGACAGATTCCGGGAAAAAAAATGGAACAATCGTGTGCCATTCTGCATTAGCGGATATGATCGAGTGTATGATGCTAAAAACATGTCTTACATGGAGACTAATTGTGCTTTTCCCCTAATTTGGTTATTTGGATACTTCATCACAGATTTTATTGATAACGAGAGGCCCTGTTCCCACCCCAATTTCCCACGCATAAGTGTATGGGTCTGTGAAAAAAGGCATTTGTGTAAACCTTAACCATTAGCTTTATCGTACAGTATCTTAGCTTGCTCAAGATGGATTCGCACTTGGGCAATTCCATACATGCAATCATGACTAAGCCTGCGCAAAACACTATGCATTGACAAGGTCTCGAAACAGGACGGAGAGGATAGGGCCTATGAAACATTAAGCTGACACGACCTTTCTAAAGTCTTTTACTGTCCTTGTCGGTGCTTCGGGCAAAAGAGCGACCCAAAGAAATTGAGCTCATTAACACTGACCTTGGTTCAAGCTGCGCGTGCAGAAAATATGTAACCTCGGCCAGTTGTTGACACTGTCACCACAGAGGCTGCCTAAGGCAAGGCCTTACAGTTCACTGACAGCGTTGAGTCTCAGTCCCTTGAATCACATCCGGAGCTTTGGGTCTCATACGCAAAGTGGCTGATAAACAAACCTGCTATAGGATGGCGGCTGGTTACCCAAACGAACAAACGAACAACGGATAACAACGGAAACAGAAGCAACAGAAGGAAGTATATCCCCCCCCCCCCCCACACACACACACACGCACAGCTTTCTCCATCAACACAACGACAAGAAAAGCAACAAAACTAACCATGAGTCGTTTTTGATGTGCGTCACGACGGCCGCATCATTCACGAGAAGAACAGACAGACAGACAGGAAGAAGAAGAAGAAAAGGCGATGGCTCCAGTGTGGATTCATAATGTGCACTTCCTTTTTCCTGAGCCTGATGTTTTGTGACTCTGTCACGGAAACAAGATGTTAAAGCCCCAGCAACATTATTAACGCAACTTTTAATGACGGGTCACTGTGCGTCCATTTTCAAAATATGATATTGTTTGCTTTTAGAAATTTCGATTGCCTTAAAGTTCCAAAAACTTTGTTTATTTACATATCAGAGAATGTCTGTACAGTACAGGCGTTTGAAGAATAGTTGCTCAAGAGGGACAGTGGCGGTTTTCTACCTTCAGAATATTCTCTTATTCCTACTCACGTTCAATGCTTAAGATTGGGAATAACAGAAATATTGAAAAGCCTACCACTCCTTCCGAGTCGGCCCATTTCACTAACGAAGGCCTTCCGCGATGGCTGTGGAATGGAAATTGTGAGTAATTATCAACAAACTATTAGCCTAAAGTATGTTTAAATGTAGCAGTTCTGCTCAAAAGTATAGCTTGATGCAGTAACAGTCATTATCCAGACTAAAGTTTCAGCGACAGCTGAAGAGCGTAAAATCTCTATTCCACGACGACAAGACACAATTCTAAATGTATTTTTCATCTCTCATATAGACGACTCATTTATTCTACGATATTGTGTTTTCTGGCATTGTGTTGTAATTATGATATATTGCACTTTAATAGTATCTATTACATTGTGTTTTGTGGACCGGTATTGTTTTCTAATTACACTGCGCTGCACTTTGGATTATTTATAGTTACAAAGATAATTTTAAAAAAGCGAGCTTATCTCTCCTGAGTCGATAATTTACTTAAATCTTCGTTCGTATTCACTTGCTGAAGCAAAAGGCTGTTAAAATCTAAATCTTGTTTACAGCGCAGCCAACCACGAAGACCTTATCAGTTGTGGAACCAAACTTCGTCCGACATCTTGAAAATGACATTTTAAACTAACACAAGCTCTACAACAGCCCTCGATAGCAGAAAATTCAGAAACAATGTTCACAAAATTGTAGTAATCATCGTCCCAACATCCACTTCGTTCAGAAACCAGAAAGTGCTATGTGTAGATCCCGCCAGTTTTTCAACAAAAAAGAAGAATAAACGGACAAAACTCGTGCAAGGAGGCACAGTCATTACTAAGAGAATGGAAAGCCCAATGCAGTACAAAACTGAAGATTCAGACGCAGACAGATGAGAAATAATTGCAAAAACATTTTCTTCCCAGACATCAACTTGTCCTGTCTGCACAGACTGTATATATAACAATGTGTGTAGGGCGACACCTCTATTTATTTAAATTGATGTGTCTGGCGTGAGAAACACAATATATTTGAAAAAGTTCATGGACATGTAATTTTTCACTTCTACTCTTACTTACATTGCTTGAACAGCAATATTATCAATATTATGATGACGAAACAAAGCATGGATTGTTCTTTCGCTATTTAAAGAAATGAAAATGAGGAGTGTTATTGTCATAAGACAAACATATCACAGAATGAACGAAAATGGATGTACGAACAAATACGAAACAAAATTTTACAGCGCCAACATAAGGCTCCCGACATAAACATATATTTAGTAACCTGAAACTTATTCAAAATTCGGTGAAAATCTGTCTGCAAACATAAATAGGTATTTTTCCCTTCAATTTGAAATATCAACGTACAAACATTTCATATGAACATGCTGTTTTGATGCCGCTGTGGTTTTCTTCTTTAACCCAAACCCCACCCCGGTTTGCTTGTTTGCTTGCTTGCTAAAGGTTGCTTACTTGTTTCCTGGATTAAAAAGAGGGTAGGGGGGGATCTGGACTGACAGAAATAAGCAGAAATAAATCATCAACGTTTCTTTATAAATATAACTAGCTCTAAACCTGCGTACATATACGCAAGCAATCAACAAAAACATGTAAACGAGAACAATTAGCTATACAAAAAAAGACTGAACGATACGAACACGTTTCCAGAAAAATCATTCATCTGAATTCAAACTTTGGCATTCAACGTTTCTTGTAAAGCTAAGACTTTATACAATCTGATTACCTCGTTGAACCAGTCTGCTATTCGATTCAAACATTAGTTTCTTTCTCAATAGCCAAACTTTTTCCAGAAACTTCAAAATGTTCATCTCACACGACCTGAATTATCTGAAGGGGACATTCCGCCCACATGTACCTTCAGAACACAAAATGGTAGACGAACATTCAAACAAGTACTTTCTGCAGTAATACGGTGATTAGTTCAGGGTTGTCATCTGCTTATGTAACTTTCCTCCAATGCATTATTAGCAAATTAACTTTCTCAAGTTTCTCAAGACCTTGACCAGATTTGTATTTTCTCTAGATTCAGTTAAGGCCATGGACAAGCGTTTCCTCCATCTCGCCTCTACATTTCTGTTTGATTGCTATATCCTCTCATTTCTGTTTATATCACTGCTATACCCACTCAAACACATTCGAAATCTATATCGACCGATCAGACACATGTGTAATCTCAATCTACAGAAATTCATTCATTTAATGTCAAAGAACAAACTACCTTGAATCACCTCCATCGAATCTCGTTAACGTCTGTCTCAATCACATATCCTCATTTGCACCCCCCCCCCCCCCCACACACACACACACACTGAAAAGGATAACATCACACATATGAACTAATAAAATCCATTCACTTTTACTTCGTACATGAAATGGGAGAAAACTGAAACGTTCTTGTCCATTATTTGAATATAAAGAAAACAGATACACCGTACAAACGTTCTTGTCCTTTACTGCACACAAACCAAGTAAAACAGTCACGCCAAACAAATAAACCAAGGAGAACAGTTACGCCAAATCGACGTTCTTGTCCTTTATTACAAACAAACAGGCAAACCATACAAACGCTCTTGTCCTTCATTACAAAACTAAAACAAAACATAATACATTCTTGGCCTTTCTTACAAAACAAAGAAAACATACACACAAACGTCCATGTCCTTTATTACAAACCAAGGAAAACAAACGTACCCTACCTACCAACTCTGCCCCTTTCAGTCAAGCAATTCCAGGCAATTTTAACTCCAACTGATTGACTGAACGATTCAATGATCTTATGGATAAATTCAAACACGACCCACTGAAACATTCTCATAATCTCCTTTTCCAGTTCTCTATCTTTGCAATCTGTAAACTGGGCCATATCTTTTCCAACTTTTAGATTCACAACTGCCAGATAATTGACCCAAATACAGGAGCTATGAACAACATGAACTGAATTTAAATTGAGTCGTTAAAAATATTACACAAAGTGAAGAAAAAATGGATCTTAGCCTACATCTAGTATAAATCTGCCTAGGAAAAAAGTCTTTGCTGGCATACTGATTTGTCCAAAAACACACAAAGAGACTGGAGAGCCAGAGAGAGATGCAGATCAAGACAAAGAGACTGAGAGACTGACAGACACATACAGACAGATAGAACTTTTCGTTTCGTCTCTCTCGCCAATCACGATCAGTTCTCTTTTATTTCAAACAGGGAAAACTGAAAAACAAAACCTAGTCCATAAAAAAAATGAATAGTATTTCAAACGGGGAAAACTTAAAAGAAATCTTAGTCCACGAAAACGAAAATGAAAAAAAAAATCGGCCTAAAGCCAAAATTGTAGACTATTTCAAGATCCAAGTTTCCCCGTCCGGACAATGTCTACTTCCTTTTCGCCGACTCACACATACGCAAGAATACCATAACAACACTCGTACACAGTCTTTACTCTGGGACAATAGCAAAAATTGGCATGCACATGAATGAGTACTATTAGCTCACTATGTACAATTTTTCACGTTTTGTATTTCCTGTGTCATCAGGCCAGAAATTCGAATTCCACCTACGTATTTCACAGACTGCTGCCGTGTCTTTTGCTCACCATGCACACTGAGAAAGAGAGAGAGAGAAGAGAGAGAGAGAAAGAGAGGAGAGAGAGACAGAGAGAAAGGCGAGTGTGTGTGTATGTGCGTGCGGTGTGTGTGTGTGTGTGTGTGTGTGTGTGTGTGTGTGTGTGTGTGTGTGTGTGTGTGTGTGTGTGTGTGTGTGTGTGTGTGTGTGTGTGTGTGTGTGTGGTGTTCGTGTTCAGGTAAGTCTGTGTGTTGGGGTGTACACACGCGCGTGCGTGTGACTTTATGATAGGATATGGAGTGTAAGTGCGTGTTTTTTTTTTTTTTTTTTTTTTTTTACTGTTATTTTGTTGCTGTTGCTGTTTGTTTGTTTTGTTCAAAGCCATGTGTGTGCTTGCTAAAATGTCATGATCTTCGAAAGAAAACAGTAGTATGTGGCTTTAGCAAACATTTTGATTCATCTCCAATTCCCATCCCCATCCAATTTTGCCTCAAAATGATCGTAACCTCAAAAAACAAAAGGCTTCTGGAGAAGGTAATTTCGACGTTCCATCTATAGTGCTCCCCCACCCCACCCTCTCCTCTTTATTCGCTTTTCTTTTAGTTCATACGTGGGTTTTGGTTGGTTGGTTGGTTGGTTGGTTGGTTGGTTGGTTGGTTGGTTGGTTGGTTGGTTGGTTGGTTGGTTGGTTGGTTGTTGGTGGTTGGGTTTTGTTCATCCACTCCTCGGGTTCCCCCCTATTCAATGTTGTGCAGCGGAGTGAGAGAGGTGGGGAGGGAAAGACACACACACACAGACCAAAAGAAAGTGACAGGATAGGGAGGTAGGAAACGACTTGGTCATAAGTAATCATGTTTTTACCTGATGATTAGAATCGTGTGGGCGAGGGTCACCTCCCCCCCCCCTCCGCCACCCCACCCCCTCCCGTCTTTCTGCCTTTGTGTAGAGATAAAAACAAAACAAAACAATGAATTCTCGAGAACTGCTTATTTAGAGTCAGACAAACAACTTGATTAATCCTGTATCGGTGTCTAGACATCGTACCTGGGGCCAGGCGATGTCAACATCATTTATTCTGCTAGGAAGAACGGAATGCTGCATGCCAGGATTCTCTACTACAAATGGAACTCTCAAAGAGTCATCCAATTATTCCAACTCCGCCGACCACTGGTATACTGTCTCAGACTAGACAACAAATACAGAGACACACGCATACACAAAGCGTGCGCACGACTGCACATATACATGATGATGATGAGGAGGAGGAGGAGGAGGAGGGGGTGGGGTGGTGGTGGTGGTGGTGATGACGATGATAATGATGATGACGCGGACGACGACACAACGAGGACAGTGTCTTTCGTCAATCTGATGGATGAGTAGGCATAGTGGGTCTTTCTCGCCTAGTATTGGTCCGGTCCTTTCTTGTCTAGTATAGGTCTTATAGGATACAAGATTGATCCCGGAGACATATCCTCCCACAGGTGCTGCATGGCAAAGGGTCCTCCGGCTGTCATGTATACACCACATAAATAAACATACAAGCATACAGACATACAGAGATGGCTGATGCTGTGGTAACAGACAGACAGAGAGAAAGGCAGTCAGACAGAGAGAAACAAAGAGACAGAGAAACAGAGAGAGAAGAAGAGAAACAGAAAGAGAGAGAGAGAATGAAAATGAGGAGAGAGAGGGGGGGGGGGGAGTCAGTGATAATAAGAACAGCAAAAAAAATAGAGATTATTCCTGATTCACGTAGGTATAGGATAACATATATCAAAAGGAAATTATAACGCCGATAATATAGTCAAACCCTAAGTCAAAAAGGAAATTCTATCCAACACGCACATAGATGATTATAGTCAAAAGCACACATTATAGTCAAGAAAGGGAAGCAAAGACAAAGTAACCCCCCCCCCCCCCCCAACGTCTGTCTAGCGTGATGCAACAGATTACAGTCGTGCCTCTTTACATCAATGTTAGGGGATCAACGAACAGATAGTTTTACCTTTCTGGATGTGCGCTCTGATTCCAGGAATCTCTCTCTCTCTCTCTCTCTCTCTCTCTCTCTCTCTCTCTCTCCTCACATCCACCACACCACCACACACACACACACACACACACCAACACACACACACACACACACACACACACACACACACACACACACACACACACACACACATTTTATACAGACCAAAAGGGAAGACAGAACTCTCAGCAAGACAAAGAAAACTGGAAGAACAGAAACACTGAAGACAGATAAAACGCATATCAAAAGAGGAGACAGACAGGTGGACACAGAGAACTGTTGGGTGAGAAGGAGAGGGTCAGAACAGAATCAGAGCAACATTTCAAAAAAATCCCTAATTAGATAAAAGGGGAGGATCTAGCCAATGACAGAAAAATTAAAACAGAACGCGCGCGCATCTTGTTCGCATTCAGAACAGAACAGCCAACGAAGAAAGAGATAAGCAAAAAGTCGTACCAGTAACATTTTGCGTGACGTAAAAGATCGTGGAACCACAGACGCATTTCCATCTGATCAGCCCTTAATGGAAGCTACAGACAAGTACGTATAACTCAACATATCGTCAGAGGTCACGTAGCTTGGGCATTCACCAGATAAACGTCAATGTTATAACGTGACATACTGAGGAGCCGCCCTCGTGATTCTTATAACATCACAATAACCAATCACCATGTCTTAAAACTTCTTGCACACACAAAGACCAGACAGAAATACAGAAATCCAATCATAAGTTGTCTACACTGCCTGAAACAAAGCTACGATCTTATTCGGGGGCCGATTCTACGAGTATGTATAACTTTGCTCCCACAGTCATTACCAACTTTTGTCTTACGCCCGTAAAAACTTTTTACTTTCCTATAAGTAAAATATAGTAATCCTTTCTCACAAGTTACCTTACCCTGCTTTATTACGTTTTTCCATCACGGACTATGGAAACAGACCATGGGAATTAAAGAACGATCAAGCCATACCAACTCCCATTTCCTAAAAGTTTAGCTCATATCAGGAAGAATGGTGTACTATAAAGACAAATTTCCTCTGTTAGTATGCAATTCTGCATAATATCACATAAAACTGCTCGATGTCGACTGTCAGCTAAACTCACACAAGTAATTTACTTAACATTATGCTGAACACGTGTGTTAAACTTGGTTTCAAAATGATTGGTAAGCAGCCAAGAAATTCCATCTAAAAGTTTTTCATATTCATGGTCACCACACAGAGAGAGAGAGAGAGAGAGAGAGAGAGAGAGAGAGAGTGAGAGACAGACAGACAGACAGACAGGCAGGCAGGCAGGCAGGCAGGCAGGCAGGCAGACAGAGAGTAAGAGTTCACACACTTCTTTCTAACTTTCGCATTCCAGAAAGCTCCTGTTCAGACGACTTGTGGTCCAAAGGGGGTAAAAATCATCTGTTAAAAGCTTTGAAACCTCTCCTGACGCATTTTACTCTCTCTCTCTCTCTCTCTCTCTCTCTCTCTCTCTCTCTCTCTCTCTCTCTCTCCTCTCTCCTCTCTCTCACCACACACACACACACACACACACACACACACACACACACACACAACACACACACACACACACACACACAACACACACATCACAGAGGCCCTCTTAGCAGTGAAACCAATTGTTTCTGACATCAACCCCCCCCCCCCCTTTCAAAAAACAAACAACAAAAAGACCCACACAATTTCAAAACTGCAGCTGTTTCGACACACCTGACATCAACTTTCAACTCCAGTAAATTCTCTTGAAACTAGACATCTTTCCCGAACCATTTTTCTAACAAAGCATGCAATTAGTACAGATTTTTTTTTTTCGATGAAGACTTACGGTATTCGAACAGTTCATTATGCTTTGTATTCAATATACCAGCATTACCTGGCAGACTCCTGAAAACCTGTATGCACTGGCAAGGTTTCAAAATAGGATAGGAAGATGTGACCTACTAGGTTCAAATATTAAACACAAATGTGACACCACCAGAACTACTTCTACATTAAGATAGACAGTGAACAAGCCAGCTTTTGTGCTGCAGTCTGGAGATAAACTACAGACAGCAGGTACCAAACCGAAAGAACCTGAGACAAAGTGGGGTGTGACAGTAACAGCCACAATTATGTTACTGGGAGAAGTAGCATTAAACTGAAGAAAACACTTGTGGATGTACAAAAAAATCTTTGCCAGCATATCTGCCTCCCAGACAACCATTATGTCTCATCTGCGCTCACCATGTCTATAATGGTGTTTGTAAGGTTATACCTTCCTAGATTTTTTCAATCGACATCGCTTGCTTGCTTGTTTGAACGAGATACTCTCTCTCTCTCTCTCTCTCTCTCTCTCTTCTCTCCTCTCTCTCTCTCTCTCTCTCTCTCTCTCTCTCTCTCTCTCTCTCTCTCTCTCTCTCCTCTCTCCTCGCTCGCTCGCACCCACACTCACCAAAGAATCAGATACATAGACAACAGAAAAAAGAAAGAACGAAAAAAGATTGAACAATGTGAATATTTTTCTCGTTCAATGGTTCTTATACCAAAAAGAGTTTTTCCAAGTGTAGGTAATGATACACATAAACAAAAAGAGTTTTTTTTTGCTAAACAATATACTGCAAGTCTTACTAAGTTTTATACTCAACTGCCAAACTTTCTCCAAACTTCTGAAAGCACTAAATGTTCCATCATATGTCACTTATTCTAGATACTCCGCCCACACGTACGCTCAAATTTAGAAACACTAACTGTTTACGGTGGGGGTTGGAGGGGGGGGGGGAGCTAACATACAAATGACAGTGATCAGGTTGCCGTGATCATCTATTTGTCTAACCAAAATTCGAAGACATATCCACAAGACTATTTTGTCAAAGCTCTTGAACAGAGGTAAAATATAACCTTGAAACTTTTACCGCCAAGGACAAAGACAAGGACAACTTTCTTCACCTGTTCATCTCTGTTTATCTCGCCCCTAAGTCTTTCGAGGACCGTTGTACTTGATAAAAACCCGAAATTTCTACTTAGCGCTTCTGCTATACTGTAAACAGCCTAGGTCCGCACAAGTAGGACAGGGCGCAAGATCGGGAGTGGAAAGGGGCTAGAGATAAAGAGGGGGAGAGGGGGGGGGGGAGTTAGTTGTCTTCAATCCTCATATCTATCAGAAAAACCAGACACATTGAAAAAGAGAACGCGTATCAGTTTTACAAAACAAGACAGACGCAAATTTTCGGCAAACTGGTCTGTGTCAAGTGTACACAAATTTACTTGTAATATTTTTCCAGCTCAACAAAATATCAGGAAGTTCTGTTGCTTTCACCTGTCTTGTTTTGTGACTTAAGTACTAGTTCCGTTTTGTTTTCGTGTCTTATTCCTCTTTGCTTGAATACTGTCCAAAGAACTAAAAACAGTCTTCTTAGCCCGCTCCACCGCCCCCCCCCCCCCCCCCCAAAAAAAAGGAAAGAAGAAGAGAGAAAAAAAAACAGGACAGTAGCCACAATTTTTTTTTACATCACTAGACAACAGCTTGATTCTGACAATATCTTATTGCAAGACCAGATATTCTGGCATTATTTCTTTCTAACAGAAAGAGGGGAACTTTGCCTACCAAACAGAAATCTCACAGCATCATCAATCCCAGCCGACCACTCGGACAATGTAGCATCTCAGAATGAACAGTATATATACAGACAGACGCATGCAACCAAGCACAAACGCAAGCGCATCACTACACACACACACACACAGACACAGACACAAACACAGACAGGCAGACATAACAGCCGCGCGCGCGCGGATTGATGATCTGATCTTGAGCGTGTAATGAGAAAAAGGGTGCGGGGGCTGGCCACACAGCAAGTCAGACAGGGAGCAAGTTGGATGATGAAGATGAGAAATTGAAAAAAAGAAAGAAAAAAAACCTGATATGATAAAATGACTGTTAAGAGACAGAGGAAAGAAGGTAGGCATAGAGATTGAGGTTTGTAACTGGGTGGGAAAGAATGAGCTGTGACAGAACAAGCACAAGAAGACAATAATAATGGTACACTTTCAAAAAGAAATAATACACTTTCAAAAAAACAAAGACAAAAAATGAAAAGGGGGGATGGTTGGAGTGGGGACAGTTAAAAATACCATCGAGACAGATAAAAAAAATTTATCCAACAGAACATGTACACATCTCGCTGACAAAGTCATGGTTAGTTTCAGTTTCAGTTTCTCAAGATGACGTTGTGGTCACAGAAAGACATTCCTGACAACTCAAAGAGAGTCTCACAAACTTTGTACCAGTAACGTCTCGCGTAACATAAAGAAATCGTGAAATACAGATGATTCGGTAACAGAAGCCTGAGACAAATACGTACAAGTCAACAAACCGTGGTCACGCAACTACGGGCATCCAATAATTAATTCCACGTCTTCGTTCTGCCACCATCTCAAACAAACCTCTTACACACAGGGGTGAAACAAAACGAGAGAACTTCAATTATAAAGGCGA
Organism: Monoplex corrugatus; assembly: GCA_030674185.1. Taxonomy (NCBI): domain Eukaryota; kingdom Metazoa; phylum Mollusca; class Gastropoda; order Littorinimorpha; family Ranellidae; genus Monoplex; species Monoplex corrugatus. The sequence goes on from CM060315.1 coordinate 77,994,762, forward strand.
ACCTTGCCTGACAATACGAACGAACAAACAAAAAATTCAATTTCAAAGACTGACTCGATGTATAACTGTACACCACAGTGATTATTTCCCACCTTCTTCTTATCTCCCTTAAGGTTATTTTCACTCCAGTCATGAAAAATTGGTCAAACCATTCTAATTTACTGTGATTTTATAAAAGCTTCCTGTGACTATCTTTGAAAATAGACAAAAGTCTAGGTGGACAGAAGGACGATCAAGCCATACTAATAATCTCCTTTTCTAATGCATGCGCATATTACGAGATGTAACAGCGCGATGCATAGTTGAATAATTTGTATTCACACCTAGTTGACTTACTGTTTCACCTAAAACTGTTAAAGTTTTATATGATTTGATTTAGCAGAGACAAATGTGTTTAATCAGTATGTTAAACATGCAGCCTAAACTGAAATGACTTTAAAATTGTTGATAAACAGAAGAGAATTTCATACTTAAATGGATCATGGATTTTTAAACGTATGTGCACTACAATCTCGTGGTAAGCCTGAGCCATGGTCAAAATGCAGTAATCATCATCTGTTACAAACTGAGAAAGCTTCAAATATACGTCCTCTTTATGGTCGACATAAAACTTTCACCCTTTTTCTGAGACAGGTTGGAAGCAGGATGGGAAAGGAACAAAACTGACTGCATTTAAGCCGATGCATCCCTGTGTTGCCTGTGAGCATGAAGGCTGAAAGGCCTTCCTTAATTTAAATCGTCCTTCACAGTCCGTCTTTTCTTGTATGCAAACGGAATAAGGCTCCGACGTCTTTCAAGCTGTGGATTCATCGGTACAAACGGCATTAGGCTCCAACGTCTGTTAAGTTGTGGGTTCACCATTGCAAACTGCTTTAGGTTCCCACATCTGTCAAGTTGTGCGTTCAATGGGTGCGCTGTTTGAAGATGAACTACCACCTTCCGCTGCTTTATCTAAACACCAATGAGGAATCATATGATTTTCTATTCCCTACTCCTACCCGACCCCACTCCACGTTAAAGATCGCGTCCTTCCATACCTTTACAAGAGAGCGGGGTAAGGGTTGGGGAGGAGCGGAAAAGATCATCCAGTCATATACTGATACCTCCCTTTTTCAGCCATGTTAGATGTTCTCTTGCACGTGTGTGTGTGGTGTGTGGTGTGTGTGTGTGTGTGTGTGTGTGTGTGTGTGTGTGTGTGGTGATGTGTTGTGTGTGTGTGTGTGTGTTTGTGTGTGTGTGTGTGTGTGTGTGTGTGTGTGTGTGTGTGTGTGTGTGTGTGTGTGTGTGTGTGTGTGTGTGTGTGTGTAAGCAGTCTCCCCCTGTTCTTAGCAGTCTCCCCCTGTTCTAATCTCAAAAGTCAAAATATACCGAGTGTGAGTGAGAGACTGATGTGGTGTGTGTGTGTGTGTGTGTGTGTGTGTGTGTGTGTGTGTGTGTGTGTGTGTGTGTGTGTGTGTGAGAGAGAGAGAGAGAGAGACAGAGACAGAGGACGGGGGGGGGGGGGTGCGCGCGCTTATATAGCTAGACAAAGAGACGGGTCCTAAAATGAACAAAGCCTCTTTAATTATGCAAAGTCAATTTTGGGCTAAACACTTGATTGTCAAAAACATAACTCAATACATAAAATCATAAGTATCTTTCCCCTTCTGATCACTATGACTCAAAACTGCTGATACCCATTTATGTTCATACTACCAGCAAATACTAAATACTAATTTTCGTTGGAATCCAGTGCACAAACAGTGGCGACGTTGTATCATTTTTACACATCCTTTCACTTAAGATTCCTACACCAGGCGTTCATAATTCAAATATAAGCAGTCATTACTTACCGTAGGAACAGACGTTAACTTTTTTATGTACATAATTGTTTTAACCTTCATAAGATTCACCCATAATGAAAAACAGTCAACAAAATTGTTGACAAAAGATTCTGCCAAATGAGCACACATACACTACCAAGGATCGATTTATACACTCTACTACCCCCACCCCACCCTACTCAAATACACTGTACCCTTTTTATGATTAGTGGGGAGAAAAAATATCGACAGGCAAGACGGTCGCATCCTTGCATGCAATTTGGACAGTTTGATGGGGTGAAAATGATGGACGTGGCATGACAAGAAAATATACGAGCCTCTCAGACAAACGGTTAATGCAAAGAATCTGTTTTCCTTCACTCTTTATCTAACATTAAATGATTTCCTCGCGTGCGAATGCATTCTCAGACACTTCGGATTTGCATTCGTGCACGCCAAGACACAATATGACAAAAGAAGGGAAAGAGTTGCGTTACTGAAAGACGGGTCTGAGAAAAATCGACAGGTAGACAGGCAAACACGAAAACCGTCAAGTAAGTTGGCTGACATGCAACGAAAGCATGTGCAGAAGTAATCAAGGATACAATCAAGCAGACAAGTGATGAAATAAGCAGGTAAAGCATGCAATCAAATGTCCAGGTCAGCAGGCTAGCAAACACGCAGGTGTGCAAAATGTTAGGCAAACAGGTTAGCAAGTAACAAGTAAATACACAAGTAGTCATCTGACTGCAGTTTTGAGCTAAAAACCGAGTGAAAAAGCAAGCAAGCAAGCAATCAAGCATGTAATTGAAGCAAGCAAGCAGAGGAAGCAAGTATGCATGAAAAAATATCAAGAAAGCAAATAAGCAAGCAGACGCGCTCGCACTGTATTGTCTTTGTGTTACTAGTCCTGTGTTGTACTACACCAACATCTTCCCACACGAATACCACGAATAAGCAGTCTCCCCCTGTTCTAATCTCAAAAGTCAAAATACACCGTAAAAAATCAACCACGCTATAACAAAACACGTAACAGCAAATATATCAACAAAAATGACAAACCCAAAACAAATCATTAGAACGCTAAGCATGTCCGTGACTGAAATACATCTTTCATCCATAGAGTAAAACTGATTACAAAACGAAACTATTTACAAACATAAATCAAAGCATGATAGAAGTCATTACAAAGAGAAAAGGAAAGAGCAGAACAGCTGAAATCATCAAAAATAATTCATGATCATTATTTTCATCCTCGTATCTGCCCAACAAAGATGTCGAGCAAAATCAGTATGTTTCTACACAAGTAAACACAACACACCCGCACGCGTGCGCACAGAGAGAGAGAGAGAGAGAGAGAGAGAGAGAGACCACAGACAACACACACACACACACACACACACACACACACACACACACACACACACACAACACACACACACACACACACACACAGGGACGCATCTACATAGAGTGTGAGACGGAGAAACAGTCAAACAGAGAGAAAGACACTGACTGAACAACACAAACATTTCATCAGAAAAATCAATCATCCTGATTCAAACTTCAGTGCCAAAGCTGTTCGAAATGCAGATGACCTGATGATCTGGTGTAAGGAGGAACATGTGACGACTGTCACTTATAAAATGCAACCAAAAGCAGATCGGTTGAGTGCGTGGACAGAAAAATGGTGCGTCTCCATAAACAAGGAAACACCACTTTCTAACACTATCTATGCTTTGTCGACCAAAATAGTGACAAAGAAATACAGCTTCTCAACTACAAAAGGGAAGCCAAGAATATAATGCTGCCTGACAAGGTTAGGTGTTTGTCAGAACAATGAAGCAGAAATTAGATGGTCTCACAAAAATCGCCTGAAAAGGAAAAGCTTTGTCCGCGACAGCAACTGGCTACAGCAGCAACATCAGCAAACTTGCGAAAGGAGACGTTGTCATTGTCTCCCTTTGCAACAACCAGAATTGTAGACAAAAGAATAGCTAGATATTGAAATCCACGTTAGTATTCCTTTGTCGTGTTAGCGGAATTACAAGATGACACAGCACACCATGCTCACACGTTTGCCATGATAAAAAAATAAAAATAAAAAAATAAAATAAAAAAGCATTTCCACAGGAAGCACAGATACATTTACATTTACCAATGGGTCAGTCACCAGTGCTGTAACCGACGAGGGCACTGTATCCTCCTCGTCAACTTCCCATGGGCCGGTGGTGCCACGGGAAAACTTCACCAACTACCAAGCAGAGTCACTCATAGAGGTAGTCTTCAATGATTCGGACAACAGACGAACATGCCCTCGTGGCCTTCCTCTCAGATAGATACCCTCTGTGACCGACAGGACCAGAAGAATAACAAAATTCCCCCAACTGACCAAGGCTGGAATTTCTAGCAAGCCAGAAGAATCAAAACAGTGGTCCTCCAATGGATCCCTGCTTATAGTGGGATACCAGTAAACCAACTGAAAGATCAACTGGCAAGAACAGGGCCCAGGAAAAACACCCAAATAACAGCGTCAGTTGCAGCGAGAAGATGGGCATCATTAGATCACTCGTTAAATCACAAACAGAACGGATAACTACCACCTTCTGCCCAAAGAACAACAAATGGTCTTGAAGAGGTTTTGCACTGGTCACAATCGGTTCAATACATACAGGAACTTCAATTTCAAACTGACGCCTTCACCAACCTACCCTAGAGATCGAAAGGACAAAACAGCTGAACCCATACTGCAATGATGTTGCCTCTATCAAGCTGAATGACAGGAAGAATGGGCGACAATTCTGCTGACCACCAAGATCCAAGGCAGTCAACAGGAACAGGAAAAACTGGCCACATTCCTCGCCTGATGTGGTCTGACCATAAGTAAACAGCAAACAAAATAAAAAGAAAAACTATTCAAAACTTTCTCATTCAAGATTTCTTACACGGCTAAGGGGTTTCTAAATTTGGTTAATAATGTCCATAAACAATGGAGAATTCCTCGCTGAACCACTCTGTTACAGAGTTCAAACTTTTTTTTATCTTTTCAGGAGACGAACTTTTTTTCTAAACTATGAAACTACAAAATGTTCGTTTTGGCATGATCTAACTCCTTACGCCCACATAAACCGTCAAAGTAAACATTAACTGATTAAAGTTTGTCAGTAACGTAGTACTTAGATTACCTTTGTCATCTATTTTCCTAATTGAAATTTCATACACGAGAGTAACTGTTTTCTCTACATTCAAAAATACTCAACAGAACCGTATCTTTTTCTTAAAAACTTTCATGACCACGTCCAAAGACTTTCTACTACTCCCCCTCTCCACAAACTTTCAAGGAACAATGTCTTCATACACAGTATAAAGAGGCCTGGTAGTCGCAGAAGTAGAGCACTCATCTTCCAATATGCCAACACGGGTTTGCACAGCGACTCGCTTGGGAAACTGTTGTATGGACAAATGGCCTTCAGTGTACCTAGCTGTGAATGAGTTCTTATTTTCTTCAAAGGTTAGAAAGATTCAGCAGCAAGAGAGAGGACACAGAAACCACTGTCACGATTCTGGCACCAAGAAAAATTGGTCTCCACCACATTACGTCCCTATGACCGAAGGGTTATGGGAAAACCTTTACCTACTTAGTACAAACACTGAACTTGTGTTTGGTGTCATACTGAATGGTAAATGGCAGTCTCACTCACTCTTAGGCGTTTGAAGCCGGTACTGACCAATCAGACATGTAATATCAGTCTCAATGTGGAAGACATCCATCACAAACAAAACAGCATATGAACATCTCTTATCAACCCTCCCTCTCTCTCTCATTCACTCACATACTCAAATACACACACCCCTCCATCATCATTATCATCAACAACCACCAATTATTGTCAGGTTAACATAAAAATTACACTGATATATCAAAAATATAATTTAACTACAAAATAATCAAAACATACATCATAGATGAAACACGAGAAAATGTTTAAATTTAGTAAAATGCAAAGATCAAACCAGAAACTGCACAGTGAGTAAGAGCGTCTCAAGTACATTTGTAATTATAATTTGTGAAATGACATTAAAAACACCAAGCTGAGAAATACACACCCACACATCCACAGCAAGCCAAAAATAAAGAAACACACTAACATTTTAGGTGCAAATAGTACATATAAATATACTTCTCCCCTTTCCTCTTTGAGGTAAAATGTCTACGTGATTGAAAATTTATAAAGTGTACACACACACGCAAGCACACGCTTAAAAGGTTCAAAATAATTTCCCGTTGGAGTTAAAAATAATAATCGCTCATACGGGTTAACAACACCCATTCACTTTTACGACGCAGTTTAGATAAGGGGGGGGGGGGGGGGGGGGGGCTTAAATTAAAAACAAAACGTTCCTGTCCTTCATTACAAACCGAGGAAAGCCGAAACACCATATCAACACTGGACCATTTTTGGTCAAACAATTTTTAGGCACCTTTTGCTCACTTCTAATTATATATCTACTCATTCATTTGTCAGTTTATTTGCTTGCTTGTCTGCGTGCTTGCCTGCTTGCCTGCTGCTGCCTGCTTGCCTGCTTGCTTGCTTGCTTGCTTGCTTGCTTGCTTGCTTGCTTGCTTGGTTTGGCTTGGCTTGGCTTGGCTTGGCTTGGCTTGGCTTGGCTTGGCTTGGCTTGCTTTATGGATGGAAACGAAACATTTTCACAGCCCCCTCAAACAACACCACCTTTTTTTTTCCCCAAGCAACTGAAATAAGAAAATTTGGTCATGTCTATTCAAACTTTGGACTGACAACTTGTGAACCAGCAACCTACATCATTTTTTTTCTGTCCCAATTTCTGCACTGCCTCAGAAGGCGTTGATCACACGTCACTCCTGGCTCCACAACAATCCAGCAAACCAACGCTCATTCAGCTGAAGTCACAGTACGATAAAAGGAAACCCGTATTTCTTTTTAAAAATCACAAAGAGCCAAGATAGACTGAGCCCTTACCTAAATCTGGTACGAAGGTGCCCATTAAATTTTGAAGAAAAAAATCTAGTTAGTTCTTCAATTAGTCCGAACGAACAAAAGAGAGACAGACAAATATACAAAGATTTCACTTAGCGTTGTTCACAATCATGTCACCCTTTTATTTCAGAAAGAGAAAACTGAAAACCACAGACGGTCCAATACGAAAAGACTCGAGGGGTTGGGGGTGGGGGTTCGCTCTACCGGATCTGGAGAATCATTTGCGAAACAGATCCTAAAGCTCAAAGGGGAGCCAATATATTTCAAGACGCACTCTACCCTTTTAGAACACGCTACTCCATTCATACACCCACACGTGCGCGAGTGAAAAAGCAAGACTCTTAAACATCTTTTCTACTGAAACATCTACGCTATTATCGTTGAGGACAGAAATGTTTTGAAGTGTTTTTTTACATACAGTCAGCCGCACGTGAGGGAGTATTATTAGTTTTCAATGTGCTGTTTTTAATGTGTCGGATTTCCCCCGAGTCATACGGCAACAAGTTCGAATTCCACTTTATTATAACATTCAATATGTCTTGTTTTTGCTCACCACGCAGCTAGTGTGTGTGTGTGTGTGTGTGTGTGTGTGGTGTGTGTGTGTGTGTGTGTGTGTGTGTGTGTGTGTGTGTGTGTGTGTGTGTGTGTGTGTGTGTGTGTGTGTGTGTGAGACTATTTGCGTACGTGCGTGGTGCGTGCGTGTGCCAACTTGTATATGTGTATGCACGTGCATGGGCGTGTTCCACCCCCATTTGGTTCTTATGATTGTTGAAGAAATGTGAACTGAACCAGTCGATGTGGTGTGGTGGTTAGCGCAACAGACTACTGACTAGACGGTCGTGGGTTTGAATCTCCATCAATCTTTTCAAGGGTCGTTGTAGGTTTTTCGGCCCCAACCGACTCCTACCTAAACTTGAGAGTGCTAGGAGTTCATTGAGAAGACTGGGGACCTCACAGTCAAGTCTCATCTACTTCATGGATGCGTCAATGAGAGCGTTACTCAAATCTTCTGACCAACACAGCCGCTATCTGTATCTCTCAGGCCTGGTTGGCGTCAGGATATATCATAATAGTAAGCGTAGAGTAAAGGTCTATCACGCAATCTCGATCCTAAATGAACTCCATGGCATAATGATTATCATCCTCCGCACCATCATCGCACTGTAAAAACTGTGCAAGCTTCTGTGGCCATTAAGGAGGCGTACAAAATGGGACGGGGACACACACACACACACACCACACACACACACACACACACACACACACACACACACACACACACACACACAACACACACACACACACACACACACACACACACACACACACACACACACACTGGAAATCTCCGTAACTGCGATGATCCTGAAAAGAATGAACATTGTAGTGAATTCAGTCTCGGAAACACTTTTTTTTTGTTTCGTTTTGTTTTGTTTGTGGGTGGAACTTTACCAAACCAGGTGTAAAACATCTACCAGTTTCTTCCATTTTCCCCCTTTCAATGTAATAAGAAGCTGCTTCTGACCCAGATGTCCTTGTCAAACAACAGGCTGAGGACAACGTTCAATTCTTGATCCACTGTAAAATTTTCTTTCTCTAATAAACCATCCATTCCGCATTCAGTTATCCCTTCCTTCGATTATACTTTGTACTGACTTTTTCCGCTAGTATGGGGGCGAAATGATGGCTGGGGAAAAAGTGAGCAAGAGTTTTATAGTGGTCATAGTCGGCAATATTCTTCCTTTTATTAGAGGATAAAAATCGTGACATTTTTTCTCAAGAAAAAAAAAATCCACAAAAGCGGTTTTTGTTTCTGCTCTTCCTTGTTTGCTTCTTTATTTATTTCCTCTCT
>CM060315.1:78008433-78013433 GCA_030674185.1 Monoplex corrugatus
CAATGCAACCAAAATGTTTAAGGCTTCTTTGAGCAACATTGTTATAGCTAGTCCTCGTATGCTCTGAGAGTGGTAGGACTTCAAACTCAACAAAAGAAGAAGTGCCTTTAAAACATCGACGACATCCGGCTGTTGCCTAATGTGGTATGGCTCCACAGTGGTTTCGTCTCCTCAATGCAAAGCCCAATCATGAAGAACAGCTGAACCTGATAGTAGCAGCATATCGCCGACTCACGAAACGACAAAACGAGACGACGAGTTGGTGAGTGCATAGCATTCTCAAGAAAAGAAAGCAAACATGAGACAAGGTAATGAGCTTTCCCAACTACTGCGTTGATACTCGGCTTTTCGATGCCACTGTCAAGGTAAAAGATAGTATAAGACGTGCTTCCAACGTCCTAACAGCAACGCAGGAAATCAGATATGCCCATAAAATTCGTCGACGGCTTGTCTACGGCGGCGACTGATCGGACAGCCACCGCACTGCAACTGATCCACAGCCGGAGCCGGAGGTGTGGAAACATCCTCTCTTTCGATCATGTAATATTAATAGCCGTCACCACAGCCACAGCCGACCCGCAATCATATTCGCCAGCGTAAGAACAGACTACAATGAGACGAGATGACAGAAATTTAATTTAAGTTGTGAGCATCGTGAAAAAGAAATCCAAGTTCGAGGACTGTTTGTGTAACTGTATGCAACTATGACTAATTCAATCTTTATCTCCAGCGACAAAAAAAAAAAAAAAAGGGAACGGCAAAGTCATTCCATCAAATTCAACTTGACCAATGCAAACTTTCCATCAGAAAGTATGGAAACAAACAACAGGGAATAAAGAATGGTTTCGTCATATGAACCATTTGCCTTTATTCCAAAACAATGGCACACACGAGAATGTTTCACACCGTGAACTACAATGTCTTATATGCATGCACAGTTTGAACATTTCACCTACAAGACTGTTCAATCTCAATGTTTCCTAAACGTGAAAGGTGAAGATACTTAGATACGTTGAACAAGCGATCCAAACAGCGTTGAAAATGCCGATGAATAACCAAGGAACCAAAGATATAAAAATGCAAGCCCCCCCTCCCCCCTCCAAAAAAAAAAGCACTTGCTTTTCCTCAACATACAATTGACACAGATAATAAAACCACAACTAAAATCCATTAACAGCCAATTACGTTCCCTTCTGATCACTGTCATTCAAAATTTTGATCATAATCATAAACGCTACAACTGAAATACTGTCACTCAAATTCCGCCAAAAACTTCAGCGACACTGTGTTATTTTCACATTTCAGACCAGCCAGCCACCCAAACTTACCACATTCATACAATCATAAGCACTCACAACAACCTACGGATAGATCTAGTTCGAGTATATCTGAACTGGCGCTCCACTTTCCACCCCTCCATCTCTCTCTTTACACGGTATAAAATCCACCTATAATAATAAACAGTCGCAAAGTTTCTTCCTACACACACACACGCACATGCACACTCAAGGATCGATTTAAACCAATCTACCATCATTATCCTTTTCCCACTCCCCCTGCCCCCCTTTTTATGAACAATGAACGAATATCGACAGGCAAAACGGCAACATCCTTGCATGCAATTTAGACAACAGAGGGGGGAAATGATGGACAAGGCAAGACGGTATAAACTATGGGTCTCTAAGACAGACGGTAAACAGAAACGGTTGGGTTTTCCAAGTTTTTGCATAACACGAAATGATTTTCATGGGTGCGAACGCATTCCAGCACCTCCGGATTTGCATTCGTGCACGCAATTTGACACAAACAGGGCGGCAAGAAAAGGTTTTCGTTACACTTATGGCCTTGAGGAAAACTGACACACAAGTAAGCATACAAGCTGTCAAGTCTGTAGGTTAATACGCAAGACAACAAGCATGTAAATTGTAAGCAAGAAAGCAAGCACTTAATCAGTTAAACAAGCAAGACAGCTATCATGAAACACTGGGCATTCAAGAAGTCAAATTATCAATAGAGCATACTAACAAACATGACTGAAGGTAATGAGGCAACTGTTTAGCAAGTAAGCATTAAAATGGGCAAGTATGTAACCAATCAAGTAAGTTGCAGTTTTTAAGAAAAATTATCTAGGTTAGCAAGCAAACAAAGAGCCAAATAATTTGGTCATAACTAAGCAAGGATGCTCGTCGACAATTAAATATCTAGACAGGGTGGAGAGGTTCCACAGCTACATGTACTCTTGTTTTGTAGACTATGGCTATGGTCTACCAGTATGATTTGAAATAAAAGGGAAGGCAGACCTCAGAGAGGGAAACTGACGTAATACCTATGGCCCACAATAGCACAGCCATGGCAGATGAACCCCAGGTTTCAAGGGTGGAGCCCGTTTCGAGTGCACTGTGCACTTCCTAAAAGCTCCATCGCACATGTCCTCACCTATTCCCCAATCTCCCATAGAGGTAATATGGCTTCAGAGCCTATTGAGAAACCGCCAACAAGGTGTTCATGTTGAAGCAGATCCAGAAGATGTGCCGTGGGCAAAATAAAGGACTCCACGTTACTTTTTCCGAACTGACAAAAACTTATGTCACAATAAGCAGGAAGAATTCTGGACTATTCTGGAGAAGTTCGGCTGCCCAATATATATATATATACTATATAATTATAATATATATACTACTTCCCACGACCGTTTCCTGTTGCTAATGGCGTGAAGCAGAGTGTTCTTGTTCCTCTTCCTTTGTTTACAATATTCTTCAGTATGACGTTCCAGCACGCCACAGAGAACTTCAGTGATGTTTATAGCATAATACATCAGTTATCGCAATGACGGCAGATTGTTCAACCTGAGGCGTCTGCAGGCCCTTACAAAGACTTACGAGCCTGATCAGGGAATTTCTATTTGCAGACGACTCTGCCATTGTTGCTCACACTACTTGTTTCACAGCAATGGCTCACATCTACTGATCCTGAAGTCTGTCTAAAGAAGACGGAACTTCTCCATCAACCCACACTTCAGGAAGAGCAACACCCTGTCAATATTTCCACAAGAGAGAGTTGAAAGCAGTGTACCAGTTCAGCTGCTTGGGGCGCATGATATTCTTCGACGTTTAAACTGACAAAGAAGCGGACAATGGACTGGCTAAAGCAAAAAAGCGTCTTCGGCAGACTCTGCAATTACATATGGAATAACAAAGGCTTCGAGAAAGGCACAAATATCAGCTACAAAGCTGTTGTGCTGACAACCTTCCCGTTCAAAGCTGCTCCCTGGAAAACCTACCATCTACATCTGTGACTCTTCGAGCACTTTCATCAGCGTTGTCATTGGACCATCATCAACATCCACTGCAGTGACTTTATTACCAAATTCAAGTCCTCACGACGGACTGAAGCCTCCAGCGTTGAGGCTATGTTTCTCAGATTTCAAATACGCTTAGCGGGTCATGTGTTCAGGGTGGAAGACTATCGTCTGCCAAAGATCACGCTGTATGGAGAACCGTCTTCAGTTTATCGTAACAGAGGCAACAGAGGGGTACCATGAAAGAGATGCAAGGAATCTGGAAAAGTCCCTAACCACTTGTTGTATCGATGAATTACCAAGAGACAACCCTAGCATTGATTGCGAGGAACAGTCCAGCACACCTAAAGGGCCAGTACAGAGGAAAAGAGGAGCAGACTGACTCAGAACAGACTTTCACCTGCAGTTGCTATGGAAGGACTGCTTATATCATATAGGCCTCATCAGCCACAAACGCGTCTGCAGCAGAGTGGACATACCATTTCATAAAATCTTCATTCGCCAAGACAAGCCACGATGATGATTTAGACTACCAAGCAAGTCAGCATGGAATAAGCCATGCAAACAGCCCAGTATTTAAGCAGCCAAGCAAGTACGCAAGTGAGTAGGCATACAAGCAATCAAACAATAACTTACTAACTGTACTGTTTGATTGTTTGTATGCATATAATCAATTATTTAAGCTAGCCAGAGGCGCTATTATTTCCTTAGACTGGGTCAAGCAGGAGAGCAGCAATAGAGAAATGCAAGCCGCCAACACTTTAGCCATGTCCCTATCTCCAGTGAAACAAACTTTTTACACTTATGATCATTACGTCTGACTTAAGTATACAAACTTAAGGTCGACTAAGATATGGTTAAAAACGAGTAACTTCTATTACTTCTGAACATCTTCCGCCACTCACTACGATCAGGATCCTCTACTTCCACTTGCTTTTTTTTTTTTTTTTTTTTTCTCCAACATCCATTAAAACTTTCTCGATCACTTCACCAAGCAGATTTTTTTTCCTGCCTGTTTTACAAACAAGCCCCCAGGTTCGAATTTCTCGATTTTTTTTCTCCCATATTCAGATTGTTTCGCTGCTTTCTGCACTGAAAGCATCCTTGCTGTCATCAAAATCAAGGGCTTTAAAAGAAGGGGATAGACCCTACTCGCCTGGCTGTAATCAAATGGACAACAGAAAATAACAAAAACAAGAGCCAATTATCTATATGATCATACTTTGCAAAAACAAAACAAAATAAAACACACACAAAAACTAGAGATATCGCGCTTAACGCGCCTTCTGGCACATTCTAATGCCATTCAAGAAAACACCCTAACACGCAGTTGTGTACTCTGCTAGAACACAGAATGATGTGAATAAAGTCATTATCCATGTTGTTGCTGTTGCTGCTGCTGCTGCTGTTATTGTTGTCGCTGCTGCGCTGCTGCTGCAGCTGATGATGATGATATGATGATACGTCAAGTCCATAAAAATTGGAAAATCACACTTGGAAATTTTTTTTCACATTTCAAATGTCTCCCTTTTCAAAACAATGTAAGTAATGCATTCGAGACTTCACATTGTCGTGTCTCTGGTATAATCGTAAGAACCACCAGCAGACTAAGCTAAAACTAGACCCTTTTTCCAGGGCCACAGTTCATTTTGCTCTCTCTCTCTCTCTCTCTCTCTCTCTCTCTCTCTCTCTCTCTTCTTTC